>JAWZYV010013508.1:847500-1062473 GCA_038373885.1 Cheiracanthium punctorium
GGAGGCCAAATAATAAACTCAGTATGCGGAAAATTTTACATTTCAGTACATTTTTAAAAAATCATTTTACATTAAAAATATGATCGTTCGCAGAATAGTTTTCAGAGATGGGGAGGGGAGGGGGGCAAAGATTACTTGTTGGTTACCATGTTGGAAAGAACAGGGAAGCAAGTTAAAAACCATAAAAAAATCCATATAAAAATCCAGAGAGGACCAAGTGCCTCCCTTGTTGTATGCTGTCGACACCCAAGGCTAAAAATCGAACCTTTTTCCGTTAGTTTATCCGTTTGCTTAAAACGGACATTTGTTAAAGCTTTAAGTAAATTACTTTTTACATTATGCATCCCGACAGTTTCTGCATAGATATTTATTATGTGTGGAAAGTTTAGATAGCACGAACTATTTTAAACACAAATATTCTTTGCCGTGTTTCACGTTATGGGAACCTATTTTTAAAAAGCTTGTATATTTCCTCTGTAGATATTAAAGATAAGCAACATGAAATTTTAAAATTTGGCTAGAGTAATCGACATTTTTAAAGTATTTAAAAGAGATATTTACCGAACGTACAACTAATTAAACAAAAGCACCTTCTTCATCACATCATATTATGAAAAAAATCCTTACTTCAGCAAGATAAGTTTAAAAATGAAATCAGTTTTCCTTAACTTTTCTACAAAATTAAAATGTAAACATGCTACGCTAAGCTTTAATTTTGTATCCCACTTATTGCGCACTTTGTAATTACTTGCCAGTACAGTGATACATAGACTTAATCAACATTACGGTAAAATCAAAATTGATTGTTTGTTTTGGCCAGCCTACAAGAAGGGCATCTCCCAGCTGGGGGGTGCCTCGGTCAGAGGACTTTCTAAGAGATTCTAACGCGCAATTACATTACATCTGGAGGAAACCAACCAAAACTCCAGACCGTTAGACAGACAGCCGCGCGGCCGGCTCCGAAAGGGAGCTTTTTGCACTTCAGCCGTCTACCGTGTTCCGTAGCTTACCCACTCGGCCATGGTGAGGTCTTAAATATATCCAGTTATATATTTTACAGTTATATAGATAGTCATATCCACATAACTGTAATCCAGGGTGAGCTTAGGGGCTTCACTCCCCCCAAAAAAAAGAGATTGCTAAAGAGTAACAGTCTGCTATATTACATATTCTTTTTTTTTAATTTCATACGTTAATTAGTTTATATTTTGTATGAGTGTGAGTGCCTATAACAGCAACTTATAAAACATTCTGATTTTTTTCGAATCTAGGACGTTGCTTGTTTGTTTAGAATTATTCATAAGCTATTGGTTTCAAACATTTTTTTGGGGCCCCAAACATTATAGATGCTAAAAATTCATGTATTAATAGACTTCGTTTCTAAAGCAAACATTAAGAGCGAGCTGAAATACCACTTATGCCACTTTAATGGTCGTGGTAATATAAGGTTGAAGTTTAAGCAAATTGGATATGCATGCTAAAGCTGCGGGGCCGTTTATTTCCCATTTTAGTTAACCTTCATTACTAATACTGAAAAATGTGAGAAATTATGAATCTCTTCACTTAAGTTCCCCCGAGAGTGACGTTACTTGGTTCAGAACAGTTTACTTAATACTGAAGACAGTAAAATAAATATTTCATTGATGAGCCTCATATTTAAAATTCGAAAAAAAAAGCTCACAACGAAAGGGGGGTGACTTAAAGTTTATGTCAAATTTATTCTTAAAAACTTAATCAATAATTTTATACTTTTAAGTAAAACTGACCAAAATGTATGCTTGGATATTTTTCTTCACATTAAGTCTATTAATGTAATTTAATCATATTAAAGGCAGACAGTTTATTAGTCAGTGCTGCCAATTTAGGGAATTTGTCTCTAAATTTAGCAACTTTTCGCTGTATTTAGTGAATAAATTTTCCACTTTGGGAAGGGACATTTTTGATGATTTTGCTCTTCAGATGAATTTGCTCTTCAGTGGTTCAGATGAATATGGAGTATTGTTTTAAATATTCTAAGCTTTTAAAACCTGATCAGTGCTACTTTAGAAAAGAAATATTGCGATGAAAGGTTTAAGAATGGATCATGGATGAACAGACATATCAAGGACGTAGCCAGGGAATAAACTTTGGAGGCCTCGGGCCCTCCCGAAATTCGGACTTTTCTTAACTGAATGTCAATAATCAGCTTTTTCGTAGAAACTCTGCCTTTGCCACCTTTAGAGCCCACCCCGATTTATTTTTTCTTTCTGGTTATGTGCCTGATATAAATATTTCAATCATTCAATTTTATGTGCACTTTTCTGCTATTATACAGTAAATATTCAAATTTAGTACAAGTACTATTTTAAGTATGAGACGTACTAATATAAAATAGAGCAACATCCATTCGAAACCTATTATTAATTTCAGTTGGTATTAATTTGGAATTAACACCTTACTGGTCGGATATTTTTTCGAATTTCTGATTTAAACAAAACATTATTTTTTTCAGAGTTACTAACCCTTACAGAATACACATACATAACTATACCGCTTTTTGGAAACAGTAAATTTTTAATAGCTTTCCAAAATAATAACCAACCTGGGTGTACGTTTGAAAACTAAATGTGGTATTCAGTTGTCTAAGATCTTTTTCTATATTCTAACATAAAATCACTGTTCATATAAAGTGGTTAATTATATTCTCTAAATGTTATCAACTGTACGTCACATGACATGCGGCGCCGAATGTACTGGCACAAAACACCGAAAGTGTGAGCTGCGAAGCCGCACAAGAAGGGGTTATGATCAATTAATGAGTTTGAAATATTTCATCTTCCTAATTTTCAAAAACACAGTTTCAAAAGCACAGACTTTTTCTACTTAAGAATAAGTGTTTCACCTGACTACAGAATTTGGCTTATTCTGCATTTATTGTTAAAGGTTTAAATCGGCAAAAAATTAAATGACAGAAACAACGAAAATGCATTTAAAACTTTTATAAATGTAAAGCTGAATAAAAATTTTGAAATTTTTTACAAAAAATAACTACTTATATAAAATCTGGTCAATTATAAACTAAATAATGACTTACCTTTTTTCAAATGCAGAAAACGTGATGATATAATTGATAAAGTTTAATCCAGAATTCAGGTCCTTAAAAAATCTCATAAAGTTCAAGAAAAATCTTTCAAAAAATATATAACACGCAGAAGTTAATAGACTCACACAGAGTCTAGTACAAACAGGCCCTTATAATGACTTAACTTTGGTTACGGACTTTTGAGAGAAGGAGTAACTCCAAAACAGGATTTGACCAACGCATCTGTACAACTGAAAACGAAAATTTAAAAAAAATTTGTTCCCATGCTTTACAAGCATGGGAACAAATTGGCCATTTGGGATAGCCAAATAGTTCAGGTCATTTTTTATTCTTTGTGTACTCTTATCTTGAAATTAATACCAGATGCGTGATTTACAGGGTGCAGGTTCGTTCGGAAATTATCCATTAAAGAATAGTTTATGAGTATTTATTTTACATTTCTCTCTAGACACCTACTCGACATATTATTCACTTATTTGATGCGTACTTCAATGATTCAGTTCTAAGGAAGAGTTGATTGAAGTTACATTGTTTTATAGCTACAATTGAAAAAAAAAATAGATTGAAATTATTAAAAGCAAAATTAATTTTTGCTTTTAATAATTTCAATTTAATAATTTCAAGATTGACTATATTTAGCAACATACTTTCTTTTTTATGCGTGATTATATTCAAATACAGTAGACACCGGTTATAACGTACTCTCACGGGACCTAAAAAAGTAGTACGTTATAGCCGAAGTACGTTATAAGAAATACCGCATTCAAAAAAAAACGTGATGATGTTTTTGCAGCATTGAATGCGTCGGGTATGCTTGGTATAGGCTCCTCTGTGTCTTCTTCACTATCATCAGAATCATTATAGATAGGGCTATTCAGGAGGCATTTACATTGATCAATGCTAAAGAAAAAACTTGTTCTTAGCCCTGCCTAACGGGGGAAAAGGATAAAAGATCGCTCCCTTCATTCATACACAATTCATCTCGCCAGAGAATCTGAAAATTGACATCGAGTGTTTTTGAACGCACTGAAATATACGTGAAAAAGAAGATAAAATGCTTAACAAAAGCAGAATTTTATTCTTGGCTTTGGTATAAAAAGTACGTTATAGCCGAAGTACATACTTTTGTTAAGTACGTTTTAACCAAAGTTAAATAACATTATAAATATAGGACTTCAATCGGGACCTAGCTTCTAGGTACGTTATAACCGATAATACGTTATATCCCAGGTTCGTTATAACCGGTGAGCACTGTAATATAATTGCATCAATATGAATAAATTATACTGAGGAAGAGAGGAAAGGTGTTGATTTAGAAACTTTGAATTTCTGTGCACAATCCAGATAAAAGGAACTATCTTTGAACGAGTAATAGAGCATTTTGTTTTCTTTCTAATGACCATGTCAACGGTCTACTGTAGGCTTCACCGCTATCAGGGCAGGAGATGTTGGTCAGGTGCCGTGCTCGTAGCGTACGTGCTCATAGCGTACACCCCATCAAGGGTGCTTGTAGCGTACATGTGGTGCTCGTAGCGTACATCTCCCCCTCCACCTGTTTCCGTTCTCACCACAGCAAATCCGACTAAATGTAGACCTACTTTAGTAGCGGCCATTTTAGTCCACAAAATCGTAGTTTAGAAAACAATAAAATATGGGGGAAAAACCACCTTCTTTAGCAAGAAAATTGAGTTGCTGGTCATCCTATTGCTGTTCTCTTGTTTAAAGGTGTGCAAGCAATCTTTGTACATAATGTATTATGCTAGAAACCTCTTAAAATGATAAAAAACCATCATTTAAAAATATATTGCTATTTAAACTATTAATTTTTCTATCTGTATAAATGCCTTCTTGCTGCGTTCCCGGCTGAAAATCAAGCTATCAGAAAGAAGAAAATGTAAAAGTGTACAGGCATTAGGCGGTTTTACGGGGGGGGGGGAATTATCCCTCCCAGGATTTTGAAAACGTAAGTGAAAAAAATAATTCTGCATAGGAAATTCACAATCGCGAATTACAGAGTCCGAGCCCGTCTCATTTTAGTAGGGGGGGGGGGACAATTTTGATCGATGGGGTCGAAGATGCATGGTTATTACTTTTGGGATTTACATACTTCATCAATTATATGATTAATTAAACACTTATTTCACATTTGATGATTGATTAAACATTTTATTCAGATATATGAAGTGTATTGTGCAGTCAAAGGTGACCCTTTTCCTCTCTATGTCCCCCAGTAGTCACTCCTTCTCTGAGGCACTGAGTTTATATAAATTATAAAATAAATGGGGGGGGGTTATATAAAATTATAAACCCCCTCCCAGACTGCAACTGTAGAACCGCCCTTGTATACAGGTTCCCGCAAGATGAACAAAGAAGGGCGGAATGAATGCATAGGATTCCTATAAATAATTGGACGCCAAACAAAAATACATATGATTGTATATGATTGTGTAAGATCTTTATAAGATATAAAAACGTAAAAAAAAAGATATAAAAACGTAAAAAACGCTTAAAAAATTATTTTTAACTTTTTACATTATAATATGAATACTTTTTACTAATTTAATGGCAATTTGGTAAAGGGCTGAAGTATGTAGATCTAGGGTTCTGGCCTACAGCGCGACTGTTTTCAGTAGTTGTAACCTGAATAAGCGCTAGAACCCCTCAAAAAGTTTTCCGCTCAAGGCATGCCTTAATTAAGCAGGCAGCCCTCATGTAGATCTGCCTTAAACACAAAATCGAAATAACTCACATGATAACTTACACTGAAAGTAAAAAGTTTTATAGTTTTAATATTAAATAAAAATCATTATTTTTTCCAGCCCTATACCCTATTAGAGAAGGTGTCTTACAAGCACTGACCTAGGGTTTTCTTCTTTAAATATTGATCTTAGACATATATAATTAATTACAAAGTTACTTTATGGTGTCGAATAAAATTTTCAGGAATGTAAGTAAATACAAACTTTTACTTTTTATACAGCCCTCTTACACAAATTCCCAATCAATAAAATATACTCCCTTGCATTATTGAGGTGATGTAGAAAGTTTAAGCTTTCTCATCAGAAGGCTTACAGATGTTCAATCAAAGTCTGTGAGGGGCAATAAGCTTTTCAATATCAAAAATAGTAAACATATAATTATTAAAACTATTCAAACACAGCTAATTAACTATTAATTTTAATCACAGCTATATATACCCAATATTTTACATTTTAAGAAATGAATTTTAAATCATTTTAAGCCAGTTTCCTTCAAAAAGTCTTGCTGTTTTTATTTCAGCATTTAAAAAGTTGTTTAAAAACATTACAATTACACTAACATTTAATTTAAAAAAGATTTTTAAAAAGTTGTTTTTGACTTATTAATACCATAGCTTAATTTTTAAAAAGGCATCTTTAAAATAAGAGTACCAATGTTTAAATTGATTATTTTCAGAAATAAAAATATTATATAAATATATATACTTATAAATCTTCCTTATTTTAAAATTTATTATTTAAAAACAAAGAGCTAACAAGAAAAATTACCATGAATCAGAATAAACTCTTGCACTTATAAAAAGAAAACCAGTAATAAAATAATCCATAGCTCAACGCTAGGTCTCCCTCAATCCGATCGAGCTCAGTAACGTAGCAATTCAGTAGGTTTGGGGGGGGGGGGGAGGAGGGGGATTCTGGACACTGAAAGACATCGATATATGATTATTTTTAGGGGTGTTCCGGATATCCGTATCCGTATGCGTATCCACGGATGAAAAAAAAATATCCGGATCCGCATTTTTTTAGCGGATCTTTTAACGATATTTCAGAATAAATGAAAGAAAGAAAACAAAATTATTTCGTTATTTTTTTTTATAATTAAACATAACGTGTTTACTTGCGTAATAGTCGCCCTCGCATAATAGTTTCACCTCCGTTTTGAAGCAGACAAAATTTCTAAAAATATTTTTCCTCTAGAAAAGCCGCAGTCATACGTATTCGACATTTATGTCTATAAAAAAATATTACTATAATAAAAATATTACTAAACAGAAAAATGCCTCTTTTCGCGTCTGAGATACCTTTTGTTTTACTTTAATGTTTTATAGCCAGCACTGTTTTTAATATTTGAAGCTCTATCCAGTATTCGAACATGCTAAAAGACATTCTGAAATATACACCGCTTGATATAATTTTTTATTTTAAACACTTCATTATAATTGGGAATCGGCCGTAAAACAGTTCCTTAAAAAAAAAAAAAATTACAATGACTTTTTCTTGACTTGATTTAAACTTCACCTTATTTGTTCAAAATAAATAGTAGTAATGAAATCTACAATTTTGTGGACTAAAATGGCCGCTACTAAAGTAGATCTATATTTAGCTGGATTTGCCTTTATATTTCTTCTTTTCAATTATTACTGTGGTGAAAACAGGTGGCGGGGAAGATGTACGCTACGAGCACCACATGTACGCTACAAGCACGCTTGATGGGGTGTACGCTATAAGCACGTACGCTACGAGCACGGAACCGTTGGTCATTTCATTATGGGGGCACCTAATAAACATTTTAACGTTGCCCCTTATCAGTGATCTCCTAATTTTGTACTATTTCCAGACTAGGGATGGACGCGAAACGATTTTTTGCGAGACGAGACAGAGATTTACAGCTTTTTTGCCAGACGAGACAGACATTTTTAACATTACGATATAGGGGTTTTGCGAGACGAGATAAAGCTTTTTTGGCTATTTTGCGAGACGCGAGGCGACAATTTTCTGTCTCACGTCTATCCCTATTCCAGACGAGTGACTTAGCACTTGGATTGGCACCCCCGAATCGTTTGAACATGGATGACATTAAAGCTAGAAACCCACTGACCAAACAGCTATAAAAACGCAGAAGATTCCCATACTTGAGAAATTAAGCGTGACCAAGTCAGAATACCACTGGAAATTCTCGCTTCAAGCATATCTTCGCAGGAGTGAAAAGAAAATGTCCCCACTCGTAAAAAGCCATTAAAGCCCAATAAAAACGCCCCTTCCGTGTTCGAGAAAACTTAAAAAAACAAAGCTGACATACTGGATTTTTCGAAACGTCACAAATTGTACGTGTATTAGATGCCTTTAGTGTACACGGTTCACAGCGGATTCAGTCGAGAGAGGAGTTCACCCTTTCAGGCACTGGCCAGGCCGGTGCTGCTTAACTTTTCAAATGGGAACCGAGTTTAAACAACTGATCTATTGTGTACGAGTAATAGAACGTTAAAAAATGATTAAATTAACAGACATAAAACCATGATTACATAATATAAATTACATCGATTAAAGTTGACTTATACAGATATTCCTTTCACAGTTTTAGAACCTTATCAGAAGGTCGGGGTCTTTTGAATATTGTAACCCCAGTTACAAGTGGCCAGGCCATCAGAAGGGCTTTTGGAGCCAAAGGTTTACAATGCGCGTACACCTCATGCAGGGACCGATTTGTAGAGTTGGGGACCCAAAGCAAAAGCTCCATTGGGGGGACCCCTTCGTACGAAAACATTGTTATACCCTACAAGGCAACTTTCATATCACACCGTACAAAGAAGGGTGTGATAACTGCATGAAAGTTATTATTTAATCCAGATGCAAAGTGAGATGAAATAGTTCTATAATAATAGTATATGTAGGATAATAATATTTCACTTATATTATTTCATTTTCAATCGTTCATTTCATTCACGTATTTTTCAAGTAACATGTTCCACGCTATTTTTGTATCAATTTTCCTAATGCTTGTAACAGAGCATTTATTTGCAGCAAGGTAGATCTTTACTTCACTTCACTTCACTTAGGAAGCTTATTTTCTTTTATCTGCTCCGATTTGAAATCAGCTCTATGGTTTCCTCCCGATTTTACATATATCACGATGTAGGCCATACCTAAATCATAAGTTTGTGCTGAATAAGTGCTCGAGACTATACCGTTTAGATGAAAAAAGGGGTCAATATAAAGCTACGGCTATGAAATGGTAACAATTAATACTGTTATTTTTCATAAAATTAGTTTCCCTGTTTCTTATTCTAAATTGGAAGTTTTCATACTTATTGTTTTGATTTGACATTTTATTTTTCCCTCCGCGAAAGTTTAAAAACATCCTTTTAAATTCAACAAAACTTTAAAAATTAAAGATGTGGATCGACTTTAGTCAGTTCCGGAAATCTCGTCAAAGAACTGCATTCCAACTGGGCATGCTTTTCGGCTGAAATCTATCGTTTTGTGTTGGGTTTTGCTCAACATCGTACTACCGACATATGAATTTATTACATTTAATATTTTTATTGATATTATATTTTTTCCCAGGAAAAAGTTTAAAAACATTTTAAATTCCAGAAATCATACAGGGAATTTTTTTTTTTCTGTTGCGGGATTTTGAAATTTAAAGTACTTTTTATATATGACTGTTTCCCGTAAAAAAAGATAAATAAAGCAAAATAAAAAGTAAAGCAAAATTGGACAATACTGGTCAGTTCTTACAAAAGATCGAAATACTACCCAACCGCATGCATCGGTTCAAATCGCTCCATTTGTTTGAGAAATTGTCCAGTATTGCTCAATGTTGTTATTATGGCATTGAAAGACATTTGTGAAAAGTTTTTATATTGAAATTCTCACCTAACTATCATAGGCACAGCGTGACTGATGTTTTTTTTTTTTTTTTGGGAGGGAGGGGGCACATAAGCGAATTTTTGTAGGGGGCACATATCAAATTTAACCGGAGAAAAGGGAAGTTTCTTTTGATTTTACAAACAAATGATTTTGAGACAAAGTTGGAGGCGCAATTGCCCTCCTGTGCCTCCCCGAGGCTACACTTATGCATAATTAGTTTGATTTTTTTCTACCTGAAAAAATAACACTAAGCAATCTTACGTAAATAGACCTTTAAATTTCATTATCCTGTGGAAAAAGAACGGGAAAAAAAAACAAACTACAACAAAAAAACATACACCAGTATTGGATTGGACAGTATAGACCGGAGGTGGGCAACCTTTCAAAAGCTGTGGACCAAACTTTTGGATGTTAGCAAAGTCGCGAGCAGTATAAATGGGATTTATAAGAGATTTTGAATGGTTACATGGATTCTATATGGGGTTTTGATGTGTTCCATTGCCCGGAGGTTGCCCATGTATAGACCAATCTCTGTAGAGATGTTAGCCCATAACACAAATTGACTCAAGCCGGTCTGTTTTGTTGGTATTTCGGTCAATACAGTCCAATTACGATACTCAAAGTTCTACGTGATTATTAATTCTGAAGTTACTTTATTATTTTATTTTTCAGAAGATAAGAGAGTAAGAAACTGTATTGTAACCCATTTTAACTTTCACAGATCGCATTAAACAAAAGTCATATTGGTCAATTTCGTTAAAAACGGTATTCTCTGGAAAAAACTTCCCTCTACTTTGTGCTTCCCTCCCCCCCCCCCCCAAAAAAAAAATGAAGAAAAAAAAAAGAAGAAAGAAAGACAAGAAAATTCACTAGCTACTCAACATTTAAAAGAAAGTAGCTCTTTATATTTTATATAAGTTCGCATCCTGAAACTAAAAAATCTTCACTTCAACCTTTTAATACTCTAGCGCAAACCCCATGTGGTGTAGTGGTTAGCACATTCTACTGTCACGCCTATGATTACAGGTTTGAATCTAAGATAGTGGAATAATTAATCGTCGCTTTAAAAAATACTTCCAGGCCCGAATATTAATTACAAAGTTTATTGCCAAGGTGTACACTAAAATTAAATTCATAATTAGCTGAAAATTATAAAATGATTTTTAAACCCACCCGGCCTTCACCGATATCAGCCAATATTGGAAAAAAAAAATTGCCATACGATATTGGCCGGTCCAACTTTTAGCGATATTGGCTAATACTGATAATGTTTCCGGCATTGCTGTGCTACTTGGGTTGCTTTCTAGCTTTTTAGGTTTTCTATTGGGACAAACTTTAAAGGGAAATAGGGGACATCATAAGGATACAGAATCACATTGCAATGTGGGGTATGAAGTTTCTTCTTCATCTAGCTGTTAATAATCACTTTGGAACCAGTTCTGAAAGAATGGTGAACTTTCCGACCCTTGTTCGTCAAAAACTAATTTATCTTCCGCAGAAAACACATGACTAAAATGAATAGTTTCAAAACTCTATTTCATTTCATAGATGTAGAGGTCTGCGCCGCCGGACATTTGTACCACGCCGCCGCCGCCGAGGTCCAGGCAGGCGCGCCGGGAAGCAATTGTATACCGCGGTGTACAATCGGCATCAAAACTGTTCAAAAAATTGTACTTTCAACTTCTTATTTTTTGAGGATACTTCTTAACGCTAGTAACTTGTAAAAATACGATTTAAATTTTTTTGATCAATGTATTTGGTTGCTTTAAAAAATGTTTAAACATCGCATTGTACCTCAAAAGAACATTATAGGTTTGAAATGGTTCATGAGGAGGTTGTGGAGGAAAAAAAAACCACTTAAAAGCAAATAATGTATCAATCGTATATTGATAACTAACTGTATCCATGGGCGTCGGCAAGGAGGGTCAAACAGGTCACTTGACACCCCCCCCCCCTGGAAAATGTGACCTTTAAAAAAAAAATTAGGCATCATATACAAAAAATGTCAACTGCCCCTTTTCCGTAAGTAAAGTAATTTATGTATTTTAACATACTGCAACAACTCTCTGTAAAATTTCTGTGAAAAAAAAAAAAAAGAATATTTTCCTAATTGCTATAGCATGTTTCAACCAAGTACGAATTAAAGGGGAGGGACGTAAGGGGCGATCGCCCTCTCACTAAAAAAGCTATTTAAAAAACCCTATTTTACTTCTATAAATTGGATGTGTTTGTGGTTTGTGTATGTGAATCTTCCAACTAACCTCCGTGCACCCCCCCCCACACGCACACACACAAACAAAATTTCATTAATCCGTCGCAGATTGTATTAACGACATTAACAATTGATTCTACTACATACAACATTCTTCATTCTCGCAGATGAGACTGCCGATATTGCTGCGAAAGAACAATTATTCCTTTATGTATATTTTGCCAAATCAGCACTGCTGATAATTAAAGAATTTCTAGGCTTCTCAGACCTACAAGAATTTTATGGAAAAGCGCTTGCTCATTCCGTTACAGAAAAATGTTCACATATCGGACCGAACATGGAAAAACTAATAGAACAACACTCTAACAAATAATCGTACAATTACTGGAAACTTTCCGTAAAATTTTACGGAAATTCGTCGTTTATATTTGAATACAGAATAATTTCTGTATATCAAGGGCCAGCGTTTCACTGGTACAAAATTTCTAGTGGAATTTACAGGAATAAAATACCGTAAATATACGGAAATAGTAATGGCATCCCAGTAGCCAGTACATTTTCAGCGTTTTCACGATTTTTTTTTCCAGTGAAGATTATGACGCATGTTCTGTGATGGTAGAAAAAGAGGGTGGCGTGCAAGCAATCATGAAATGTATCTACCTAACAACTGCATATTTTCACTGTGCATCACGCAAATTAAACTTTCAAACTACAGCCTTTCAATTATGTAATACTCCTTACATCATTCCACCGATATATTTTTTTAAATGACCTTTTTTGTACAATTGTAATCTTATTTGCTTTAAAATTAACTTCTACATTTTTCTCTTCAATATAACAATTTTATTCTTCGTCTAAATCATCATTTTATCATTTCACGTTTCAACAGTTTATTTAACTAGTATACAATGAGTGCTCTGTGATGTGAACACCCCGGTATTATGAACACATTCCGACGTCCCAACGAAACTCCGTAGACTTAACATAAGATGAACGCATTGCATTCTGAACACCCTCTAATTTGAACAATCCAGTATTATGAACGCTACTTTTGATCCCCATTGTACCTGTACTTCCCTATAAATGGAGGTTTATTTTAATTTTAATCGAAATTCAGGGAATTGCCAGTGCCGTAAAAATAGGGAGGCATGGCGGGCGAATGCCCGGGCCCCCATACGTAGGGGCCTCAAAATCCATATAGCTCTTTTCCAACCTCTTGGATTTTATTTTATTATAATTATTTGACTTTTATAACTTTTTAGACTTGGCCCAAAATATATATTTATAAGAGGCCCAAAATTTTTGTTAGCACTTACACTAGATAAAAAAGGGGAAATACTGGGTATAAATACAAAACTACTAAAAAAAATCAGTTCCGATATGGATCATTTTAAATGTTTCCACTCACTCCCACTGAATATTTAGTTCCTCGAAACGAATACTGTAGTGACCCCTTCAGAAGCAAAGAACCGTTTTGCCTGAGGACTAGCTGATAAGAAGGAGATGGGGAGAAAAAAGATGAATGACCCTTTGCATGGACAGCAAAAGCACATAATGGTTTCGTTTTACTATTTCCTGAAGTTGGCAACTTGCGGCTAGCCCGTGAGCTACTCCTCCGAAAAGTAAACAGAGCGAGAGCACTGCGCATTTAGTTATGCGCATCTTACTCCTCTCCCACGCGGAGGAGGAATGTGCAAGATTCTCTGTCCGCGTATTTCGCTTTCGGGTGCGGAAGGAGGCTTTTCTTAATACGTTCGTTTTTTAAACCAGTTTTTAACCATTAATTAGTAGTTAAAAAATGCACATTTTTATTTGTGCCAGACGTTAAACCAATAACATATGCCGGCTTCTAAATACAAAAAAAGTTAGTTATAAAAACAAGTACGCTGCTTGAAGAAAATGTTTAGATTTTTTTTAGAGCAAACTCATTAGAGCATTGTGATATGAAACACATACCACTCATTCAAAACTTTTTTTCTAAGTTATTACAAGCTAGTATAATTTTACTACCAATTGCTATTCACCCACTTTACAAATGTATTGGTAATTAGTAAAAAAACATAAGAGTGTTTTCATTTACAATGACATTAATTGCTTTGTAAATGTAAATAATTTTGCGTTGCGGATAAAACAACGTTTTGCACATCGAAGAGCTAGTAAGATCTCTTAATCAATTTAAAAATACTAAGCTTTGAACTTTTTGCACATTTAAGTTTAGAAAAATTTTAACTGCTATAATATTCGAATTATTATTTCTCTGTTAATACGTCTAAATCTTTTCAGTTCCGTACAATTGCAATCAAATACTACTCATTCAAATCTTCAATTATATAAATCTTCTCTTCAAGTTAACCTCATGTGCACATGAATAATATGTTACATTTTAAATATGTATAAATTTTTATACAAAAAATAATTTAATGGAACCCAAATGATAATTATTAATTTGTAAATCAATATTTGTAAATCATTTTAAATATGTATAAATTTTTATACAAAAAATAATTTAATGGAACCCAAATGATAATTATTAATTTGTAAATCAATATTTAAAATTTAACATATTATTCATATGCACATGAGTTTAAGTTGAAGAGAAGATTTATATAATTGAAGATTTGAATGAGTAGTGTTTGATTGCAATTGTACGGAACTGACTAAAAGATTTAGACGTATTAACAGAGAAATAATAATTCGAATATTATAGCAGTTAAAATTTCTCGAAACTTAAGTGTGCAAAAAGTTCAAAGCTTAGTATTTTTAAATTGATTAAGATCTTACTAGCTCTTCGATGCACAAAACGTTGTTTTATCCGCAACGTAAAATTATTTACATTTACAAAGCAACTAATGCCATTGAAAATGAAAACACTCTTATTTTTATTTTACTAATTACCAATACATTTGTAAAGTGGGTGAATAGCAATTGGTAGTAAAATTATACTAGCATGTGATAGCTTAGAAAAAAGTTTGAATGAGTGGTATGTGTTTCATACCACAATGCTCTAATGCATCGTTTCTCAACCTGTGGGGTGCGACCCCTAAGGAGGGCGCATTGCGTTTGCCGGGGGGGGGGCGAGAAAAACAAAAAAGAGCAAGTAGTAATGCTTGTTTTTAAAAAAATCACCTTATTTATTCTCATTTTTACTCAAAAATGAATCACGGAAATAAGCGCACAATATTGAATGGGTTTGTATTTTTAGAAAATAAGAGGGGATGGGGGGTGAATTAAAAATATATATATATATGTGAAAGAAGTGGGCGTCCAAAAGGGCGTAAACAGAGGTATATCAGTGCATTTTGTATTTATCTCTATTGAAAATTGCCATTCAGACAACTTTCCAAGAACAGTGGCTTGATTTGTAAGTATACATTATGCAGAGTAGCCCATGGCCGTTCGAAACGTCTCATTGCCCTTTTCCGTTTTATGATATTTTTTTATATTGTCATTTTTTATTAGTTTTATACTAAATTGTTCATAATCTGAATGACCCTCTTCCCCCTCCCAATAGTTCAATTTGTATTCTTAGGACAAAGTCCAAAACTAGACATTCAGTAACAAATTATAGCAGTTTCGAAAATTTTAAATACCATCTCTCACCTAACAGCAACCCTAAAAAAAAGAATCTAAGACTCCACAGATTTAACATGCATGTTCACTGTAATATGTTATCACATTCAGTCTGATTTGTAATCAGCTATGGCTTGTTATTACTGGTTTTCTTTTTATAAATGCAAGAATTTATTCTGATTCATGGTAATTTATCTTGTTAACTCTGTGGTTTTAAATAATAATTCTTAGAATGAATGATTTATAGGTATATATATTTACATATAAATATTTTTATTTTTGAAAGTATTTAATTTAAATATTAGTTCTTTTATTTTAGACATGCTTTTTTTCAGAATTTAATTATGGTATTAATAAGTCAATTTAAAAAAAAAAAAAAAAAAAAAACTTTTTGTATCAAATGTTAGTATAAGTGTAATGTTTTTAAACAAATTTTCATTTACAAATGCTAAAAAAACCCTTTTTAAAGGAAACTGGCTAAAAATTATTTAAAACTCATTTCTTAAAATGTAAAATATTGGCTATGCATAACTGTAATTAAAATTAATTTTTAATTAGTTTTGTTGAAATAGTTTTAATAATTATATTTTTACCATTATTAGTATTGCAAATCTTATTCCCCTTCACCAACTTTGATTAAATATGCGCACCTGAAAAAAAAAAACGCATGATTTGAATGGGTTTATTTTTTGAGTTGAGCGGGGGGGGGGGGGGGGCGTGAAATGAAAAAATGTGAGAAACAAGAGCGCACTTTCGGATGCCCACTCCTTTCTTACATTTTTTATTTCAAGCGCCCCCCCCCACACACACACACGCACATACACACACATTCATCCGAAAAAATAAACCCCTTCAATAGTGTGCGTTTTTTCCGGTGCGCTTTTTTCCGCACACCCTCAAAAACATACCTATTTTCGCTTAAAATGTTCATCTAAACTTTACTGATAACATTATTTTGTAGAAAATTCGACTAAATGTTCATTGTTAAAAATTAAAAAACTGAATGTATGCTGAAAAATGTGAGGGGGGGCGCCACGTGTAGCGTTGGGGGGCGCGACGTTAAAAAGGTTGAGAACCGCTGCTCTAATGAGTTTGCTCAAAAAAAATCTAAATATTTTCTTCAAGCAGCGTACTTGTTTTTATAACTAACTTTTTTTGTATTTAGAAGCCGGCACATGTTATTGGTTTAACGTCTGGCACAAATAAAAATGTGCATTTTTTAATTACTAATTAATGGTTAAAAACTGGTTTAAAAAACGCCTCCCTCCGCACCCGAAAGCGAAAGTAAATACAAAATAAATGTAAGAGAAATGACGCGGACAGAGAATATTGCACATTCCTCCTCTGCTTGGAAGAGGAGTAAAGATGCACAGAACTGAATGCGCAATGCTCTCGCTCTGTTTACTCTTCGGAGGAGCAGCTCACGGGCTAGCCGCAAGTTTCTTGGCAGAGCCCAGTCCATGGAATTACACAGAAAGCAATAAAAAATGAGCAAAAATCCAAGGCCACCCCTTGAACCTATAGTGGATTGTTCTGTTTTGTTCGTTTTTATCCGTAAAGTGTATGATCCTGTAAATATATAATTTCTACACGTATATCTAATTTTATGTTAAAATTTTTTCTATCTATATAATTTTACGCTTAAACTTTTTCGATGTATGCATAATTTTATGTTTAAAATTTTAAAAATGGGAGCTAATTCTGAGCTAAATCCCGAAAAGGCCTTTGGAGCGAAGACCTTATCAAAGACCAAGGGTATGTTTTACCTTTGTGTAAAACATTTACCTTTGTGTTAAGGGTATGTGTATTTAATTTTTTTTTATTTAAATGAAGTTAAAATAAAAAATAATTGTTATTTAACCACACCAGCTCAAAAAAAGTATTAAAAATGCAAGAATAAGATATTTGCATATTTGTTTTTAGTATATGATATAAGAATCATATATTAAAAAAATCATTATATGAAAACATTTTTAGAAATTTAATACAGGTGAAAGGTAATAAAATGCTTGAATCAATTTATAATTGATGTAAATTTATTTCATGAGTACTGTAGTACAAACTTATTATCAGCTGTTTGATACAATAAGCAGCAGATAGGCAGATTATTGTGTAGTTATTTCTCTTACAGTTTTTGACAGTTTGAAGAAATTTAAATTTTAAGTATAATTACATCGGATTTGTTTGAATTTTTTAAAATAAGAATGGTCAAAGAAAACTATATACACTCTATAACAAAAAAATCGACGCACCAAAAAACAATCATCCGATTGCTTTGAAATTTCGTATGCATGAATGTTTTGAACAGATATGCAAATGATCCAAAAATTTGGTGTCCAATGAATGAATAGTTTGATCTCTAGCGCATCGGAACTGCGCATCCAGCAGACGTATATAAGGAGCAGTTCTTCAACGGTTGTTAAAACTTTCGGTTTGATTGCGATTCAGATGACCTTTCAACAACTTAAAAAATGCCTCGCTGCAGGATTCGTGCTCATTACGAGCAACTGTCAGAGTTTGACATTCGTATCATTGGATTGAAAGAGGCCGGTTGGACTAATCGGAGAATCGCTAGTCATTTGAGTCGAAGCGATGCGACGATTCGAAGATGCTGGCAAGGATGGGTGAAAAATGGCAGAGTGCAGCGTCAGGATGGTAGCGGTCGACCTACGACTACAACAGATCGTGAGGACAGAGTGATGGTCCGATCAGCTGTCACGGCGCCTTCTTCATCTGTATCAATCATCAGACGTTCAACCCAAACACCAGTGTCCATCATGACCATTCACAGACGGTTAAGAGAGCGAAATCTACGCTCGCGCCGACCGTTACGCCACCTGCCACTCACGCCTGCACACTGCCGAGCCAGATTACAGTGGTGCAGGGCTCGATCAGGTTGGAATGATGCCGACTGGAGACGTATAGTCTTTAGCGACGAATCCCGCTTCCAACTGTGTCCTGACGATCATCGAAGACGTGTTTGGAGACGCACAGGGCAGAGGGGGGATCCTGCTTTCACTATTGCACGCCACACCGGCCCCTTAGCAAGGCATTATGGTCTGGGGTGCCATTTCCTTTGACAGCCGGACCCCTTTGGTCGTCATTAGAGGTACACTTACTGCACAGCGGTACGTGGACGACGTCCTAAGACCTGTTTTGCTACCGTTCCTTTTGCAGTGCCCTGGGCTGGTTTTTCAGCAGGACAATGCCAGACCACATACGGCTCGTGTTGCTCTAAACTGTCTGCAAGCTTGTCAAACTCTTCCTTGGCCTGCCAGATCGCCAGATCTCTCTCCCATCGAGCATGTCTGGGATATGATGGGAAGGCGATTGCATCTGGCACGGACTGTTGATGACCTCGTTCGGCAATTGGAGCGAATTTGGCAGGAAATACCGCAGGAGACCATCCGGGAGCTTTATCGGTCTATGCCACGCCGTGTGCCAGCTTGTATCCAGGCTAGCGGCAGGTCAACACCTTATTGAACTTGTTGCTGTAACTCTGAAATAAATCATTCAATTGTTCTGAAATTTTAATCATTTACTATTCTTTACATTGTCTTCCTATCCACCAATTTTCGTCTCAATCGGACACTTCCTTCTTGGTGCGTCGATTTTTTTGTTATAGAGTGTATATACTTTTTGGTGTGTGTGTATGAGTGTCTGTGGATCTGGCGGGAGGAGCCCAGCCCACTAAAATATTTTGCGGGGGGGGGGCAGAAATTTGAAGCTCTGCCACTGGTGTGTGTCTACACTCAAATGTAGTATAATACATTACTTCTATTATGAATTTGTAAATATATTCAATATTCTTAAAGGTATTTTTATGGGATTTTAGGACGAATTGATAAAGCTTTTGGTGTTGCTGCTGCAATTTTTAGTAGTTTAAATTACATTAAAAGAATAATTTTCAGAAAAACAGTACTAGTGTTTTCTGCTTTTTTCTTCTGAAAATTTTAGTAAATGTACTTAACCATAGTAATTCTGATTTCTCCCAATGACATACTCAGGTAAAGTAGCGCCCATGGCAGGCAACAAAATTGCACTTTCTTTTCTTAGTAAGAACGACACCGATCTCTTCGTTTGTATATGACCATTCTTTGTTCCATGGTTAGTGTTGTGGTCGTTGATTAAGCAAATGAAGAAGCTATCACAAAGTTAGGTCACAATAAGTAGTGTCTTATTGACTTTAACCTATTCGCTCCCATCGTTACATGCAGGCGATAGTAGCGATTCTCTCTTCTGTTTTTATTTTTACTTCCAGACCTGGTTGTTTCAATGCTTTTGTTTAGAGCAAGAGTTTGCGTTGTGCTATACATCATAGGCATTCATTACCCATACGGGAAGCAACGATGGGTAGAGAAGGGAGAATAGTTGTCGTCAGTAGCGGATCCAGGGGAGGGGCTAGGGGGCTTCACCCCCCCCCCAAAAAAGAGATTGCTAAAGGGTAACATTCTGCTTTATAATGCACTTTAAATAACTAAAATTATCATATTTTATTACTTAGCCCCTCCCAAAAGCATGCACATTGGTTTAGACTAAAATTTTATTTTACAGGACATTTTAATTAGATGAAATAAGCTTTTTTAAAAATTTAGCCCCTCCCAAAAAAAAATTCTGGATCCGCCACTGGCTGTCGTCACGTCCTTGCAACGATGAGATCGTATTTGTTGAACACTTCTTTTATTGTATCAATCTTGCAATAGAAATCTGCATCCCTTTTCAAGTGCCAAACGCCTTTTTTGCTATATCTTAGAGGTACGCCACTGACTAATATTTAGTGTCGTATGCTGCCTGTTGTAAATTGTTTTCTTAAAGTGAATTTTTCAGAAATAGAAAATTTATTTTTTAAAATAGAGGTCCGATTTTATTTTAATACTTACATTATATCATATCCATTATTATCTAAAAGTGTTTAATTCTGCCTTTGCGTACATAAAAATGTATGTACGTGCCAACCTATTTTCGTTTTTACCAATAAGATTAAAAGGGCCCCCAGATTCAATCCCGCCCCTGGGCCTCGTAACTCCAAGTTACGGCACTGGGAATTGCCCTAGAGTGCACATTCGGAGCGAGATACGCTGCACGAGCATACACAATGCAAGTACTGTATTGTACTGTTTATTAAAGCAAAGGTGCTCGAGGACTATTTGACTAAGTATTGGTACTTTGGACGGAGTACTTTTTAAGGGGTTTTTACGCTTATTCAACTGCTGGAGAAAACTGCTTAAAACGCAACCGTTAGACCTATGGCCGCGCGATTGGCCCGAACCCGGGACCTTCACACTTCAGCCATCTACGATGCTCAGTGTCTATATTTACTCGGTCTATATTTGCCGTTGTGGTCACTCTGGACCACAACGGCAAGCTAATACTCACCACTGGCCGAGCGCATAGCGCTCTGAACAGAGACGGAAGGTGCCTGGGTTCAAAACCAGGTCGCGTCCGCCGACCTAACCGTTCGTGGTTTCCTCCGAAACTTAGCGTAGATACAGGTTAAGACCCCAACGGAGGGCACCCCACTAGATGAGTTTGCGCTCATTTTTTTAAGCCAGAGCCCGAGGACTTTTAATTCGAGCTCACTGAAGCAATATTATTTACGTCGGAGCCCGAGCCCGAAATTTCAGCTATTAGATAAATAAATATCAATTACTTCATTGATAGAATATCATAAATTTTGCCGTTTGCGTAAATTAAAGACAAATCTAATCGATCCCGAACACAATCGTGATCTCTACACCCCATCCCTCGGCCTAGAGCCCACGTGTAGCTAATTGGGTGTAATCGCACAACATCATACCCTAATAGCACAACTGTCACCCGTGACTAAAAAGTGACCACGCGAAACAGTGACATTAGAGTCACAAATAGTCGCTGTGACGCCGCCGTTTAGACACGCCACAGTCCCTATGTCCGCCCACGGTGACGTCACAATGCGACCCCGCAGAGTAGTCTCAACTGCGACGACGGTTGCCGCTGTGACCCTTTAGTGACGACACAGAGCGGTCGCAGTCACAGATGTGACTACATCAGTACTATTCGCTTTTAATTTTACATTAAAGGATAAATGCAAAACGACTGCTCACGATTTTGAAAATCTTTCTAATTTTGAAATTGTTATTGAGTATTTCTCTTGAAGGTTCTCTTAGAGAGGTGAAATGTGCCAGGAGTGAGAGTCTGTTTTGGCGGTATTTAATTTTTTAGTCAGATGAATATTTAGACAGAAAAACGTGATTTTGAATGTTTGATAAAGTATGGGGAAGTCCAAAGACCTGATGTTTCCAATATTAAAAAAGGTCAAATTCATGCCTGGAATGTTGAGGATGTTAGTTTTTCAGAAATAGGACGTTGTATTGGAAGACATACATGTATTGCATCGAATTAGATACATGGAAAACATTTTATTTGGTGGGATATGGTAGCGGACGCAACAATAGACGCTTTATAGAATCACCATCAAAATGTAAAAACCTCTATTTTATTTGCTCCAAAATTCGATATTTTTTAATACCGCTATCTTTTACTGTTTTTGCACAAAAGAAATCTAATGTACGTTTATTTTACGCAATTTTCAAAAAAATTACACTTAATAAATTTATATATGGTCCCCTAACTCAGGAAAATAACACATTTTATTTATAAATTAAACTACTGAACGTAAGAATTTGAAATTTTGCATAGCCTTGTAAAATCACTTTTTGCATCTACTTCCATCACAATTTGGCTGGGTTATTCATAATTTTTTTGAATATTAATTTAATTCATAATTAATATTAATATTTTATTAAAAATTATAATAATAGTAAATTATGTTCGGGTCGTTTAGTTCTAATAGTACGAATAAAAGTCAGCTTCTTATTATCAATATTATATGAGATATGAATTAAAGTATGAAAAAATATTTTAACATAGGGGGAGGGGGATTTTGGGTGCTCATAACTCACTCATTTTCAGTCCAAATTTATTGAAAACTGGTATCCTGTGTTAAAATGAGCTAAAAATTTGAAATATGAAGTGAAATCCAGGGGTTGCTATTGGAAGAAAAAAAGTTGATGCGAATTTTAATATGGAGACGGCCCCTTATGCAATTTTTATGTGTAGCAACTTAAAGGGTACGTCAATCGTAGACGATTGGTATATGTAACTCTGCTGTACGACGAACGACGCCCGAGTAAAGTCCAAGTGGGACTTTTTTTTTCGCAGCTGTACATAAAAAATTTTACTTAAATTGTAAAAAGTTAAAATATGGAATGAACACAAAGGAATGAAAATTTTCTTTATTTATTTAAGAATAAGATATCTATTTTGATAAGATACCTATGATAGATAAATTAGTTTTTTCCAAACATAGGTTTAATGCCTTTTTCTGTTTTAATAATTTAATATTATTTTATATTAAGTCATTTTTAGTTTCATTTTAAGTTAAATTACTTTTAGAGATTGATAAATAAAAAGTAAATCTCTTTTAAATATTTATAATGAAATTATACTTTGTTTTGTAGTTTTAAACAGGTGTGAAACAGAATATTTCAGGTAATGCATTAAATTTCTTTAATCAAAAATAATATTTTTTTCAAACTACAAGTTAAAAAACAAAAATCTGCTTAATAACTTCTAAAACATACGAGCATTCTTTCACAGAACAAAAATTTATATGGCAACATAAGGGAAAAAAATGGAAGGGGGCAAATTCATAAAAAAAAAGAAATCATTTCAAACATTAGTTTCCAAATTTTAGGACAATTTCACTTTTTTACGCTTGATTTCGACATTCCGACAACATGGCTGTCTGCACAAGCAGCCATGTTATAATTTTCTTCAATAAATATTTCACAAACACATTTTAAATGTACATATTTTAAGTAGACTTAACTTTAAAAATCATTTGAAACTTGCAGAAAATCATAAATGAATTTAAATATCTAAATTCAATAAAAAAAATAATATGTAAAATAAGGGTTAATTTTTAATGATTAGGTATTGGAGGCTTCAATAAGTGAATGCTCAGCAAAAGATTGTCATTTAGAAAAAGGATGAAGGTTGAAAATTTCTCCCTGTCTCTGTAAATAAATTTTGAAGACAGAATAATCGGAGTTTTTTGTTAATTATCGGATTTCCGGAGCAAATGAAAAATATCCCAGAAACTCTATGGGGAGAGAGTGTAAAATTACCTTATTTTGGGGATTACCATGAGAGAAATTGCATACACTGAATGCTCATATTTTTCAAATGATACTCTCTCTGCACAGTCCTTATAATTAAACTTCCCCTATAAACAGCAGTCAGCTGAAAAGGATGAGAAGATTGATTCCAAATTTGCACTTGGACACTACATGAGATGTGCTTAATTTTTTTTTTTTTTTTTTTTTTTTTAGTTCAGAAATTGTCTGCTAAGTGGCATTTTGCAGCATGAAATCAACTCTAAATATGAGCCTAACTAGTTATAAACGTGCTCAAAAACTACTAAACAAATGTTGAAATTGTGCGTTTATTTTGAATGATCCATTTCCGGTGTTAAATTTGCTGTTTTCCAGTTAAAAAATGTATCCCCCTGTTTTATGTATTACTTTATCAAGAATGTTGAAATATAATTTTCCATCCTGTTCATGCATATTATAGATAGAACTTTAGTAGTATATGTCCGGATATCCGGCAAAAAAGTCGGATATCCGACGGTATTTCGGATAGTGAAAAATCAGCCGGATAGGCAGGATATCTGTTACATCCTAATTGAAAGCTGTAATCTCTGAAACTACTAGCCCGACTTGAAAAATTCTTTTTGCATTAGATAACATGCTTAACAGGAAAGGCTTTACGCTGTGTAAGATTCCCAGATCCGCACAAAAGGGCAGACTTAGTGGCGACTTTCCAGACAGTTTGTTACAGAGGAACACCCCTTCAAAGAGCTGCCGAAATTGATTGCTCCTACGTCAGCGGACCTGAAGGTGCCGTCTAGCGGAGACGTACAGGCGCCATGTACGGACCAATTAGGAATCCTTGAATCCACCCCAGTCTTTAGATATATCCAATAAAGAATCTATGAAAAGATGAGGGGGGGAGAAGAACCGGAAGAGAGCCCCGAAGTAGTGGGCAATTCGGTGCGAAAAATGAGGAGGTGAGGTTTTAGAGAGAGATCCTCCGCCGAAATTTTTGAAGTCCGATCGAAGGACTGTAGGGCGCTGCCCTGTAAACTGTTTTTTGCAAGTCCGGTTGTGGACTGAAGGGCTCTGCTCGTGTGAAAGGACTAGTCTATTAATATGTCCAACGAACTCTTATTTACTTGTATATAGCAGCATATTTATTCAAGATTGTTTTAAATTGTAAATAAATAATTTCTTATCCTGCAAACGGGACTTAGCTGTAATTCTCAAACGCTACCATTCTACACCCAAGACGTTACAGCTAAGAAATTGGTGGCAGAACGGTGTGGATAATAGGACAAGAATAGAAGTCTGCAGTCTGAGAGAAAGAAGGACGCCCGTTCCTGAAAGAGACAGACAGAGAGTCTGAGAGAAAGAAGGACGCCCGTTCCTGAAAGAGACAGACAGAGAGTCTGAGAAAAAGAAGGACGCCCGTTCCTGAAAGAGACAGACAGAGAGTCTGAGAGAAAGGAGGACGCCCGTTCCTGAAAGAGATAGACAGCCAGTCTGAGAGAGAGAAGGACGCCCGTTCCTGAAACAGCAGCCATTGCGAAAACAGACAGCCAGTCTGAGAGAAAGAAAAACGCCCGTTCCTGGGAAGTAGCAGCCCGTGCGAAAAAGACAGCCAGTCTGGGGAGAAAGAACGCCCGTTCCAGTGACTAAAGTGTTCCGGTCGTGATCCAGAAGCAAGCTCGAATACTATTTCGAGGAAGCAGACGCCAGAAAAGCTATTAGAGTTACGTTCGTGGTCTCGTGATCCAGAAGCAAGCTCGAATACCGTTTCCAGGAAGCAGACGTCGTCCAGAAAAGTAGGCAGTTTGCATTTTATTATTACTCTGCTGCACAAACTGGCAGGATGAATTGGGATGAAAAATACTAAAAATTTCAATATTTTATGTTAAGAATTTCATAATAATATAAGGTTGAGACAAAATTTGAATTCATATTAAAAAAAATGCAGGTGTAATAATTAAATGGAATTTAAGAGGATATAACTCTAAAAAGGTTGTAATCTTAGAAAGAAATTTTTTTAATATAAATTGAAATATTCAGAAAAGAACAGTTATTTTTTCCGCAGAGTGAATAGTATGATATGTGGAAGTTATTGTTTATTATATGTGATAAGTGTATTTAATGCATGATTAAGGAGTATTGTATGGTAAAAGTGAGAATTTATGTACCTTGTAGTAAGTAGCACGGGGAGTATTGTAAATTCTTCATTGTTCGTGAGTTCCTAGAAATTTTGGAGGCGTGTAGAGACTTACAGTTATATTAGTTTCTAACGTAAATTTGGTGGAAAAGAAAAATGTCGGAATTAGCTCAATATAGAAAGGCCGATCTGATAATTTTGGCGGGAGAATTTGGAGTAGAGGTCGCTTCGAGTGACACGGTCATTAAAATCATAAAAAAAATTGAGGAAAGTAAGGATTTTAATAAAGAGATAGGTATAAATCAGATTAAAGGGATTCAGGACGAACGTTTAGAGAAAAAAGCGGAAGAAAAACTGGAAAAAGAAATGAAAGAGAGGCAAATGGAAAGAGATTTTGAAATTGAAAAACTGAAAATCGCGCAGACGAGCGAGACCCTCAGTTTAAATTCTACTACTGGAGAGAGAACTCCAAAAGTTTCCTTGAAAAATTTAATAGCCTGTTTTGACCCCTTAACTGCTGAAATGTCACTTTTTTTGACATTGTTTCAGAGACATGCTAAGAAAGCAAATATTGAAGAAATTGAGTGGGTTATGCAATTGTTATCTCTTTTGCCTATGCAAATAGCAGAAATGATAATTCGGGAACCAGAATCTAAGTTAGAGGATTTCCAATATGTGAGAAACATGCTACTGAATAGGTTTAAATTAAGTACCGAGGCTTTCAGAACTAAGTTTATTTCGCATGCGAAACAAAGAGAGGGATTGTGGAAAGATTTAGTATTCGAACTCAGAAATTATTTAGAGGGATGGCTTTCGGGTTTGGAGATTAAAACATTCTAAGCTCTTCAAAATTTAATGATCACTGATCAGATAAAAAGACGTGCGACTCCAGAGATGAGAGAACACATGTTGGACTCATGGAGCAAATTTACAGATCCGAATGAATTGGCTACTAAACTGGATGAATATGAAATGGTAAGGAGATCCAGTAAAAAGCCGTGGGTAAAAGGAAATGAGTAACACAAGGCGGAGAAATTTAGACACCCGGAAAAATTTCGCCCCGATAAGAAACCGATAGAAAATAAGGTACCAAACTGGAGAGATAAAAATAGCGAAGGGTAGCAAGGGGAGAGGGAGAAAATCTTTGAAAAAAGAAAGCCTCCCGCTTGTTTTTTCTGTGGGAGTTTAGAGCATTTGTGCCCAAAATTCAAACAATATCAAGCGGACAGAGTGAATAATCTGGGTAGTGCAGAAGGATTTAGCCCATCATTTACTCCCTATCTTAGCACGGCTAGGATAAATGAAGTAGAACGGTTAGTTCTCGGGGTCCAGCGTAGACTTAGCCCCCCAGGGAATTTGTACGTCCTGAACAATTTACGGGAGAGGTTATTTGGCTCAAACAGCCCCTAGAAAACGAGTTTAGATGTTTACCTGTTACGAAGATAGAATAGGAAATTGTGGAGATCAGATTAGTAACGACCAAAGCAGCAGTCGTGGGCCCAGATACCAAAATGCAACATTATATCCTAGGAAATCAAACCCAGGAATTAATCGAGTCGAAACGTAACAAACCGGAATTAATTAACGCCGTAGTGACGCGCAGTCAGACGAAGCTAGCGGGTAAAGAAAGTTCCCTTGAGGAAGAAAGAAATGCAGAATTCGAAGAAAGTTAGCCCGGCGCAGCTCATAGAACATCAGAAATTAGATGACACTTTGAAAGGCATACGGGAGAAAGCGGGAAAGGAGAATTCAGTTTTTCTTAGAGAATGGATGCTATTTTCGCAGGGTGAGTGATCACCATGGGAATTCGAGGAAGCAGATTGTCTTACCGAAAATGTATCGGGGGGAATTATTAAAGCTGTGTCATCACGGAGTAGGGGCGCATTGAGGCGCCACCAAAACAAAAGGAAAATTCTTACGGT
The DNA here is from genome assembly GCA_038373885.1 of Cheiracanthium punctorium. Lineage (NCBI taxonomy): Eukaryota > Metazoa > Arthropoda > Arachnida > Araneae > Cheiracanthiidae > Cheiracanthium > Cheiracanthium punctorium. The sequence continues at coordinate 875,203 of JAWZYV010013508.1, forward strand.
GTTTTTTTTTTGGCCAAATATTATAAAGCACACAGAAGAGTTTGTAAGGCCGTGTGAGCCGTGCCAAATAGTTGGCAAGGCGGGTGATCAAAAGCACGCTCCTCTTCAACTAGTGCCCATAACTACAGAAGTTTTTTCCAGATTAATTGGTTTAGTTTGTGGGATTACGGCCGATTAGCTACGCGTGGGCTCTAGGCCGATGGGTGGGGTGCCCTCCGGTGGGGTCTTTCTAAGGGGTCCTAACCCGTACTTACGCTAAGTTTCGGAGAAAACCACGGAAAACTCCGAACGGTTAGGTTGACGGGCGCGCGATGGGACCCGAACTCGAGACCTTCACACTTCGCCCGTCTACCATTTCCAGTGGCATAACCACTGTACCATGGTGAGGCTTTTTCCAGATTAAACATAGATTAAGTTTAGCGAGTTTTGTTAGCGTACTCACCTCCACTTTCTTTGAAAGATTCGGAATTAAGGTGATTCATAGCTCTGTGCACCACCCACAGACAAACGCTATGGAACGATGGCACAGATCGGTGAGGAGATTATTGAGGGTTTTGTTCTTAGAAAGTGGGAAAGACTGGGAGAAAAACTTACCTTTTGCGTTACTAGCGTTGAGGACTGTACAGCACGACTCGACGGGATTTTCTCCGAGCGAGCTAGTATTTGGTAAAAATTTGCGCACTCCCCGAGACCTTATTGTATGAAAAGTGGAGCGCGGAAGAAGAAGAACCGAGTTTAGTCACTGAATATGTGTTTGACTTAATAAATCGGTTAAAAAGATGCCAGGAGTTAGCAGCCGAGCGAATGGAAGAAACCAGAGAGAAACGTAAATATTGGCACGATAAGGATAGCGTAAAAAGGGAATTTAAAATAGGAGAACAAGTCTTGGTTTTGGTAACTTCAAAACCAAACAAAATGGTCGCAAACTGGGTAGGCCCAGGGACGATCGAAAGTAAAATTTCGGAGACAAATAACATTGTAAGATTACCCGGGAAGAAAGAAAGATCGCAAATATATCACGTTAATCTCTTAAAACCAACCACCAAAGGGTGGAGATGATCAATGTTTTGGTTGAAGATAAGGTAAATAGAGCGATAGAAGAGACAGACTTAGAGATTCCGTACCCAAACGCGAACCCAGAAGTATACAATTTTGAGGAGATCGTAAGGGAAAATAACTTGGATAATCGGTGTACTGAAGAGCAGATTATTCAATTAAAACAACTGTTAGACAAGCACCGGAAATTGTTTTCTAATGATCCGGGTAGAACAGATTTAATTGAGCACGATATGGAGTTGATTAGTGATCAGCCTGTCCGATCAAAACCTTATAGAACATCGCCGAGGCAAACAGAGATTCTGAAAAGAGAAATAAAGAGGATGCTAGAGAGGATGCTAAACGTTATCGAAATTGGCGAGAGTGAATACACTTCGCCAATGTTGTTGATAGAGACGCCGGGATGTGACCCGCGGCCGTGTATAGATTACTGGAAATTAAACTCGATAACGAAGGCAGAGTACTTTCCCTTGCCAAATATAGAGGAGAGAGTGGAGTTAGTCGCCGCAGCTAAGTACATTACCATTCTAGATCTGACTAAAGGATACTGGCAAATACCGCTAACCCCCAGAGCTCAAAAATTAGCCGCGTTCGAAACGACCTTCGGGTCGTATTTACCTGTAACTATGCCCTTTGGGTTAGTCTTTGCACCTTACCGGTTCTCTAAATTTATGGATATGTTATTACGAGGAATCGAGAAGTTTTGTGTCCCATATCTAGACGATATCGCCATCTTTTCGGCACATTGGGAGGATCACGTAGACTGCGTTTTAAAGAAATTGAAGGAAGCGAAACTAACGATGATGATGAACCCTTCGAAATGCAAATTCGCTCAAGACGAAGTAAAGTACTTAGGGCACGTAGTAGGAAACGGTGCTAGATTTCCCATCTCCCACTAATACAACTCAAATTAGGAAAATTTTGGGTATGGCTCAGTATTATCAAAAATATCTAGAGCATTATTCCACGTTAGTGGAGCCTTTAACGAGGACACTAAAGGGAAGAAATAAAAAATAAAGTATAGAATGGACTCCTGAAATGGAAAAGTCCCTTTCCGAGTTAAAACAGAGGCTGATGAATAATCCGGTGTTCTACGTTCCAGATTTTAAAAGAGAGTTTATCATTCAGACAGATGCTTTTAACGTAGGGATTGGGATAGTCATGGCCCAGAGAACCGGGAAAGACGATCATCCTGTTCCCTATCTAAGTAGGAAATTTAGTGAGGCTGAAAAGAAATTTTGCACGACCGAGAAAGAATGCGCTGCGATAATATTCGCTATAAAAATGTCGGTTCAAGACATTACTTAGACGGTCAGAAATTTACTATAGAAACTGACCATAACCCTTTAGTATGGCTCAAAAGCAATGCGGGGAACAATCCGAGACTATTGAGGTGGTCACTGGCATTGCAGCCTTTCAATTTCACAGTAGTTCACCGAGCAGGAAAAAATAACTGCCATGCAGACTGTCTAAGTCGTATCTAAATGTGAAAGCATAAAATGTACATATTTTCATTGTGTAAAAATTTAAAGTTGAGGTTATATGTGTTTTGTATTAGGAAAATATAATCAGGTAATATGAATGTATTTTCTAACTTAATATTCTAAGTATATATTCTAAAATTTAATTTTGAAAAGGAAAGAAACAGTTAGATATATTCTGGATATATTTTCTCTCCTTTTTTCTGTTCCTTGCCTATTGTATAGTAGAGTGTAATTGATCAACTGCCTGAACCAAAGGATTAACTTTTCCTTCGTACCTAAGGAAAAGTTCGCCGGAGAAAGGGGGAGTTGTAAGATTTCCAGATCCGCACAAAAAAGCAGACTTGGTGTCGCCTTTCCAGACAGTTTGTTACAAAGGAACACCCCTTCAAAGAGCTGCTGAAATTGATTGCTCCTACGTCAGCGGACCTGAAGGTGCCGTGTAGCCGAGACGTACAGGCGCCATGTACGGACCAATTGGGAATCCTTGAATCCATCCCCGTCTTTAGATATATCCAATAAAGAATTTATGAAAAGATGAGGGGGGGAGAAGAACCGGAAGAGAACCCCGGAGTAGTGGGCTGTTCGGAGCGAGAGCTGAGGTTCTAGAGAGAGATCCTCCGCCGAAAATTTTGAAGTCCGATCGAAGGACTGTAGGGCGCTGCCCTGTAAACTGTTTTTTGCAAGTCCGGTTGTGGACTGAAGGGCTCTGCCCGTATGAAAGGACTAATCTTCTATTAATATGTAAAACGAACTCTTATTTACTTGTACATAGCAGCATATTTACTCAAGATTGTTTTAAATTTTAAATAAATAATTTCTTATCCTGCAAACGGGACTTAGCTGTAATTCTCAAACGCTACCATTCCACACCCAAGACGTTACAGCTGTAATACATCCCGCTACGACAATAATATACAGGGTGTCTACACCGACCTAGACTTTTATTCCTGAAGTGTTGATCATAGACCTATACAACAAATTATAAAGTTACGTAAAATAAGGCTCAGAATTTTATGGTATTTATTATCTTTTTAGAGACCGAAGTGAGATCCAGGAATATTTTAAATATATTTTTTTTTACATATTTTGTCTTCGAATGCATCAGTTAAAGGATATTAGTCATTTGAAAGGGTGGGGGACAACCCTCTCCAAACTGATTAATTTCTACCAGCCATGGTGACTGGTAGGGCTTATTTTTTACCAGCCATTTAGACCAATCTACCAGCCAAATTTGTAATAAAGATAGATGCATTAAATTTATTTTAGCAACTTAATTTTTCGTTGCAAAGAGACAGAAAGAATAACTAAAAAAAAAAGAAAACAATGAGAAATTGGAAGATTTTTAATTATTTCATTTTAATTATGTTTATTGTTTATTACAACTTTTTTTACTCTGAGATAGCCACTGGCAGTCACTAACGAGTATATGTATTATGCCGTTTTTTCCCATCTTTTGTATCATTCCACAACAGAGTTATTGCTGAACCTGGGTCATACTCATCAATAGACCCTCCATTGCATTTTATCATCATTAGATCATCTAATGATTCTTCTGCAATTGATGAACGAAAAGCAGTTTTAATTCGGTTCATTGCAGAAAATCCCCGTTCACATGGAGCTGTGCTCACAGGAACTAACTGGATCAATTCCATAAGTTTTAAAATCTGCGAGTACCTCCTTTTTCTTTGTCTTCTGCAACCAACTGGTTACATAAAGAATTGAAAGAAACTCTTTGTGTCGGCGAGGAAGGAAAACTCGGTCTTTTGAGCGTCACTCGCCATTGTGGCGAGTGGACCTAAACTTTACCAGCCAGTAAGGATTTTTTAATCGCCATTTGACGAGTGGCGAGGGACATTCGCGAAGGTTGGTGGGGGAAGTATTATACAGGGTGTCCAGCCTTAATGTGACCCAATAGCTAATTCCCGAACCGTTCGGTTTAGATATGCACTTCCAATTTAAAAAATGTTTTAAAAAGTGTGAAGAATGTTTTTACGTGCTTTTCGAATCAAAAAACCCATTTCGAAAAAAATTACAAAAGTTAAATTTTTATACGGTCCCCAGGTCCTATCACTTATATTTAAGAAAAGATGCAGCACACAAAAACAAAGTAAACACAAAAAGTTTCATTTTATTACGATAAAAACTGACCAAGTTATGGAACTTTGAAAATCATACATTTCATCCATTTTCTCGGCCAATTTCAAGAAGCTTGTAAGGGACCGTCTCCAAAGTGAAATTAATTGGAACTCTGCCAGGAAACATTCGCTCTTGCACGTCACTCTTATGTAAATCGTTTTTAAATTTAAAAGTACACACATTACGTCAATATTACAATAACTGAGTACTTAAGAAACAAAATTTATTCTGTGTACGTGTAAAACATAGACAAAATAAAATATTTTGGACGAAGAAAACTTTTCAAAAGCAGTTCTAAAAACTTAGACTTATTTGCCTGCGGCTTCAGACTGATTTGCTGCGGTACTGATCATGGCAAACGTTAAAAATCTGTTGTGTAGTCGCTTGCAATTGCATACAGTCGTATTCTAATATTACGAATTCTAGTACAGGAGAACGAGATGTATACAAATGAAGAATACTGCGAAATGGTACTGCTGTATGGGCAGTGTAATCGAAATAAGAGAGAGGCGGCAAGACTTTATGCCATTAAATTTCCCAGTCTAAGACATCTATCTTATTGTACAATTGCCCGTGCTGTTCAACGCTTGTATAGAACTGGGAGTTGTCATAGACGTATTCCCTTGTCTCGTGCCACACCTTCAAGCTTGCGGATACCCGCTGAGGATGTTCTAGGATATGCCCTGGCTCATCCTGAAAGTAGTGTCCAGGATAATAGCAAGGCTTCTTCCTACTCAAAATCGACGGTGTGGAACATATTACATACGTACGGTGCATTTCCTTATCGTCCAGTCCTGGCGCAGGAGCTAATGCCTGGAGACCAGTTGTATACATCTCCTTCTCCCATACTAGAATTCGTAATATTAGAATACGGCTGTATGCAATTGCAAGCGACTACACAACAGATTTTTAACATTCGCCATGATCAGTATCGCAGCAAATCAGTCTGAAGCCGCAGGCAAATAAGTCTATTTTTTTGGAACTGCTTTTGAAAAGTTTTCTTCGTCTAAAATATTTTATTTTATCTATGTTTTACACGTACACAGAATAAATTTTGTTTCTTAAGTACTCCGTTATTGTAATATTGACGTAATGTGTGTACTTTTAAATTTAAAAACGATTTACATAAGAGTGACGTGCAAGAGCGAATGTTTCCTGGCAGAGTTCCAATTAATTTCACTTTGGAGACGGTCCCTTACAAGCTTCTTGAAATTGGCCGAGAAAATGGATGAAATGTATGATTTTCAAAGTTCCATAACTTGGTCAGTTTTTATCGTAATAAAATGAAACTTTTTGTGTTTACTTTGTTTTTGTGTACTGCATCTTTTCTTAAATATAAGTGATAGGACCTGGGGACCGTATAAAATTTTAATTTTTGTAATTTTTTTCGAAATGGGTATTTTAGTTCGAAAAGCACGTAAAAACATTCTTTACACCTTTTAAAACTTTTTTTAAATTGGAAGTGCATATCTAAACCGAACGGTTCGGGAATTAGCTATTGGGTCACATTAAGGCTGGACACCCTGTATATATATATATATATATATATATATATAATTGTGTCTTTTCTACTCTGATATAGTATAATATCACCCTTAATGATTCTAGACAAAAATAATTTAGTGACTGGCAAAAGTGGATTACATGATGTAAGTCCATATGCCCGGTACATTTGTTCTAATTTTCAGGAAGAGGGGAACAATGGATCGAAAAACAGTTACTCTTCCTACAAAAATTACAGTAGTGATTGGCAATCTTTTCTTTTTAACTCTTGTGGCTCCAAAAAAATGCAAAACTTGCCCTTATGCTTCTATCAATCTAATAGACAATAGTACTAAATATCATAATTTTTGCAAAGTATCTTCTCTCCCCGATATCCAACTTACTTATTAAAAGTCTAATCTATAGTTTTAATTTCAATTTTAGATTTTTGTAAAATATTTATTACACTTGCTTCATATAAGTAAACTATTGATACCTTTAGGATAGTGCTGCCATCTATACTAAATAGTAAGCATTGATTTTAGATTGATATATAAGGAAAGTTTCTAATTCTTCCCCTTGCTATGTAGGATCCTTGAGTTTAAAATAACCCTTCGTATGCCAATCACTACATCTTGTAAATATCACGCTATCTTAGACCAGATTATTATTAAAATTATTATTTAATTTTATTATTATTATTATTATTATTATTATTTTATATATATATATATATATTTAATTTCTCTTTCTTGTCTAGTAATACCGTTGGTTACAGTGTTTTTTGCGTATTCCAGATTTTTCTCTTTTTTCTTTCCTAATGTTGGTTATTACATTTGGTTACAGTATTTTGATTAATTTAGATTTTTTCTCAATTTACATTTTCCAGTGTTAGTAATTACTTTTGGTTACCGTTATTTGATCTTTTCTACTCTTTATTCCAGATATTCTTATTAATTAATTATTTTTTTTTTCTTATTTACATTTTGGGACTGTAACCTATTCTGTACTTTTTGATATAATTGTGTCTTTTCTACTCTGATATAGTATAATATCACCCTTAATGGTTCTAGACAAAAATAATTTAGTGACTGGCAAAAGTGGATTACATGATGTAAGTCCATATGCCCGGTACATTTGTTCTAATTTTCAGGAAGAGGGGAACAATGGATAGAAAAACAGTTACTCTTCCTACAAAAATTACAGTAGTGATTGGCAATCTTTTCTTTTTAACTCTTGTGGCTCCAAAAAATGCAAAACTTGCCCTTATGCTTCTATCAATCTAATAGACAATAGTACTAAATATCACAATTTTTGCAAAGTATATAATTGTATATATAAAATTTCATGTACTATCTGCAACATGGCTTATATTGGACAGACTCGCAACCCGTTACACATACGCATTAACCTGCACCGCAATAACGTAAAAAACTATTTATCCAATAGTCACCTTACCAATGTAGAATATGCTCACTTTCACTCCCACGGATTTGAAAATGTTACTATCGAAATTCTCGCAATACAAACCAATACATCTGAACGGCTTTTCCTCGAATCACAATTAATCAATTGTCATAACACCTGTTATCCTTATGGTCTTAACCAAATAGTACATAATAAACACTTACATTATTATAATACACAATCTGATCCCTCCAAGTATACTCCTATTTATAACCTTTTAAATTTGTCCTTATATAAACGAACAAGTCGATATAAACGAGGAAGGCATAAAGCTACTTCTACTAACATATTGTCAAATAAGCACATTCAGTCTGAGTTATATACCTTAAATAAAAGATTTGAGGTTGACCATAATTGGCTAAAAATACGAGCCTATGTTTTCTCTTTAAAGAAAAAACACCTCTCAAAGTATTATAAAGTTTTCACTTCATATACTTTCTCTGACCATTTTGCCCACTTGTTTTATGATTTAATAGTTATTCGTGCCAATGCACTAAATTACAATTTACTAGGTCACAATCGCAATAGTACTAAGCTAAATTCCAATTTTGTAATTAATTTCTCCAATCCTGTTTTTAATATGATTAACTTCAATAAACTTTTATCATCTCACTCTGACTCTTTCCCTTTACCGCATCTAAGCCTAAAAAAATCTTTCAAATACCCTATACCTATGGGTAGAAAGATATTTAATTATAACTCTTTCTGTAGGAACTTTGTACCCGATGATGAGGTACCCTGTCTTTGTACCAGTAGTCAATACAATTCTTATGTTAATTCTGATTTTGGACATATAGTTACCGGAGATCTTTCTATTATCAAAGATCTTAAACTTCAACGGATCATGAAAAGAGATACTAAGTTTAGGTTACCCACTAAATACTGTATAGATGATATAATAGATACTTTCACTTATAATATAGACGTATATATATATAACACTTCAATAAAAAACAGCAAACCTTCCGCCTTCTTTAATGAATGGAAATTTAATATTCTTGCTGACCTTGAAAAACAACTACTTTGTAAATTTAGATATACTAAAAATATAAAACTAAGCAATCAAATAACAGAGCTACAGAATAACTTTATCATTACTTATGTTGATAAGTCTAGCAATAACTACGCTATAATATGTAAGCAGTTATATCACAATCTCTTAGCTTCATCCATTAACAATAATCCAAATTTCAGTCTAACATCTATCTCTGAGATAACATTTAACAAAAAGATCTTAGCTTTCCACAAGTTACTTAAAATCAAGCATGACAATCTAAAATATCCCTACTTAGTGCTAATACCAAAGTTTCATAAAACGCCACTAAAATTCAGAACTGTTACTATAGGATGTAACACTTATAATAATGTAGCAAGCAAAATATTACTAAAATACTTACTTCTATGCATGATCTGTACATAAAATCTAACACTACTTCTGTATCTATAGGTAATAGCTATGAACTAAAAAATAAGATTAATGCTCTACACGATGTAATTAATATATCAACTTATGATTTTAAAGACTTATTCAATAGTATACCACTAGACGACTTATACAATATAATATTGAATCTATTTATACATAGTAATAATAATATAACCCTGCCTTCTTACATAGATACTATGTATTTCGAAAATCTTTTAAAGTTCATAAACTATAATAACTACATTCTACATAATAATAAATTATATAAGCAAGTTATAGGAATACCACAAGGTGGTTCCAATTCCAGTTACTTAGCAGACCTATATTTATATAATTATGAAAAAAATTACAATAATCCTTCTCTTATAATATATAGGTACATAGATGACATAATAACAATAGCTACTGACAATACTTATAGTGATACTGACCACCTACCCATAGCCTACCATTCAGCCCTAGAACTAATAAAAAATCCTAATAATAATAGAATATTTAATTTTTTAGACTTACAAATTAGAATCAATGACGATAAGAGTCTATCCTTTAATATATATAATAAAAGAAATGACTTTAATTTTCAGGTTAATACTTTCACTCATTTCAATTCATGTATGCACACTTCTGTGTTTAGAAATATTATCTCTAATCATAAGTATAGAATAGAGTCTCTATGTACCAATAGTTTTAAGGCCAATAACTTAACTGACCTATATAAAACTGCTATAAAATATAATTATCCCAGTAAATTTCTAACTTCCATTTTATATCCTCTATGTAATCAAAAAAACTGTATGTCCTAATCAGAATATTGGTTGGTGAGGATGGGGTTGGTTGTTGGTTCTTTCTATATTTAAAAAAAAAAAAAAAAAAAAAAAAAAAAAAAACATAAAATATATATCCATATATTTTATTTAAAAAAAAAAAAATCTATTTTTAAGAATGGTTGATTACTGGTACTTTTTCCTTTTTATGTGAGTCTGTAACCAGTGAAGCCAAACAGAGTACTGTTCTACATAAATATTTTACAATTATATTAGCATAAATAGCAATAATAAATGAATATAATTATTATCAATATCATTACTGTTAATATTATTGCTACAGTATTTCTCCATTTCCACAACCTCAACTAAGTACTTCTTAGCTACTGCAGCTAGTACTACGTAAAACATAGGCTAGCTATACTAGTGTAATATTTATTTTATTATTTATTCATTTAATTATTACCATTTTTATTCTTTTTATTTATTCATTTAATTATTACTTTTTTTTATTTATTTATTCTTTTCCTTTCCATACTTCCAAAGTATTATTAATATATCATTTTTTATTCACACTCCATGGCATTACTTGTCTATTGATTGCATTAAGCCTTCTCTGATGGCAACATGCACTAATACTGCCTCCATTACTGAGCTTTGATCTTCGTGTCGGTCCACTTCCTCGTTGTTTATTTCTAATAGCTACGGTCGCGCCCCCAAGTTACAAAAGGACCCTAATTTTGGTCATGTAACTTGCAGAAACCTAGCTATTATTGTTTTTTTTTCGATTAAATTGAAATGTGTGTGCGGTGGCGCCTGATGATAGAGCACACCATTTCAATATTAATTCCATTTTCCGACTATTTCTGATTACATGTGATTAGGCTTAAAAGCACACCAGTTCTAATTTGGCGCTTTATATTCAATTTTTCCACTCTTTCATTGCCTTAAAAGGCTATATTTAAACACTTATCCGGTATAAGCTCGTTAATTGGCACCATGTGCTATCTACTTTTTTATTTTTTTATATTTTTTTCACTTTATCATTGGATTATCTTGGGATTTCACTTTACGTAAGTAAGTGTATATATATATATATATATATAAAACTATACCTGATGTAAATTAATTCATAAATTATTTTACTTATAAACGAAGAAAATAAAGGCATGCTCATGCAATGCTCATGCAATGATCATGCACCTCAAAATTTGTCATGAGGGGGCTTTTATAAGCTATTTATTTATTTTTAACAGAATAAGTCAATTAGTTCGAGAACTGTTCCTTTAAAATATCAGATTTCTTTTATTATTAGATAGGTCACTTTTCAGTTTTGTAACTTCAACTTTTGAAACTTAAGAAAAATTTATTTGGCGTGAACCATAATTAATATGCGCAATATGTATCGAAACATAATTTGCGTTTCAGAGGCGTACACCGGACATGGACGGGAGAGCTGTACGTGTTTTTAAAGTGTCAAATTCCAAGTAGAATTTTTCATTTACGAAAAAGCTGCCTTTATTTTCTTCATTTATAAGTAAAATAATTTATGAATTAATTTACATCAGGTATAGTTTTATATATATATATATACAGGGTGTCCAGCCTTAATGTGACCCAATAGCTAATTCCCGAACCGTTCGGTTTAGATATGCACTTCCAATTTAAAAAAAGTTTTAAAAAGTGTAAAGAATGTTTTTACGTGCTTTTCGAACTAAAAAACCCATTTCAAAAAAAATTACAAAAATTAAAATTTTATACGGTCCCCAGGTCCTATCACTTATATTTAAGAAAAGATGCAGTACACAAAAACAAAGTAAACACAAAAAGTTTCATTTTATTACGATAAAAACTGACCAAGTTATGGAACTTTGAAAATCATACATTTCATCCTTTTTCTCGGCCAATTTCAAGAAGCTTGTAAGGGACCGTCTCCAAAATGAAATTAATTGGAAATCTGCCAGGAAACATTCGCTCTTGCACGTCACTCTTATGCAAATCGTTTTTAAATTTAAAAGTACACACATTACGTCAATATTACAATAACTGAGTACTTAAGAAACAAAATTTATTCTGTGCACGTGTAAAACATAGATAAAATAAAATATTTTAGACGAAGAAAACTTTTCAAAAGCAGTTCCAAAAAAATAGACTTATTTGCCTGCGGGTTCAGACTGATTTGCTGCGATACTGATCATGGCGAATGTTAAAAATTTGTTGTGTAGTCGCTTGCAATTGCATACAGCCGTATTCTAATATTACGAATTCTAGTATGGGAGAACGAGATGTATACAACTGGTCTCCAGGCATTAGCTCCTGCGCCAGGACTGGACGATAAGGAAATGCACCGTACGTATGTAATATGTTCCACACCGTCGATTTTGAGTAGGAAGAAGCCTTGCTATTATCCTGGACACTACTTTCAGGATGAGCCAGGGCATATCCTAGAACATCCTCAGCGGGTATCCGCAAGCTTGAAGGTGTGGCACGAGACAAGGGAATACGTCTATGACAACTCCCAGTTCTATACAAGCGTTGAACAGCACGGGCAATTGTACAATAAGATAGATGTCTTAGACTGGGAAATTTAATGGCATAAAGTCTTGCCGCCTCTCTCTTATTTCGATTACACTGCCCATACAACAGTACCATTTCGCAGTATTCTTCATTTGTATACATCTCGTTCTCCTGTACTAGAATTCGTAATATTAGAATACGACTGTATGCAATTGCAAGCGACTCCACAACAGATTTTTAACGTTTGCCATGATCAGTACCGCAGCAAATCAGTCTGAAGCCGCAGGCAAATAAGTCTAAGATTTTAGAACTGCTTTTGAAAAGTTTTCTTCGTCCAAAATATTTTATTTTGTCTATGTTTTACACGTACACAGAATAAATTTTTTTTCTTAAGTACTCAGTTATTGTAATATTAACGTAATGTGTGTACTTTTAAATTTAAAAACGATTTACATAAGAGTGACGTGCAAGAGCGAATGTTTCCTAGCAGAGTTCCAATTAATTTCACTTTGGAGACGGTCCCTTACTAGCTTCTTGAAATTGGCCGAGAAAATGGATGAAATGTATGATTTTCAAAGTTCCATAACTTGGTCAGTTTTTATCGAAATAAAATGAAACTTTTTGTGTTTACTTTGTTTTTGTGTACTGCATCTTTTCCTAAATATAAGTGATGGGACTTGGGGACCGTATAAAAATTTAATTTTTGTAATTTTTTTCTAAATGGGGTTTTGGGTTCGAAAAGCACGTAAAAACATTCTTTACCTTTTTAAAAACATTTTTCAAACGGAAGTGCATATCTAAACCGAATGGTTTCGGAATTAGCTATTGGGTCACATTAAGGCTGGACACCCTGTATATAATTTTCACGGTGTTCCCAATTGGGAATATGGGTCATTCTTTTCCATTGGTTTAAAAAACGGAATACACTGATGAGTAATTTAAATAATAAGTGAAATATTAAGAATTAAACAAAGATTTATTTTCAAACTTAAGTAAGGGCATGAGAATTAAGTTTCAAGGTTGGGGGTTATATCAAGATAGCTCTGTAAAATTTATGAAAACGGATATTTTCCTCATTTTTTGTCCAGCTTCCCACTAATGAGAGAAATGCAACTTCTATTTAAAAAAAAAAAAATGTCACCTTTTAACTTTATCTGCTAATTTTATACTGCCACATACATAAAAATTACATAATGTAGGAAAAATGTTCCCCATACATTAATGTGATCATACATACATGAATAACAGCAACAGTAATGAAGTGATGCAAAATGTTTCAGCATTTCGTCGTAAAAAGACTCAGAGGTATGTTTAAACAAACTTGGTGAGGGACTATACAATACCAATAATAGCAACAGTATTATTCATTTTAGCATTTATTTTTCTGTCATAATTCGTGTACGATCCCTGAAACGTGATGTTACTACGCGATTTTTTCCCTTTGAGAGTCATCGAAAAAATGATGTAAGTCAGCATATATTTATTTTCATATCTTTGATTCTTTTTTTAGGCCCCTACAGGGCTGAGTGGATAAGACGCTGAACATGGTAGCAGGCTGAAATGAGAAAGTCCCGTGTTTGGACTTACCTTGCGGACAAGGACGTACTTGGGGGGGGGGCGGACCCCCCGAAATGTTCATTTTTGTTACTAAAATGATAATGATATGGTCTTTTTGTGAAAAATTCAGCCTTTTTTACCGTTTGGAACCCCCCCCCCCCAAATTGTTTTTCTGGATACGTGCCTGCTTGCGGATGCCGATCTAACAGTTTTTAGTTTTGGCCGGCTTTCTCTAGATGTAGCGTGAATACTCGTTAGAACCCCTTAAAAAGTCCTCAGATTAGGGCACCAGGTAGATGCCTCCTGTGTAGGCTTGCCATAACACAAGCACACACACCTACACTTTTTAGAATAAAATTCTCAAATTTTGTGAATCGCCTATTCATATGTGATTTTAAGACTATTCTTGCAGATGACTAAAACAATCATGCAGCTTTTGAAAACAAATATCTTATGACAGATTTGGGTGGAACGGGGGGGGGCGAATCAATGTTTCTTTACTAACTGTACCAAGCAGTCAAGTCAAACACTGGCGCAACAGCCCCTCTGCGGGGCCAAAGCCTGCGCTGCCCAACCGTGCCTTTGCGACCAGGGCTCTGGGGCGCGGATGCATATGCCTCGGCCAGGCGGTCACCCTGATGCAAAGCCCCCAAGCAAGCTTGGTCCCCATTTTATCGTCCCACTCAAGGGATGAAAGGCCTTCTGACTGCTGAGTCGACTTTACCCAGACAGAGATTCGAACCCTGGACCTGTGGGATGGCAGCGCGGTACGCTAACCATTATACCACTGGGCTTCGTACCAAGCAGTAATATAAACAATAAATGTATATGTGATGTAACTTAAAGAACTTCCCTTTTCGCAACATTTCAGTGCAACTTCTGTGAAAGGTGCCATTCATTTAGGAAGATATTGAATTATGTTTAGGGAAGAGTCAGTTGAATCCGGATGGTGGGTAGCCTCAGCTACTCTCATTTCTCAGCAATTGTGAGCACAGATAATCAATATGTACCTTAAAACGGCCACGGTGCTGTGTAATCGAATTGGTAATGGCACAAGCATAGCAGACGAACATCAATCTTGATCGTATATGTACAGTGGCGCTCATAAGTTTCCGGCCAGTACTAATACATTGCAAAATTTGGGAATTACTTTTATATCTCCCGGTGCCTGGAATTAATACTTATATATAATTTTGGTATTGTAATAAGGAATGTATTTTAAAGGAAGAAATAATTTTCTAAATATTTTTATTTGAAGTGTTCATTTTTATAACAAATACACGTGTTCAAAAATATCCGGCCACACTGGTCGATTATGGTAATAAAAAGGTTTTAATAATTTACAGTGTACAGTAATATTATATACAGTCAGGATTTGGTAGACATATCTTTAGCAGCAATAACAGCAGCACAGCAATGAGGCATAGATTCATTAAGTGGTTTAATATCGTCAAGAGTAAATTTGTTCCATTCCTCGTGCAATTTTTGAAAAAAATCAGTAGAATTTGAGTACTTATGCACTCGCACACGTTTATAAAGTTCATTCCAAAGGTTTTTAATCGGGTTGAGATGGAGTGATTGTGAGGGCCACTTTATTGCATGAATTCTTTTTGAGAACATCCATATCTTCACAATCGTGCACATATGCTTCGGATCATTATCCTGCTGAAATACCCACTTTTTATTCAAATTCTTTCGCGCAAGTGGTTGTACATGACGCTGCAAAATATCCTTGTACATAACTCCGTTCATCTTGCCGTAGATTTGCACTAAAGGACCGACACCTTTTGCAGAAAATGCTCCCCAGACCATAACATGTCCTCCACCGTGTTTTATTGTAGGAACCTGGTATTCGTAGTCGCATCTTTTACCTTGAGGTCGTCGTACATATTGCCTCCCATCACTTCCGTTGAGGTTGAACTTTGACTCATCCGAAAAAAGTACTTTTGACCAATCTTTATCAGACCAGTCTTTATGCAATAATGCAAACTCAAGTCGGGGTGTCTTATTTCTTTTACTAATGAAAGGTTTTTTCACTGCAACTCTACCATACAGTCCTAGGTCATGCAGACGCCTTGAAACTGTCATACGACTGACATCAGCAAGATTTTCTTCCCGTAAATCTTGGGCAATTTCATTAGCAGTTTTACGTGGGTCATCAGTTGACTTTCTTTGTATTAATCTGTCTACTTGTATGGTGGTCTTCTAAGGTCTTCCACTTCGAGGCTGGCATGAACTCCAAAACCAGCTCGATATTTTTATTAAAATATCGTTTACTGTGGATTTTTCCATCGACAGAAGTTCTCCTATCTCACGAGAAGAATTACCTTTCTTGGATAAAGTAATCACTCTTTTACGCAAAATAATTTTCGAACTAATTTTCTTTTTTGACTGCAAATATATGTTTCTTAATTAGAAAACGTTAAAACGGCCTTACCATGAATCAGCAGGCGAAAAAACCAACATTGAACTTACTGGCCGGAAACTTTTGAGCATATGATAGTTGAATTGCTCGCTGCGCAGCTTTTATGTTAATTCGCCAGTGTAGGCCCGCAGCGTTAACTTTCTTAATGTGCATATTCCTTGTTTTTAAGCCAAATAAATTTGGTTAGTGCATACTTTTCTCTTAAAAATAACAATTTTTTTTATCTGGCCGGAAACTTATGAGCGCCATTGTAAGTTTATTTTGTCCCACAGTGGTCTGGGTGCTAAACTCCATTCTCATAAGAACACGACAAGTGAAGCAGCATCCAGCTTGGCCAGTGCTTGGGAGGGTCAATTACCTCTCAATTCGACTGCTGTGGGACCGAGTACACTAATGGGAGCTGGTGCAGGTAAAATCTGCCCCGGCTCCAATGTCTTCCAAGTTGTTAAACGATACCTCTGGGGGGTGCCGATTTCAGGGGGTTGGTCCCTCCTCTGGCATTGGTTCAAAATTAGGGGACCACCAGGTTAAGTCGAACTTCCTCCCACTGGGGCCCAATAAAAATGGAAGGTGCCCCCCCCCCTCTGCGGGGATCTGGAACTGAATGTGGTTGTCAGTGGGCATAAGCGACAAAAACAGGTTTGTTTTTCATTTACTTTTTGACAAATGCTTCATCATCATTTATTAAATATGCTATAAGGTAATTGTATTTTGTAAGTCGAGTTATTCATAGTAGCTGGATTTGTAGGAATTATTGTGAGAAATGTTGTTGCTCTCGTGTCCTGGGAGAGACAGTTTGGTTGCACTATCCACGGAAAGAGATGCCATTGCCCCCCCGAGGGGGTTGGGCTTCTGCATTGTGACGAATAAAACCTTAAATCAGATTGATCATAAAACCAGACACAATTTTGTTGGGTACCCATATACAGCTTTGGGTGGAGAGGATGTTTTTATTTTAATAATCCTAATGTATATTTTAAAAACTGCAGGTACTTCAAGGAGCACCCCTCATAATTTTTTACATCTTAAGATTTGCTTACTCTATGATTCTACATGTTCAATTTGCATTTTGAACAATTTGTTGACTTGTATAAAAATTTCAATGGCCCCCCTCCAAGAATTCATTCTGGAGCTTGCTTTGAGATACTTTCTAACAAGGCAAGTACATGCAGTTGAGTCTCTGTTTAACAACTTTCAAGGAACAGTGAAAAATCATCCTTAAACAGAATTTCTGAAAAAATAACATTTCCTTTCACACTTAACAAGCTTAGGACAGTCAATGTATTGGCAAGTTTTAAAATGTTATTTTTATTATCATTATATTTCTTCACAAATAATTATTTTAAGTTGCACTAAGAAAAGAGTATAAACAAACAATACAATAAAATAAAGTTTTTACACCTGAAGGTCTGGGGCTGTAAATTATAGCCTTAAAAACAGAGATAATTGCTAAGTAGAGCATCGTTAAACAGAGAGCCAATTGTAATATATTACTTCTTTTGCAGATCATTTACAAAATACCAATGTCAAGGAAAGTCACACAAAGAGAAAATTGGAATGAAAATAGAATGAGACAGGCTGTATTATGTGTCAAAAAAAAAAAAAAACTACTTAGAAAAGCAGTTGACAGGTATAATGTGCCAAGAAATAATCTTTAGATATCAAAGCTCTTAACAGCGGACATTTAATTTAAGCAAAAACTGGGGAGATGTGAACA
Source organism: Cheiracanthium punctorium (assembly GCA_038373885.1). Classification (NCBI taxonomy): domain Eukaryota; kingdom Metazoa; phylum Arthropoda; class Arachnida; order Araneae; family Cheiracanthiidae; genus Cheiracanthium; species Cheiracanthium punctorium. The sequence goes on from JAWZYV010013508.1 coordinate 893,234, forward strand.
GACATTCTCAGAAGACTATTGACAGCAATTATTTGATCATGTAAAGGATCTTAATTATTGCTTGATGCTGCTGAGTTGAGTTCTTGAAACTAGCGCTTCAATTCACTGAACACTTTCCTCATAAGTTCAATAAAGAAATGAAAATGGCAAGGAAAGACTTAAATATATACCATCCTGGGCTAAATTAACCATCAAAAATGAAAGACTGATTTTTAAGCCTGGATTTACGATAAAGAAACTACCTAACTGTTACTTGACTTAAATTACTGTATACATGTTTTATTTAATTTCTAGGTCCATAGCTACCTGAACTCCCCCCCCCCCCTCAAAAAAAAATTCCCTTACAATTTCCTATGTCTGAAGTATTTTAACATTACTTTAAAAAGTACAAAGTTTGCTTATTTCTTAAATGAATAGATCTAAGGCAATAAATTAACATAGCCACAGGTATAATATGTGTGAATAAAATCATTATTAAAGTAATAACCTTGGAAGTTTTTATAGCTAATGATTCCGTACCTCCTGTGGTTTAGCAGACAAATTGGGGGCCTCCTCTTAAATGCGCTCTTTTGAACCCACCTCCCTCTTCTCATAATACAGAAAATTTAATGGCTGGCTATCAGAATTCATTAATCTTCAGGGGCCCTCATTACATGGGACTCTCTGCTACGGCACTAGCTACTGCATTTATCCGCATATAAGTCGAGAAATTTTGGACAAAAAGGAGGCTTTAAATTTGGGGGGGGGGGGTCGACTTATACGAGGGTCCTTAATTTTTAATTAATTTTTTAAAAAATCAGAACTCAAAAATGCCCTTTTAAAAGACAAATGTTCTCTTGCCGCATTCCATAACACAATGACGTCGTTTAAGATTGATTTCGATATCAGGAAGAATGTAGCGATACAAAGATTGAAAACGGATATCATGTTGTTGTTGTTGTTGTATTACGGCCAATTAGCTACGCATGAGCTCTAGGCAAAAGGATAGGGTGCACCCCGTGGAGGTCTTTCTAAGGGATACTAACCTAATACGTGTACATGATGAGCCGATGACGGCGAAGGAATTTTGTAAATTGCTTTAAGAGTCCGAAAATAAATCGGATCTTGAATCAGTTTGGATTTGTATATTAGTATTTTTTATTTTATAGGGATCGACCGATACCACATTTTCGCCGATGACCGATACCGACACTTTACCTATAAATTCATTTTCAGAAGTAGCCGATACCGATACTTTACATAATATAATGTCATTTAAACCAAATCTGTATTCTGGGCAGTTTTTGTAACGCGAGTGTAGTTCTCGTTAAAATGAATAACAGCATGATGAAATTTGATCCCAGTAGAAAGCATTAAAAAGAAAAAGCAGTAGATACATAGAAGTGCGAATTTACAGTAGTTCTAGACTTTCATTTCTATTCAATCATGCCGATGAATGGCCAAATTTATAAAAAGCTGAGCAGTAGCGTCTTAGTGTGCAGGTTCGGAATTCTTTCTCCTCGCGTGGATGTCGATCTAGTGGTCTAGAGTTTTGGGCGATTTTCTCCAGATGTTACGTGAATATGCGTTAGACTCCCTTAAAAAGTCTTCCGCCCAAGCCCTATAGGTAGATGCACCACATTTAGGCTTGACAGAACACAAACACGGGGGGGGGGGTTTAAAGGGATATATTAATAAGATAATCTATTTCCTGTGCCAACTGGTGCAAATATTTAAATCAATTTTTCTCAACCTCTATTTTATCGCCTAATTATTGCTATGGGCCAGATAAAAGGTTTCCATATTAGACGCAAAACAGCTTCCTGCTTGCTCTTACTATATGCGTGTGTTTTTGGTTCATGACTCGATTTTGTGCTTACAAAAGTAAACACATGAATTTTATTCAACTTCAAAGCTTGCAAGTTTTATTTCGATTTTCATTAATTATAATTCTTTCACATATGAAAATATTTTTTAGATTACTTAAATTGCATTTAATTGTGATAATGTATAAACTGTACGGTATTATGTAAGTACATATGTATTTAGATATTGCTCATTAAATACGTATGTAAATTCTTCCCTTAAAATTCATAATAAGTTCACATAAATTAATGGTTTTATTTATCTGCTCCAATTATTTAACCACTAAGTGAATTATTAAATGTTTTAGCAAGATTTCTTTTTAATACGAACTCATATGATCATTTTTAAGTTCTTTTGAAAATCCGAATATTTTGATTCTCCGGACAGGGCTAAGTCACGATTAATCCGGATGATCCATGTATTTGATCTTTTCCGTACGAAGAACAGGTACACACCGATTATTCCGGTGTTTTCCTTATATATGAACCAAATATTATTCACAAGAAATATGTTTTTTACCACAAAATTTGAAATAAACTAAATAATAATTAGTATTACTAATTATACTAATACAGCTTCAACTTCTTAAATAACAATATAAATAATTATTAGATATTGATAATTATTACACTTCTCAAAACAGAATGATACACAAATCCTACGTTCTCTCATTAATCTGATAGATAATAAAACCATTAAATGTTTGATAATTAGTACTTTTGATAGTGTGTAATGTTTTAAAAATGAAACATTTAACTTCTGAACCAACATAATTAAAGTTCACGGGAGCCGAATCTTTGCGAAACAAAAAAGGAATAAATTGTTTTTACATATAGGTTTCATTGATAATTTTAGTATCATTAATTTTGTCATTGAAACAGCTACAATATGAAGAAAAAAATTTTTGCTCGTTTTCAAGCTGCGCTTTGGAGGGTCTAAATAAAAGATGCTTAAAAATGACGATATTAAATGAAGGTTAAAGAAAAATCCAAAAATGATAAGCTAAATTCAATTTTCAAGCCTTAAAAAAAAGTTGCTACTTAAAGTATCCATATTTAATGAAATTGATCTTCAGTGTTTTTGTTTTTATGATCATTGTTAACATGTTTTTCTGTGATTGATATGAACAAATTTTATGTGTTTTAATTCTAAGCTCTGAGCAGGGGCGGCGTGGCACGATAAGCAATGTCTGGGTGCCATCGTCGAAAGGGGGGGGGGCATTTCGATCTAAAACTGAGAAAATCTTCTAGAACAGTGGTTCCCAACCTTTTTTGTCCTTCTCTTCAAAAAATCTTCAACTAGATTTTTTTTTTCACCACCCACTACTACATAACGATAACCAATATAGGCTATATGAAATAGTATAGTTTACTATATATATATAAAATACTAAAGCTTATTTTTTCCCACCCTTTTCGTCCCACCGAAATTGCTCCCGTGACCTAACAATGGGTCGCGGCCCATAGTTTGGGAACCACTGATCTAGAGCACAAAAGGGGCGCCCTTTTTTACGTTTGCAGAGGGGCACTATGGGGGGATATGACCGACAAACGTAATTTGGTTCAAACCATATCCCCGCTTGCATGCGCAGAAGTACGATTCATTCCCGATAGCAGAATGCTACTTCCGGTTTCAAATATTTCATCAGGCTGACTAATATTAAAATGTCAGTATCTGAAGTTCTATAAGGTAAATAGAAACAAATTCCACAAACGTATTTCGAAGGCTGAAATATTACACTTTAACACACATATAGGCAATCGCCGGCCCGCGGGACGGATCTGGCTCGCCACGGCTTTTGATCCGGCCCGCGGAACATTTGAAAACTCCGCATAAACCATTCATTTCCCATATAAATCCCAATTATACGGCCCGCCACTTCGCTAAAATCAGCAAGTTTTGGCCCACGACTTTTCAAAGGTTGCCCATACCTGCTTTAACAGTTTAAAAGTGGTCATCCCCTGAAATATCAAACGATGTCAAGGACCGTCAGTAGTAATCAGGCCACTATCGGCGGCGGAAGTGACGTCATCAAGGGGGCGTGGCCGGAAGTGACGTCATGAGTGGAGTTGAGTTGTTTTACTGCTACTGGTAGAGTTGAGTTGTTTTCCTCCTGCTGGTTGAGTTGTTTACTTCCTTGATGTGATTTCTGCTATTAGTTTCGTTTTTACTTTCGTGAAAGGTTACGAGGGTATTTCTTTACAGGGTGGCAACACCGAATTTCTTTTCACGGGAATGGCAACGGGGTTTAGTTTCGGTATGGGATTTTTCGCAGAATCTTTGGCCAGAATTGTACAATTTGCTTTTAATTTATTTTAGTTAATTTTATTTAATTATTAATTAATTTTAGTGCTGCCATCTTGTGTTATGTTTAGGAACTACCTTTTTAGTTTTGGAATGGGACTTGGAATCTTTTAGAGCTTGGAACTGATTTTAATGATTTATTTAATTACTGAATTTTTAGCTAATTTATTTAATTAATTAATGTTAGTGCTGCCATCTATTATTGAATTTTTAGAAATAATTTATGGACTTGGGTTTATTTTTTTTTTAAATTATTTTATTTCTACTTGTTGGCAGTGGGACTCGAACCCCGCACCAATGGTTCCGTAGTACGAAGCCCTATCAACCTGGCTACGTGGTTATATCACTGGAAATGGTAGACGGGCGAAGTGTGAAGGTCCCGGGTTCGGGTCCCATCGCGCGTCCATCGACCTAACCGTTTGGAGTTTTCCGTGGTTTTCTCCGAAACTTTGCGTAAATACGGGTTAGAACCCCTTAGAAAGACCCCCACGGAGGGCACCCCATACTTCGGCCTAGAGCCTACGCGCAGCTAATCGGCCGTAATCCCACAAACAAATCAACCTGGCTAGTCGAGGCCCGACTTAATACCGCTAAAGATTGAAGTGTTTTTTAGTTTCGGAATGGGGGACTTGGGAAAAATTTTCGCTGATAACATGCGGACTTGTAATTTTTTCTAGAAAGTGCACGCGGGAACGAGTGTAAAACGAGTTGTAGTTAATTAGTAATTAATTAGTAAATAATTATTGTCGTTTTTTTCTCGAGAGTTACACATGGTAAAGAGTGTGTATTGGTAAATTAAAATAGCTTAATGAAGACAACTAGTTATTCCTGAGTGTGAATGAAAAACCACGTGACAGTCTTCATTCGTAGAATTAATTAAGTATATTTCATTAATTAATAAGTGAGATTGAATCTGTACGTTACTCGACTTGATATATCCCCCCCCCACGTGGCTATCTTTATTGAATGAATTAATTAAAAGTATTTAATTAATTAATTAACCTCTTTGATTTATTATTAATGCAACATTGAAATTAATTAAACCAATTTCCGTGTTAGCATATTAATAGTCTGTATTAAGAGTGATAATTAATTAATGTGGTGTATTTACTATCGAATGTAATGTACGTGTTTAATACTCATAGAAAAGAAAATCGTTAAGTTCGAAGTACCACGTGCTTTTTTGGTATTCCGTCATCCAGCTTGCTCTAACGTGTTCGGAACATGACGGTTCGGAATCCGGAGGGTGGTGGATCTTTTGGCGTCAGCGTCTGATGGGAGGCGTGGTCACCCCATCGCCGACCAATCGGGGGTGATGGTTGCGTACGTCAGTAGTGTTGAGTTGGTTTTCTTGTAAGATTTAGAGTGTATGGCAACAACGAGGTGGGGAAAAGTTTTACTAATCTCTTTTGGCAACCCCTGTGTATCTCGGTTGCTCATATTTATTTGGTGTGTTTTGGTGAGATTTCCTGGAACTTCCAAGTGTTGAAGAATCCAGTAGCTTTTTTTTTTCTTCTGTTTTACCATTGATTATTTTGTTTTAATCATCAGAAAATGAAACGTACTACGCATTTTTCAACAGAAGGAAATGTTTGTAAGAAAGCAGCAAACATTTCTAAAGATGCGGGAGCAATGGAAGACGGACTTAATCTTGTGATTCACGAAAACGTGTTTAATTCTTCCGATGAAATTTTTCAAAGACTGGAAAAGGAAATCTCTTATCTGCCGCCAGAACAAAGCCAAGTTTTAATTAAGAACAAAGCCTATCCTATTGCCAGAAAGATTGCTACTTTTGGAAATATCAACGTGTGTTACACTTTTTCAGGGCTGACCTTACAAAGCGATCCTTGGTCACCCCTCCTTCAAGAACTCAAAGAGGGTGTAGTGACTAGAGAGGGAGTAGGATGACTGGACTGGATTTTAACTTTGTTCTTGTTAATCGTTACGAGAATGGAAATGACTGCATAGGACAACATAAAGACGATGAATCAGATTTACAAGATAATTATCCTACATGCTCTCTCAGTTTTGGAGAAACACGTACTATGGTGTTTAAGAGACCCAAGTATGCTACTAAAAGGATCGAATTAAAATCAAATACGCTCTTAACTATGAACCCTCCCACGAACAAAACATGGACCCATGGAATTCCGCGACAAAAAAATAGAATGGGTGTACGTGTGAGTCTTACTTTTAGAAAGATGAAAACAATGCATTCTCAAGACAAGCGAAGAAGAATAGATACTGCAAGTGTAGAAGACGTAGCCAAGAAGAGCAGGAGACAAGCCTAATGTAAGTACCTAATTTCTGTTTATGAAAATTACTTTCATTTTTTAACATGTCTGAAACATAACTTTATACTTATTTTTTTTCAGCGTTTGGTGTTTTTGGAAGACGAAATACCTGACGGAATGATCCACATAGGAGATTCGGTGTTTGTGTATTCTACCACGTTTAAAGGAGCTGTAGAAGTACACATAAGACGATTTACAAAGTTTTTAAAGAAATTCTACCCGTCCAAGGAAAGCATAACCTTTCATCCTGGATGGATTGAGCTTATAATGTACAGAACTACTTTACCCAAAACTTCCGAGGATCTAACAGGCTTATCCATTACTATGCATCAAATAACATTCGATAGCCCTGACTTTGAGAATTTTACGTTCACTACGAACAAAACATCGGAGAATGGTAAGATTTTTAGTAAAAGTATTACTTTATCTTCACATCAGTGGACTGAAATGAACGATAAACACAACTTTATCGCTTCAGCTACTTTAGATAAAATTTACAGTTCTATGGACTTTTTAAACGCTTATAAGGCTTTTGATGAAAGACATATTGAAGAGCACTTACCCGCTTCGTTAGATGTGAGCCTGGCTACACGGTATCTTTTAAAGATTCTTCGAGATTCTGTGCGCGATTGCATAAAAGACAACGCAGATTTAAAAGATGCAGCATCGTTGGCTGAAGAGCTATGGGCTCATAAAGTTGAAACATTCGACTCAGTAGCAATAATGCTCGATGTGCATGAAATTGCTAATAGGTTTTACGACAGAATATGGGAACATACAGACAATTTATTACTGATTAAACCTGCAATGTATATTACTATAAACTTTTTAAAGGATGTGCGATTACAAGATGTGTTGAGAGAGGTGCGGGATATACTGTGGAAGCCAGATACCTTTGAATACTACGAAGATTTAGAGTAAATCATCTTTTGTATATTGTTTTATTTGTTATATATTGACTCTAATAAAATATTTATATTCATATATTTTTTTGTTTTTATTTTTAATTCTTTCTTCTGACACATATATATTATTTTATGTTAAAAAAAATACGTTATCATGTTGGTTAATTTCTGTTACTATACAAATAGGAGAGAATTTTTGCGCTTTGAAAGTAGAAACATACACTCGTGCTGATACATTCTCGCCCCAATTGCACTTATTCACACACATGTCTACTAAAACACATACAAGTACTTACCAAAACACACATACGCGCTTTGTACAGAAATACGTATCTGTATCATAGGTCTAAAAATTCATATAAAGTATATCCAGACACACTTTACAGATATTAACACACCTAAGGTATTTGACATAATACATTTATTGCATACATACAGGTCAAAAACTCCAAATACATGTCGAACGCACTTAAATACATACGTTTTTCCAAACACACATACGTACACACTTAATAATATACAAATAAATATAAAAAGTTGAGAAAATTTTTAAACTGATTTGAAAAATTTTGAATCTGATTTGAAAAAGGTGAAAAAGATTTGATAAATTCTGAAATGGTTTTTGAGAAGTTGAAAAAGTTTTGATGGATTTGAAAAAGTTAAAAAAGATTTGGATAAATTCTGATACGGTTTTTTCAGAAGTTGAAAAAGATTTGATAAATTCTGAAACGGTTTTTGAAAAGTTGAAAATTTTCTTAAACCTTTTTATTTTTATTATCATTAGTTGACAATCTCTGCACGAAAAATATTTTCTACTATTTATTTTCTTACTGAACATATTTTAATGTAATATTTATTTACTTATTTTTACTTTTTCCTTTTTTTTTTCATAAAATTAATTCTTGTTAAGGTCAGTGTTTAGTTACATGGTTTTTTTTTTCTACAGATACTATTTATTTTTACTTAAGATTTTTAAAATATTTATGTATATATTTAGGAATTGTGTAGATTTTTTTCTGTACTTATATACAGCTTGTATAAATATTTTACGTTCCTTTTTTTTAACAATTCACCGAAGTTAGATGTCTAGATATCCAAATTTTTTTTTAAAAAAGGTATAATAATTGACTAAATATGTGACCGATTTTCCTATTCTTAAGCAAAATACTTGCACGCCTATTCCGTATTTATAACTTAGAAATAACGTAATTATATGTTTAAAAAAAAGCGGACATACCTGTTTAACATTCAGGTACTAAAATACCTACAATTACCCTATTGATCATAGAATCTGCATCACATTTTTACCAACACATACACAAGAGTTCAGAAATACTAACATAGGTGTAGAGGCAGATGCACATATTACTTATATGCACATATGATAGTACATAAACTGAGAAAATTGGGAAACTTTTTCCCCTCAATATTTGCCAGAGGTATTAAGGGGGAAAATGAAAATTGTCAGTGAAGATACATTTTATTATTGCAAGTAAACTTCTTTTTTTGTTGTTCTTTGGTGCAACTTTTTAAGTAAAGATACTCTAATGTAGTTAGAGATACAATCATATGTTAGAAGTACAAAGGAGAAAATTGAGAAAAATTCGGCAAGTTTTTTTGATAATACTATTTTTTATGGTAACTCATATGAGTTATTAGTTATTAATTGGAAGAACAGCAAACCGAAATCAAGTACAATTGTAAAAAAAAAAAAAAAAGACAAGAATTTCATACTGCCAAGTACTGATAACTTCTTATTTATGATTTTTTATTGAAAAGAGATATTAAAATAACAGAGATTTTTCGAATGAGTGTTATAATATTTGATTATGTAATTTACAAACTATCTAACGTAACTTTTTTTACATTCCTTTCTGCATTACATTTTCTCTAATAGCAGTTTTATACCAGGAATTTAAAATAACGAAGTTCTAAGAGAAACTTTTTTTACAAAAAACAGAACATCAAATGCAAAATTTACATATCATAACATTCACAATTTCTTACTAACAAAAGTAATTTTCAACTTGCGATAGAAGGTTTCTAACATGAAATAAAAATTTTGTAAGGATCTTGATAAATATATGTTAAGTACCTTTGAAATTCTACTGTGTTGAAAGAATATGAAGTAGAGATATATCGTTTTTTGTGTGCTTATCGCCTAAATATTAATAATGAAGTGGAAAATTACAAAATCAACAAGGCTTATAGGTAATTAAATCTTAACCTTTCATTTGATTAAACTCATTAATCTGTTGTTTCTTCACAATATTCAGTAACATCGGAATACTTAACCATTAATCCTATATAATGCACTGTGTTTAGAGTCTCAATAGCAATAATTACTCGATTTAGGGTCTTTGAATTTTTCAAAAAATGTAAGCTGAGAGATCGGAACCTACCTTGAATGTTCTTGAAAGTTAAGACCTTGATTACTTGTTCAATGCGATTACGAAATGGTAAATCAATTATTTTTGAAAATTACTCCAAGTTCGTTATACTTTAAGAACTTACTAAGATTGGAACACGTAAAGGGAAAATATAAGTACACTCTCTTCTAAAGACAACTAAGTTCCTTCCGATCAATGTATTTCTAAAAAAAAAAGAATGTGCGCAAAAGGTTATCAACTCATGAAATATGCCAAGTTTTACATATTATTAGGCCCGTGTTATTTGGAATGTTGCGTATAATTTTCAAAGTTGAAGAAAATTGAGTATTAAACAGAGTACTTCCATATTTGGAGAATCCTGAAATAAATTTTGTTACTTCTGGAATCACATCTAAGTCCTGTCACCACTTCGTAAAAATGCATCTGGTTCATTTACTTGATATTATTGAAAACGAAAAATAAATTACTTTTCCCCTAATTTTTTGAAAAATGTTCGAAAATTTCACAATGTCCAGCCAACAAATATTTTATAAAAGGAAAGCTCAGACATCTGAATTAAAGTATTCTGTTTCTCATTGAACAAGTAATCAAGGTCTTAACTTTCAAGAACATTCAAGGTAGGTTCCGATCTCTCAGCTTACATTTTTTGAAAAATTCAAAGACCCTAAATCGAGTAATTATTGCTATTGAGACTCTAAACACAGTGCATTATATAGGATTAATGGTTAAGTATTCCGATGTTACTGAATATTGTGAAGAAACAACAGATTAATGAGTTTAATCAAATGAAAGGTTAAGATTTAATTACCTATAAGCCTTGTTGATTTTGTAATTTTCCACTTCATTATTAATATTTAGGCGATAAGCACACAAAAAACGATATATCTCTACTTCATATTCTTTCAACACAGTAGAATTTCAAAGGTACTTAACATATATTTATCAAGATCCTTACAAAATTTTTATTTCATGTTAGAAACCTTCTATCGCAAGTTGAAAATTACTTTTGTTAGTAAGAAATTGTGAATGTTATGATATGTAAATTTTGCATTTGATGTTCTGTTTTTTGTAAAAAAAGTTTCTCTTAGAACTTCGTTATTTTAAATTCCTGGTATAAAACTGCTATTAGAGAAAATGTAATGCAGAAAGGAATGTAAAAAAAGTTACGTTAGATAGTTTGTAAATTACATAATCAAATATTATAACACTCATTCGAAAAATCTCTGTTATTTTAATATCTCTTTTCAATAAAAAATCATAAATAAGAAGTTATCAGTACTTGGCAGTATGAAATTCTTGTCATTTTTTTTTTTTTTTTTACAATTGTACTTGATTTCGGTTTGCTGTTCTTCCAATTAATAACTAATAACTCATATGAGTTACCATAAAAAATAGTATTATCAAAAAAACTTGCCGAATTTTTCTCAATTTTCTCCTTTGTACTTCTAACATATGATTGTATCTCTAACTACATTAGAGTATCTTTACTTAAAAAGTTGCACCAAAGAACAACAAAAAAAGAAGTTTCTTTGCAATAATAAAATGTATCTTCACTGACAATTTTCATTTTTCCCCCTTAATACCTCTGGCAAATATTGAGGGGAAAAAGTTTCCCAATTTTCTCAGTTTATGTACTATCATATGTGCATCTGCCTCTACACCTATGTTAGTATTTCTGAACTCTTGTGTATGTGTTGGTAAAAATGTGATGCAGATTCTATGATCAATAGGGTAATTGTAGGTATTTTAGTACCTGAATGTTAAACAGGTATGTCCGCTTTTTTTTAAACATATAATTACGTTATTTCTAAGTTATAAATACGCAATAGGCGTGCAAGTATTTTGCTTAAGAATAGGAAAATCGGTCACATATTTAGTCAATTATTATACCTTTTTTAAAAAAAAATTTGGATATCTAGACATCTAACTTCGGTGAATTGTTAAAAAAAAGGAACGTAAAATATTTATACAAGCTGTATATAAGTACAGAAAAAAATCTACACAATTCCTAAATATATACATAAATATTTTAAAAATCTTAAGTAAAAAGTATCTGTAGAAAAAAACCCATGTAACTAAACACTGACCTTAACAAGAATTAATTTTATGAAAAAAAAAAGGAAAAAGTAAAAATAAGTAAATAAATATTACATTAAAATATGTTCAGTAAGAAAATAAATAGTAGAAAATATTTTTCGTGCAGAGATTGTCAACTAATGATAATAAAAATAAAAAGGTTTAAGAAAATTTTCAACTTTTCAAAAACCGTTTCAGAATTTATCAAATCTAACTTTTTCAACTTCTGAAAAAACCGTATCAGAATTTATCCAAATCTTTTTTAACTTTTTCAAATCCATCAAAACTTTTTCAACTTCTCAAAAACCATTTCAGAATTTATCAAATCTTTTTCACCTTTTTCAAATAAGATTCAAAATTTTTCAAATCAGTTTAAATATTTTCTCAACTTTTTATATTTATTTGTATATTATTAAGTGTGTACGTATGTGTGTTTGGAAAAATATATGTATTTAAGTGCGTTCGACATGTATTTGGAGTTTTTGACCTGTATGTATGCAATAAATGTATTATGTCAAATACCTCAGGTGTGTTAATATCTGTAAAGTGTGTCTGGATATACTTTATATGAATTTTTAGACCTATGATACAGATACGTATTTCTGTACAAAGCGCGTATGTGTGTTTTGGTAAGTACTTGTATGTGTTTTAGTAGACATGTGTGTGAATAAGTGCATTTGGGGCGAGAATGTATCAGCACGAGTGTATGTTTCTACTTTCAAAGCGCAAAAATTCTCTCCTATTTGTATAGTAACAGAAATTAACCAACATGATAACGTATTTTTTTTTAACATAAAATAATATATATGTGTCAGAAGAAAGAATTAATAATAAAAACAAAAAAATATATGAATATAAATATTTTATTAGAGTCAATATATAACAAATAAAACAATATACAAAAGATGATTTACTCTAAATCTTCGTAGTATTCAAAGGTATCTGGCTTCCACAGTATATCCCGCACCTCTCTCAACACATCTTGTAATCGCACATCCTTTAAAAAGTTTATAGTAATATACATTGCAGGTTTAATCAGTAATAACTTGTCTGTATGTTCCCATATTCTGTCGCAAAACCTATTAGCAATTTCATGCACATCGAGCATTATTGCTACTGAGTCGAATGTTTCAACTTTATGAGCCCATAGCTCTTCAGCCAACGATGCTGCATCTTTTAAATCTGCGTTGTCTTTTATGCAATCGCGCACAGGATCTCGAAGAATCTTTAAAAGATACCGTGTAGCCAGGCTCACATCTAACGAAGCGGGTAAGTGCTCTTCAATATGTCTTTCATCAAAAGCCTTATAAGCGTTTAAAAAGTCCATAGAACTGTAAATTTTATCTAAAGTAGCTGAAGCGATAAAGTTGTGTTTATCGTTCATTTCAGACCACTGATGTGAAGATAAAGTAATACTTTTACTAAAAATCTTACCATTCTCATGTTTTGTTCGTAGTGAACGTAAAATTCTCAAAGTCAGGGCTATCGAATGTTATTTGATGCATAGTAATGGATAAGCCTGTTAGATCCTCGGAAGTTTTGGGTAAAGTAGTTCTGTACATTATAAGCTCAATCCATCCAGGATGAAAGGTTATGCTTTCCTTGGACGGGTAGAATTTCTTTAAAAACTTTGTAAATCGTCTTATGTGTACTTCTACAGCTCCTTTAAACGTGGTAGAATACACAAACACCGAATCTCCTATGTGGATATTCCGTCAGGTATTTCGTCTTCCAAAAAAGACGACCACACCAAACGCTGAAAAAAAATAAAAGAAAAAATAAGTATAAAGTTATGTTTCAGACATGTTAAAAAATGAAAGTAATTTTCATAAACAGAAATTAGGTACTTACATTAGGCTTGTCTCCTGCTCTTCTTGGCTACGTCTTCTACACTTGCAGTATCTATTCTTCTCGCTTGTCTTGAGAATGCATTGTTTTCATCTTTCTAAAAGTAAGACTCACACGTACACCCATTCTATTTTTTTTGTCGCGGAATTACATGGGTCCATGTTTTGTTCGTGGGAGGGTTCATAGTTAAGAGCGTATTTGATTTTAATTCGATCCTTTTAGTAGCATACTTGGGTCTCTTAAACACCATAGTACGTGTTTCTCCAAAACTGAGAGAGCATGTAGGATAATTATCTTGTAAATCTGATTCATCGTCTTTATGTTGTCCTATGCAGTCATTTCCATTCTCGTAACGATTAACAAGAACAAAGTTAAAATCCAGTCCAGTCAGTTTCTCTACACCCTCTTTGAGTTCTTGAAGGAGGGGTGACCAAGGATCGCTTTGTAAGGTCAGCCCTGAAAAAGTGTAACACACGTTGATATTTCCAAAAGCAGCAATCTTTCTGGCAATAGGATAGGCTTTGTTCTTAATTAAAACTTGACTTTGTTCTGGCGGCAGATAAGAGATTTCCTTTTCCAGTCTTTGAAAAATTTCATCGGAAGAATTAAACACGTTTTCGTGAATCACAAGATTAAGTCCGTCTTCCATTGCTCCCGCATCTTTAGAAATGTTTGCTGCTTTCTTACAAACATTTCCTTCTGTTGAAAAATGCGTAGTACGTTTCATTTTCTGATGATTAAAACAAAATAATCAATGGTAAAACAGAAGAAAAAAAAGCTACTGGATTCTTCAACACTTGGAAGTTCCAGGAAATCTCACCAAAACACACCAAATAAATATCAGCAACCGAGATTCACAGGGGTTGCCAAAAGAGATTAGTAAAACTTTTCCCCACCTCGTTGTTGCCATACACTCTAAATCTTACAAGAAAACCAACTCAACACTACTGACGTACGCAACCATCACCCCCGATTGGTCGGCGATGGGGTGACCACGCCTCCCATCAGACGCTGACGCCAAAAGATCCACCACCCTCCGGATTCCGAACCGTCATGTTCCGAACACGTTAGAGCAAGCTGGATGACGGAATACCAAAAAAGCACGTGGTACTTCGAACTTAACGATTTTCTTTTCTATGAGTATTAAACACGTACATTACATTCGATAGTAAATACACCACATTAATTAATTATCACTCTTAATACAGACTATTAATATGCTAACACGGTAATTGGTTTAATTAATTTCAATGTTGCATTAATAATAAATCAAAGAGGTTAATTAATTAATTAAATACTTTTAATTAATTCATTCAATAAAGATAGCCACGTGGGGGGGAAATATATCAAGTCGAGTAACGTACAGATTCAATCTCACTTATTAATTAATGAAATATACTTAATTAATTCTACGAATGAAGACTGTCACGTGGTTTTTCATTCACACTCAGGAATAACTAGTTGTCTTCATTAAGCTATTTTAATTTACCAATA
This sequence comes from Cheiracanthium punctorium, assembly GCA_038373885.1. Taxonomy (NCBI): domain Eukaryota; kingdom Metazoa; phylum Arthropoda; class Arachnida; order Araneae; family Cheiracanthiidae; genus Cheiracanthium; species Cheiracanthium punctorium. Next base: position 908,390 of record JAWZYV010013508.1, read on the forward strand.
CACACTCTTTACCATGTGTAACTCTCGAGAAAAAAACGACAATAATTATTTACTAATTAATTACTAATTAACTACAACTCGTTTTACACTCGTTCCCGCGTGCACTTTCTAGAAAAAATTACAAGTCCGCATGTTATCAGCGAAAATTTTTCCCAAGTCCCCAAGTCCATTTTTTGTTAGTTTTGAGGAAAATTTTAATTTTTGAACAGACCAGCACTTAGTGGAAGAGTAACACAGATGATAAAAATGGAGGCCAGGAAAGTGAAACTGACTCCGATAATGAAGACACTTCACCAGCGCCCGATTACGACCAACAGGGGCATCGGGCATTCATAGATTTGGGGGCCCCCAATCTATGAAATTTGTTATATTTTTCATAAAATTTTGATATAAAAAAGAATATCTCAGAAAAAACATTTAAAATATTGACCCTTCCTAGTCGGGGGCCCTGGGCAAAGTCCCGATTTGCCCATATAATAATAATGCCCTGCGCTTCACGACCAAAAAGCACATCAAACTTTAATGCTTCAACCTTTCAAAACCATTAAAAAGAGGTTTCCAAATGGAAGAAAATGTGCCTCGCTCTATTTTCAGCGGACTTTTAAAATGTGAATATTTTTATGAAAATTTAAAATCACAGAATGTAAAACAATGTAAAATAACGGAATTTTGAAGTAAAATATACGTTAGTGTATTATTTTATTCTCTAAATTCGTGGAATGTCTTCACTTTTGAACATTTCATTTATACAATGAAAAGTAAGAAACCGCAAGTATAACAAATTTATAATAAATACCAATTTATTTTTAATTGAAAGTCACAATTTAATACTTTTAAATATGGAATTAACTACAAAGTTTGTAATATTTGCTGAAATAACTGCAAAAATCGCTAATCTCTGTACAACGAAATTTTCTCTATAGCGAATTTTTTAACTGGAACCGAGCGAGTTCGTTATAGGGAAATACAATTGTGTGTATATATATACATATATATATAGATAGATATATATATATACAGTATTGGACCCTTTATCCGGAATTCCGAAAACCGGAAAGTTCCAAAAACCGGCACTTTCCCCAATTTCAGTTTTTTTTTTTTTTTTTTAAAGGCTCACTGATCTAGAAGCCATATTTTTTTTTTCCACTACGTAAAATCTCGACTATTCGGCATTCAAGTTACCGGAAAATTTCGGCTCCCCCCCCCCTGGGGGGAGGTCTTCTCCAATGACTAATTCCTACTGTGATTCACAGCTGTCCAAACTTAGAACGGGGAAAGAGGATGCAAATTTCTAACTGCTAGATGCTAGAGGTTATCAATAATTCCAGGAATCTTGGTAGTTTAAAAAAATAAACAGACAAAATGCTCACAAAACAAATATGACGGACACACTTTACAAAAACAAAACATTTTACAGCTGTGCCGGCGAGCACGGAGAAAAATCAGCTCCGTACCGATAGCCAAAACAGAAAAAGTGCTGATTACATATTTATAGCTAGTGAGTCCTGACCTACTTATTTTGCCCATCTGCATTCCGATGATTCAACAGTGTTATCTCTGAAGAGAAGCTCGAGAGGGAAGGAGGGGGGACAGAGAAAACATTACTGTTTGTATTTATTTCATTAATCATTCTCTTAGTTTAAAGAAATTACCTGTTAGAAATCGATAAGTGGTTTTATTTTTAATTTACTATTATTTTTCTCCCCAACGATGCAATGGTATTATTGCCTTGTAACACTGCAATATAAATGAATATTATCATAAATACAATTAAAAACTTTGTTAAAAACACACAATTAAAAATAGATCAGTACGCACGTGTGTACCGATCTATTTTTATTTATGAGTGTTTTTCAACATGCATTGATTAACATTCCAAAACATTTCCGATTAGATTCCCCCCCCCCCCCCTTAACAGCTTTGTCGACAAACATTTTTTTTTTTTTTTTTTTCACAAGCTTAACTATCCGGAATTTTCACTTATCCGGCATTCGGCATTTCCCGTGCTTTCCGGATAGTCGAGCTTTTACTTATTTAAATTGTGTCCCTGTGTCCTTTTAATTAAACAGTTTTTCCTTTTCCTGTTATGGGTTACATTACAGCTGCGTGTGTTAGGGAGAAAGCAGGCGGATTACTTCTCTATTTCGGCGTGCCTCAGATTGTCTCGATATTTTTGTGGGGAAAATTGTAACAGCTAAAGATTAATGAAATGTTCAAACAAAATAAAGAATAAATGTTTAAATGTTAGTTTTTCTCCTCTCAAAATTGTATATGATCTAATTGTACGGTCTCATTTTTTTAAATTTTGTTTCGTAATAGTGGGCATTTTCTCAACGTATTTTCCTAATTAAAGCTGAAAATTCGAGCTGCTTTATGGGGAGCTCCAATTACGGAAGCCAATACTTCCGACAGAGATTTCACTAGTTATACGCATATTTTTTTCAATTAGTATTTTTTCTTCAATATTTAACCATATTTTAAAAGGGCTGCAACTGATTTTAATTGTCATCACAATGATGTTATCAAGGGAGCGAGCGAGGTATACTGTTTTTGGCCATCACGTAAGCTATATAATGTCTAATGTCTTTGTAATCCATATGCGGAGGCGAGCGTGTGTAGCGGCGGGAGCAGGGACTCATGGTTCTCTCCCGTAGCGATGGTTCTGCATATCTGACAGAATACGTGGATACCGCGATTCGCAGGATTAAAGTTTTATTTCACAGTAAGTTTTGATAAATTTAATTATTTTTATTTTAAAATCTCTTATGAATGCCTTACTATTTACATAATTATATGCAGTAATTATCATAAAAGCTACTTGTACTTAAAGACCGGTTCTTTTTTAATTGTACTGTGCACAAAGGGTTATTTTTTCGGCAGCGACCCGAAAACCGGCAAATTCCATAAACCGGAATGAGGTCGGTCCCAAGGTTGCCGGATAAAAGGTCCCATACTGTATATGAATGAACTCTTTTTCGAGTCCACACAGTGAGAAATAAACGTTTATAAAACTGAAGGAAAATTATAGCCTACCTCTCAACATTTGTATTTTGAAATCCTTGCAGATAGCGTATTTAGTGTTGGGCACCAATTCAAAATAATTTAGAAGAATAGACGATTGTCCTGTTAAACTGTCATCTAACAGTTCTTTGTCCATAATTTAGTCCACACTTGGTGATATGACATCCATTTAGCGATAGTTAGAATTAAAAAAAAAAAAAAAAAAACACAGTTCGAAAACACTCGCACAAACAAATATGATAATGAAACGACGCCTCTCATCTCATTACCAAAATAAAGATTCTATAATTGTGTTGCGCCTGCGTGGTTTCTTCTGAAAAGCAAAGTATCGGTGAAAATGGATGAAAGCAACAGAAACTGATACTTTCCCGATACTTTTAGAATCGAAAGAACCGATACTGATACCTAAAAAAATAGGAGGTATCGGCGCCGATACTATCGGTCGATCCCTAGTATTTTACCATATCATACTATGAGTAGTGTCATATTATTATTATTATTCATTATTATCAGTTTAATTTTGTATACTACTTTTGTATGGTATTATCTTTATTATTGTATATTTGGTACTTTCTTTTTTTTACAGATGATTTTGAATAAATGTATTTATTTTTAAATATTAAAGTTTCTTTTTCGGGAAAGTGGTGACTTATACGTGGGATTTAAAATATTTCAAGTTTCTTAATCAAGAAAGTGAGGTGTTGACTTATAGTACTTTACTTTTTAACACATATTACCGAACTGCCCATTCATCCAAAATAAACTAAACAGCCCAAGAATGTCTTGTTCTGTTTTTTTCTCGCCATCTCCCAGTGAAGAGATACTTTAATACTGTCTTTGCAGACTTAAACACACACACTTCTTATTTGTTAAAAATACTGCAAAACTGATATTTCTATTATTACCACTAAATGGAAGATATAAAAGGGCAGTTAAGAAAAAGGATCTTGTGACACAAACAGTAATTGTCTACCAATAGCATGTAAAATGATAAAGTGCAATTTATTTGCTATTTTTTAAAAAAACTTTGTTTTGTTAATGTCATATTTTTATTGCAAAATACCCATGGACAAATCTGAGTAAGGGCAGGGCATTAAGGGCAAGCGCCCAGCTGCCCAAATTATTCTTAAGTTTGAAAATTCACATTTTGATTGATTGATTTTTGATTTTTATTTAAAATAAGCGACAGAGAAACTTATTTTATGAAAAATATTAGCAATATTAATTATTTTGTTACTATTTCAGTGCTAGCATTACTTCCACATCTTTTTTTTTAGCTAAACAGTATAGTCTCAGGCAATTATTCAGTGCAAATTTTTCCTTTAGGCATAGCCTAAGTAGTGATGTATGCCAGTGGTTCCCAACTGGTGCCCACCTTGGGGCACAGAACATTTGCAAGGGGGGGGGGATGAGGAAAACAGCCAAAAAGTAAGTTGTAATGCATGTTTAAAAAATCATTTCATTTATTCTTATTTTTACTGCAAATATCTATTTTCACTTAAAATGTTTATTCAAACTTTACAGATAACATCTTTTGTAGAAAAGCCAACTAAATGCTCATTGTTGAAGAATAAAAAACTTTATATTTGCTGAGGAATGCGAGAGGAGGGCATCCTTGCAAGTTATCCTTTGGTGGGGGGGAGGGGGTGAATCTTGAAAGGTTGGGATGCATTATGTGCGTTGATCATGAGAAAACCATGAGTTGATTTTCAATCATAAAAGATTAAAGGAAATAGTTTCCTAAGTGGAGTGAAGTGAAGATCTATCCCACTTGTTACTTGAAAAATACTGAATGAAACTGACGATTTAAAATTAAGTAATATAATTACTATTAAACTATTGCATTTCACTTTGCATCTTGATTAAAAAATCATTTTTATGCTCTTATAACATCCTTCTTTGTATGGTGTGGTATGAAAGAAAGTTTTCATAAGAGGAGGCACCCCAAATGAAGCTTTTGACCTGGGCCCCCCATCTTTGAAAAATCAGTCCCTGGGTAGGGGCAATATTGGGCTAAGCCCATTCTAAAAGAATGTTAACCCACTGTACAAAAACTGGTTTTCCTATTGCAAGAATAGGAGATGAAGCCCGTAGGATGTAACCCCTCGCATACATCACTGTTCTTAATTAGGCTTTAGCCCACCCTACAAATATACAAAAAGCCTACTCGGTTATGCCAATGAAAATACCACTCACTGCAATAGGAGGTACAGAAAAGCAATAGTACTTAACTATTTGTATTGAAACGAACAAGATAAAACTAAAATATATTGTAATATCTTCTAGACATCATTAAAAAACATGAAAGTAAGGAAGCCAGTGTCAATCAACCATTTCCTTGAAGATATGAAAAATCTAGTGTTCAAATAATAAGCTACGATTTTCACAAGACAAAATTTATTCAAATACAGTATACAGTTTAAAAAATTAAGTTGATACATACTTATTATAACTTCAGAAAATAGTGATATCATACATACCAGAAAATACATAAAATTTGGATTTTGACTCGTGCAAATGTCTTACAATACTTTGAAGAAAATATGTAGAATTTTAAACGTACCAATCTCTCAAAGCAAAGAAAATAACCACCAATGTCTTATTTCTATACTAGACAATTACTGGATATTTTTTCAAAGGGAATTTTGCTAAAAGAATTAACAGGAACTATCAATAAATGAAGATTGAAAATTAACAAGAAGCATTTAGTCTTAAGGTTAACATAACTATATATATAATTAAGATTACAAATAAGAAGAATTTCAATATTGATTACAGTAACTCCTCGCTATATCGCTTCTCAGTATAATGCACATTTGTATATATCATGCTTTTTCTATGTCTCCTAATATTGTTTATGCAGAAAATGAAAAGTGTGAATACACATGTGTATTTGTAAATAAAATTAATAAAAAGATGAAATTTTTCTGTCTTTATAGTTTAGTTTAAGTTACTTTTTGTTTAAATTTCTGGCATTTAACTTTGCTAATTTTATTGGTTTATGTGTATAATGTTAATAAGAGTTAATTTTTTACCATATCCTCCAACCCCCAGATACGTCATATATTTTCCCTGTCTCCCAACAAGTGCAATATAATGAGGAGCTACTGTATAATAAAACCATTCAATTGCACTTAAACAAACAAAGGGGGGGGGGGGAGTTATCCCTGAACATTCATCAAATTCTCATTTCATAACAAGATAAATGTATTCACTGTAAATGAAAACATCACTATATGCTTTTTTCATTACATAGCTCTTCTTTCAGAGAAAAAATTGGTACACAGAAGGCCATTCACAATTTATGGAAATGATAATGGATAATTTTTTACTTATAAATGACTTTTTTAATTTTGTAGTGATTGGCTCTATCTGATAACCATGGTTCTTGGCAATGTCTAATTCAAATTTTAATAAAATGTTTTTTAGTATGGTCACTTCAATTTAATCCCACTCCAGTGTTATTTTTCAATCTGTTCCATGTTATTGGATGCCCTTTTCTTAAAGCTGAAATAATAAACCAAACTCCATACTTCCATTCATGCCTCATCGAATGTTAAGGGTATGCTGTGTTAATAAATAAACTGGGTTAACTGTCGTGTTAATAAATTTCCATTTTTTAACACAACTAGGTGATTTTCATATAAATTGCAACAACTTATTTTTTCTGTAATAATCCTTAGCAAAAGCAGTTGAACTTAGGTTTAAACATCCTTTATAACTTTGAAGTCTTTTTGAACAATTTTATTCACAGTGTCAGACGGCATTTTTAGTTTCGATGCAAAGGATCTTGAGGATTTATTGGATTCATTTTTAGGATCAGACTTCACTTTCTTGATTTTTATTTGCACTCAAATAGTCTTGGGAAGAGGCTTCATTGCCAATTTTTTTTAAACACTCTTTTTTCTAGATGTTTTTATTTCAAATATATTATAAATACTTTTATGAAATGCAATGACTAAAGTTTACACAATATTATAATTTATTGATAACAGTATTTCCTGGAAAGTGCAGTAAATACCTTGAAACCATTTATTAATTTTAAGAGCCATTTTCAAACTAAACGTTTGTTCTAATTCCAATCAAAGCAAAATTGCAGTAGACAATTATTATTAGCTATAAGAATATTTATTTCAAATTCCAAATGAGAAAAATGAAAGAGAATCCATTCCCATAAAGTGCAAACAACCATCTGTAATCCCTCAGGTCCATACTTAACCCTTAAATATTACAAACTGCCTTTTGCCAACTTACATAATTTAGTTTTCTTTATATAACATTCGAGTAATATATATGTATATATATTACTCTTTGTAATATATGTATATATATTACAAAGAAAACAAAAGCTTTAATTCTAGTTTTTGATATTAATGTATGTTAAGTATTATAGAATTTCTCATTAAGGTAATTATTTTTCTCTAATTAGAGTTTGGTCAGTGCAGATTCAAGAAATGATGCAATAAATATTTTTGAATATTTCTTGCTTTAAATCTGGAATTAAAGGGTTAGTTAAGGACCTTTGTGTGATATACAATATAGATAAATACTCACACATGACAAGTTTTTGAAATAAAAAAAATCCCAACATCTTTTGATTATTTAAATTATAATGTATGATTTTTATAATATATATTTTTTGCATGTAACACACATTTAATCAATACAACTACAATGTTAAATTTCTTTTATCAAAGGAAATGTGTGTCCATATAAACCCAGCACTACCTCATTACTTTAATTTTATAATACATAGCTGTCATACTTTAAGAATGAAAATTAGAGATCTCTTATAGAATTTAGGGAGATTTTAAAAAATCTCTTGTTAACAAAAACAGAAAAATTCACAAGCATATGCTTCATGTGTTAGAAACCATGCACATTTACACTTACAATGTGAAACAAATTGATGCATTTTACTCGTTTATTGAAAAGAATTCAAATTTCCAAAATTTTTTCAACAAGAACAGATTTTTTTTCAGTGAATTGATCTGAACAGTATTACAGATAAAGTAAAATGCAGAGAAAAGAAATTATTCATACTTCAAATATTAAATTTTATTTCTAATAAAATCTTAATTAATTTTACTTCTGAAGTTACTTTTATTATTTCCGAGCTCAGAGTACGATTTTATCAAAAACTGATTGTTAGTTAAATCATGGGATGATTGAAAAATTTGGGAATTTATAAATTTTTTGGGAGTTTGGGGAAATTGCTTTAAAATTTGGGAGTCTTCCAGAAAACTTGGGAGGTATGGCAGCTATAATAATATAAATCAATTCAAAAAATTGCCAAAAGAAATTATCAATAAAAACACATAAGCCTCTATTCATATCAAAAGCCATCTAAGGTCAACCTTTATTCATATCAAAAGTTTTATAAGAAAATACAATCATGCAAGAATATCTTATTTCTTAAGAAAAAATACATGAATTCAAATTACAAGCATATTTCTACGTAAAAGATAAAAACAGATGCAAAATGCCAACACCTAAAAACATGCATAACACAAACATATATAACGAACATTCATTTGTGGAAATTGATCTGACTGTAGTATGGAAGACTCCCTGTGGCATCAAGTAAAGCCATAAGGAATCTACCGTACAGCCTCTTTTTTGGAGCCTTTACAACAATACAACAACTAATAAAAAACTTTTAGAGCAATTTCAGATACATTATTTCAAAATCAAATTCTCTGAAGCTGTACCCGAATAGCTGAAAGGAATGAGGAATGCACATTCAAGCTTGTTCATGAAGATCCAGAAAATGACAATTTCTAAAACAACTCTGAAAATCCTGAGACCCAAAATAGAATTATAAAGCTTAAAACTTGGCATGACTGAGCACTAAATAAGGAAAATGTAATTCATACTAGCAAGATCAAATTATTATACAAAAGAAGTATGATCTAGTAAAATATTATACAAAAATAACAGCAATATAAAATGGTCAAGTATTTTGAAGAAAGGAAAAAATAATAACATTTCTTTGTCATAGTCAAATAAATCCTTAAAAATTAATATAAAATCATTTTTTAAGAATAAGCTCGAATTTTAAAGCTTTTCAGGATTACAAAAAATTGGTAAGACTCAAGCCTTGTACTCTAAAGCCTTTTATTCTCAGTGCATTGAAGTTTTTCAAATAATCAATTAGCAAATTGTAGAAAGGTGGATTTAGATATGCATTCGAGGCCTTGTCACAACACTAAAAATGACTCTCAGTCCACCATTTGATAGGCAAAGCTCTAAAGTCACTGCAAAGATCTGTTCTATGATTCAGGGCTTGATAACATTTTTGTGCCCAGGGCATGTCCCAAATGTTATGCCCTTGTATAAAGCTGGCTCAATTTTTTGGCCCCTGTACATAGCTTTAAATGCAATTTTTAGGTCTATTTGTGTATGTGTGCCCAGGACACATGTCCCAAGTGACTGTGTGATAATCGGGGCCTGCTATGATACTATGATAACCTCGTATGTTTCTATTGCCTACGAACAATTTGTCTTTTGCCCTATTTGAACATTCATAGAACATTAAAAGAATAGCTTGTTTAGTCATTACTAATACTATCAACACCCTATTATAACTACCTTCTACATTATCACTCCTATTATAAGTTAAACAGTTTCTTCTTGGTTTCATGTTTCTTTGGGTAATTTAAATCACATTATGGTGTTCATTGAGATACTGGTAAGTTTTCTGATGGCTTGGTAAGTACACTTTGAATTAGGCTTTGATCACCATTTTCCTTCTAGGAAAGACTGGATGAAACCTTCAACTTCCTGCAAAATCAAGTGTTTTCTGGTACACTGATGGCTTCAACATTAGTACTGTGGCTGATTTTTGCTCTTCTGATGAGGGTATTAAAGATTCCAATCCTTCTGGCAGATTTGCTACTGTGCTCCTAACTGAAGAACAGCCAACCCTCGTTAAACCACCATCTTTGGTTTCATGTATTTTTTGGCAGTAAGCAATGGTGGCAGTTTAAAAAGGGAATATCATATTAATTTGTTCAAGCTAATGCTGTGAATATATTTACTTTTAGGAAAAGCAAATGGAGTAAATAATTTTCCATCAAAGTAAACTGTATTTATTCAAAGGGAAGCAAATGGGCTTGAAAAAATTATTGAATGAATAAACAAATCTTTTATTAACTATCCAGAATCAGGAACATTATCCACAGTAGTCTGCCTTTGAGTTGTCATACAAAATGAATCTATACATTTTCTAAATGTAACACCACACCCATAGTCTCTAAATTGCAAATGAAATCACTGACGCAATCGGCGACATTGATGCATCTAAAATGAGTAAATTCCACATACAACCTGCACAACATCATCGTGGAATAGTAGACAGTGGAGAGGCCGATATGAACTCGGAAATAGTCTGCAGACCTGCTCAAGAATCTGCAAAGGGCGTCGCACGGTTTCTGTGACCGGGCCTACATTCAATTTCTTTAGGGTCACTTTCAAAATTTATTAACCCACTGCGCTACTGCTTCCAACAGTTTTCCACTGGCTCTTTGGTAACACAGTCCCAAGCCTTTTTATACAGATAAATGGAAAATTTTAATGTCATGCAATTATCTCAATCTTCGTTTGTGTCATTTACAGCTTTTTTTCACTAAAAATCTTCTATAGTATGCTTTAAACTATTTTATAATGCCAGCAAAGCATCCATTGGTTGCAATAATCGTGTAACATTTGGCAGTGAAGTTTCAAGGTGGGCTTTAATCATTTCTATTTTTGTCTGATTTCTATTAAAGAATATGATTCAGTCCTATCACATTACATCCACAAATATTTCACGGTATGCTTTCAGAAAATCTTCAAAACTTTTAGGTTAAGTCTCTGGAAAGACTGCCAATATCTTGGTAAGTTCAAAATAACACACTATGCTGCTTTGATTGAAGTGCCTCATTTTAATTCTTTTGAGAAAGAATAGTTGGGATGGGATATCGAATATGTATTGTGTACAACTGCAAGGGAAGGTTAATCCGACATGATGGATTATCTATTTCCCAAAAGATGATCCATTGATATTTGGAACTTCACTTTCAGCAGTCATTGGCAGTTAAATAGTCTATTTTGCAATGGAAAAATAAACTTTTTCCGAAAAAATGAACGGTAAAGAGTTGTCGAGGGAGCAGTTTATCAAGCGAATTTCACATTGGTATGTATTGTAGAAAATGAGTTTTCTCTCTGAACTGGCAATCAAAGAGGGTGGTGGTTTATTGGGGGCAGTTTGGTGAGGGTCAACTGTATTTGTTCAATGTATTTCCATTTTCTCTGACAATAAAGCTGCTTTATGGCTTCATAAGTCTCATATCTTCCTGTCTTTGTTTAAGGATTGCTTTTTATCTTTGTTCTCAGGATTCATAAGCAGAGTCATACTGCGCTGGATTCTAGAATATTATGGTTTTTCTGGCAATGAGCTTGCTGAGAAGATGGGCATGTCTGGTTCGCAATAATCTTTATGGGCATGAGCTAACCTGCAACTGCAGCATCTTTGAGCAGTAACAGCATATGTAATTGGGAAGCTTTAGCTTAAAGGCCAGTTAAAAATGAAAATTTATCAATTTGTGTACTTCTTTCAATTCAGCACCGAATTCATTGGCCTAATCACTGGAATTGGAATTTCATATCTTAAAATAATACTCTATAAATAAGGGTTGTCTTAGTATGAAGAAACTGATTCATACATTATCTGCGAATAGGATTATTTTGCTGTTGTTAGGTTTTATAGTCTTGGCTGTAATTTTTCATTGAGTACATTAAGTTTTACCACTAATATGTATGCTGATGTCCACATCTGCAGTTACTCTTCTTAATAGGTAGGTTTCTTTTTTTTTTCCAAAATTTGATTTATATACTTTTAGGGTTGACACAATAAGCCTTAGGTCACAGTACTTGGCTTCTTGGCCTCCCTCCAATACAAATAATAAACTCAAATGATTTTAAGTAGTTTCACTCACTGTTTAGTGTATCGCATGTTCTTAAAAAGTAATATGCATAATTAGACAAATACAAAATAATTTTGGCTATTAATTTTAGGTTATGCTTTTCTGAAGGTAAAAAAGCATGCTAAACACAGTTTTAAATAACTCAATAAATAAGAGGTATTGTTAAGTTTAAATAATCTAAACAAATATTTTTTCCTTTCCTCATAGAATCATCAAAGATGAGAGACCTAAATGTTAATGAATTTCACAAACATAACAAAAACTAGCCGCCTTCGGTGACCAGTTTTGACTCTTATATGCTATTTCCTTCCTCTGATGTCATTCAGAGGAAGATGTCATTGACTGAGAATTTTACATGAAACGCCCAGATTATTTATGTTCTTTCTAATGAATGAACTTTATTGAAAAGCATTGGGATTAAAAATGTAAATTTTACACAAACTTTCAATTTTTAATTTTTTCTAAGTTGTGACAAATGTACACAGTGTACAATTACATATATTTATGCATTTTGCAACATTTCGACTAACCTACATTTTCAAAATTATAAAAACACTAGTGAACGAACTTCATTGACATTGACTATGTAAAAAGTAATAACAATATCTAAATGCACAGCTGAGCAATAAAAAAAAAAAAAAAAAAAAAAAAAAAAAAAGGCATCTGCTGCAATACACATTCTAGAGCTTTGGTTGTTGCTAGTACATCTGTTTTGAATAGATAAAAATAAAAAAGTTTCTACACATAGGGTAAGTGCAGCAGTAATTGACACATTAAGAACAATATAAGCATTTAACTAGTAATTGCTTATTATTAAAACTATCCTGAAACAAACTTTTTGTTTTCAAAACTTAAGTCAACTTTGAAAATTCATGTAGGGTATAATTTATTACAGAGAATATTGGAAATTTCTATTTTTTCTATATTTTATGTACTGCCATGATGGGGACACTAGTAACTGACACCAAGAAGAAAATTTTATGTGAAGAAAAACATGCTCATTTATTTTTTAATGCAGCGACATAACAATGATGGAAGCAAATAGAGTGAAGTTTGGTGACATGATAGGTGCTCACTCAACTTAAACTATAAGCTTCAATTAAAAAAATTTTTTTTGATTAGATTTTGAGATTTTGTAAAAATTGTTCCAAGTTGGGTAAATATTTGTTTGTGCATCTTTTAATAATGACTAAAGTGAATGAAATGAAATTTGGTGCCATAACAGGTAAACATGCAACTTAAACTATAATTAATTTATTTTAAACTACAATTTTGTGAAAATTTGGATATACAGTGAAATTTGAAATTATGTGATGTGGCAGGTTAATGTGTAAACTACAGATGCCAAAATCGTTTTAAATATTTTATAGATTTTGTGTATATCATGTACACCCTCCAAAAAAAAGTATTTGAGAAAGAGAGAAATTTCCTATTTTAGATTTGCGAATAATAATTGAGTTTTTGAAAAATGCACAACTTGATAGAAATATAGAAAGTCATATTTATACATAGCCTAATTCATATTCTTTGTAAATAATTTTTAATATACGAAACCAATGTAGGAAATTTCTCTCTTGCTCGAATACTTTTTTTGGAGAGTGTACATATTTGTTCTTGCATACCTTAGAAATCGCTTTAGAGACTAGAATGAAATTTAGTAACATAATCAGTAAGGACTAAAACAATGAATGTCGGATTTCTTTTTAATTTGAATAAATTTTAAAACCTTGCAAAAGTTGCATTTTTAAAAAATGGAATCACTTTCAGGCATCTGGAGTTAATATATAAGATAGCTATATCATTTTTTTTTTTAAATTTCGTTGATTTTTTAATGTTTATTTGCCTTTTAACATTTTGGCAACAAATTTAACAAATTTGTGCAAAGTTTTCTAGAGGCATAATATTAAAATATCTGTAGTGTATCAAATAAGATTTAGTTATAAGTGAAGAATGACCTCTTGCTGTTAAAAGCTCCCTGAAATAAAATGAAATGTTAATGTGAAGCTATCGTGTTTTCTCTATTTACACAAGTTACTCTCTAATCTGTTTTCTTGTAACATGGACGTATATAAGGGGGGGTTCATGGGGTTTGAACCCCCCCCCTTAGTCTACGCAAAATGCTAGTTTTTGCCGAACATCTTTTTGCATTCGTGCCTCATTTAAGTATAACAGTAAAAAAAAAAAGTTTTGCAGGTTAATTTTGAAAATTTTATTACAATTATAACAATTACATTAATTTAGTACGCTCTAAATTAATGGGTAATTAAAAAAATACAAGAAGCTTCGCTGAAGCTGCATGTTTGCCGACATCAGAAGGTTGACCGATGTACAATGCCATCTTGATCCACAGGTCACGACGAGTGCGGGGGGGGGGGGGGGGGGGGGTGTGGTTTGTCATCTCGGGCTTTTTCACAATATGGACAATGAGCGCCGAGCTAAAGGCCTGAAGGTATGGGAGTGGTATTTATAACATGGTGTATGGGGTGTGTATTTATAACATGAAAGTATACATTTTGTAATTCCTCTCTAATGTGAAATTAGTTTCACGGTTAGCTGAAACTTTCATATAAAGCAGTGGTACTCAGTGTTAGGGGTGGCGAAAAATTACCTTGGTTTCCAAACTGAATTCAAAAACTGTAAATAAATTTAATGGAATACAAAAATATTAATTATTCAAAGATTTGCGAAAAAGTATTAAATTTTAAAAGTTTCACTAAATGTTGAATGTGTTGTGTTGTGGGATTAAGGCCAATTATCTACAAGAGGGATCTAGGTCTCTGGGTGCGGCACCTCCGTGGGTGCCTTTCTAAGGGGGTCCTAATCCGTATATTCGTAAGTTTTGGAGAAAACCACGGGAAAACTCCGAATGATTAGGTCGGTGAACGCGACCTGGTTCCGAACCACACTAAATGTTGAAATTTATGACATCGCGACACTGTGAAAACAAACACAAACGGATACATTTGTTATAATTGGCATTTCGTGTTATTTTTTGCTACTTCGCACAAACATCCTTCAGGTCGACATGATACCTCAATGTCCCACATAAGGTCGCTATGTATATCTTGGTGCACCTCCCTGGATAAAATCCTGGCCGCGTCCTTGCTTTCAATACTGGCGCTTGCTCAGTAATAAGAGATACATTGACTCTATTGTCTTTCTTTATAAGTCTTCAGGCGAATTTCAGAGTGTCATGATTTGTAACAATTGTATCACAAAAGAATTTCTACAAGTAAACATCTTAGCTTGGAAAATGTTAATAAAAATTCTTAAAAGAAACAACGCCTCTTTTTGAAAAGAATTAAAAGTATGAGAAATAAATATATTTTGTTTCTTTGAGTTGTAGATTCAAGTCTCCCTTTGAGATAAAATTCTGTCACAGAAATTCAACTGCAGATCTAAACTTAAATTAATTAGCATGGATAAAATGATTGCGAGCAGTGTAGCAAATCAAAATGAAATTAAATAAATAATATTTTTAATTACTTCTATATCTCAAAAACTGGAAGCACACAGTAACAATTTGATCGACTTGTGAGATTATGATCCCTGGGGACACACTTCTATTAATAACAATTTTTGTAAAAAAAAAAAAAAAAAAAAAAACAGTTTTGCCATATAACCCAGCCAGATGTTACAGGCCAACATTTAGAGGGGGGGGGGGGGGGTTACTATTCAGAGAAAAACTGCACCGCAAAATTGGCTGTAGTGCTATTCATTTATAAAACACATTACAAAATACTGTAAGCGTGTCATTCTTTTTCTGAATGTTTCATAATCCTTATAAGCTTCCAAGATTTATACATTACAGTTTGTAAAGAGATATTCTGAATTTTTAAAAGTGTTTGATGTCATTTAATTGTGTTAAAAAATTACACTATTTTTTTAATGAGAAGGAGGTATGAATTTTGCTTTAATATACTCATCCTTTTCTTCTTCTTTTATTTTATTTTTTTAATGGCACAACACTGGCACATTAAGCCTTTACTGGCGGCCGCCAAAAGCTATAGGCGTTTGTGAAGGGACACTCAATGGGCGACCGTCATTACCCCTAAAAAGGCATCACAGATACCCAAAGCTATTGCCGGGTATCGAGCCCGGACCCAAGGTATGGTAGAATAATTCGTTAGAAAACTACGCCACCTTGGCCTAGGCAGCTACTCATCATAGCTAAAAATGTAATTAAATTTGTGTGTATTAGGTATTATTATATTCGTATAGTTGAGCAATATTTATTCGGAGCATAGTATGGGTGAAAATTAGCTGTCCAGAGAAATATTATTTTTCACTTTTAGTTGCGACTCTCACAACATCAACGAGAAAAAAAAGATGGGTGGTCTTTGGTCTTTTATATTGGAGGTCTTTGGTTATCTAGAAGCATTGAATAGAAACTCTTAACATAAAAAGTTTGCTTCCTATCTTACACTAGTGTAAAGCACGCACAGACAATGAAATTGCTATCAAATTTCAAGACACTAAAAAGCTTGGAACCTGGTGGAGGAGAAAGAAATTTATAGCCCCATACTGTTGCCCCCTAGACAAACGATTTATTGCCTAATTCGTCAGTTATATTTATTCCGCCCCCTTTTTCTATTCTGAGAAAAGGATCACAATCACAATAGTTAGTCCATACCACAAAATACGCGTTTACTTTTTCAGTCTAGTTCTTTCTTTGAGTGTAAACGCAGTCTGTTGGCAGGCTTGAACCATGTCCGCTAAAAGAAAATGTGAATCGATTTTATCATATTTCAAGAAAAGTGATTAGATGGAAAAAAACGTAAGTACATTTTGGAAAATCAATTTTTTCATTTAATCATTTCAGCTCTAATTATTTTTTTGCATATTTAATGAAAATTTCTCAGCTATATCTGAAACACTCCAAAAATTATTTCAAAATAAATGTATTATGAATATTAAATATATTTATGCATTTTTGTGTTTCTGCATTTGATTATTTAGTGAAGCAACGAACAGTGGTTTGCCCAAATATTCGGCCAAGTGATAGCAGAATTTTAATTAATAAATCCTAATTTCTTTTATAATACTATGACTCGGTATCTTAATACAATTCTTATTAAGCATACTCAGAAATTTAAATTAGTTTTAAATATTTTATTAAAACTATAAACAAAATACCTGGCTTTAAATAGTGAAATATTTTATGTGAAAAAGCTGAAAAATATTTCAGAATGATTATTACAATATCCTTCAGTTTTTCAGATACTTTTAGAGGTTAGATAGTTTGAACAGCTTTATCATTTTATTATTATACAAAACATTTTGTTATAAAACATTTCTAAACATAATGAAACATGTTGTTGATTATTATTCCTGTTTTAAATCTAATAATAAAATCAGAGTTTGAATTTTTTTTTTTTTTCATTCCCTCTGATAACATTTTATAATTTTTATGTATCCAACAAGTGTATTTCCTGAAAAATATCCCCTTATCTCTTTTCTAGCTTCTCATTAAGTTTTAATCCAAATCCTTAATCAAGCCCCCCCCCCCAAAAAAAAAAAATCTTAAATGCATAATACTTATTTATAATTTCTTTAATGCGTAATATACTTAAGCATAATTAAATCATTTTTATAAAGTAAATAAATTCAAATTAATAATTTACTTGAAACTTTCAAATAACATTATTTCATGTGTACTTCACGTTAAGAAAATTTCCATTATTATTAAATTTATATTTAGTATTTGAAATAAAATTGTGTAAAACATGTAGGGATGGGGTGATATGATGTAAATTGAGAATAAATAAACTGAATTTCTCCACAACATAGAGCTTATACTAGCCAGTCCGAAAATTTCAGGATGTGGTGGGGTAGGATATAATCACCCTTCTGGTTTGGACACCCCTCCCCCCCCCAATGTGGTAGCTATAGCTACGTCCGTGAGTGGTCCAGTTCTGATATTTCTCTCCTTCCACGGCGAAAGATGAAATAAATGACATTTGAATATAACTGTGGTATACTGTCAAAGAACACTGTACGTAGAAAACCGATGTTTTAGTTCTCAGAGATGCAGAGCTGTAATAAAACTATCATTCAACTTATATAATTTAAAGATGTTTGTTTGTGTGATTATGGCAATGCTACGCTTGGGCAATCTGCCAAGGATGAGGGGTGCCTTTGTAGGAGGACTTTCTAAGGGGTTGTATAGGGTATTTACATTACATCAGGAAAAAAACTTACCAAAACTCCAGACCGTTAGATCGATAGCCGCGCGATGGGACCCGGACCCAGTACCTTCACACATCGGCTGTCTACCATTTTCAGTGACATAGCCACTGTGCCATGGTGAGGCATAATTGAAAGAAATCGTTGAAATTTTCATTCTGTATGAAAAGATAAAAAATAAAAAAGTAGTTTGGTTTAGGGCCCCCTGTGAAACTGTTGACTGGGTGCCACTGGCGTAAAATGGCATGTAACATTGGGGACAAAATGCTTCCCATTGTAGAAAATACTATTTTCAAATGGGTGATATCTGAATTTTCTTGAATTTTAAGGGGGGGGAGGAGCAAATGCCCCCTAAAATTCAGGGGCCCCCTTCAAAAAATTTCAGAGGGCGCCAATCCAGGGGGCCTCTTTTTGGTCGAAGAACGGCCAAAAGGGGCCCCTTATGGCCGCCCTCGCTGGACCCCCCCCTATGTGAAAGCTATAGCTATGTCCGTGTCTTGTAACAATATGCAGAAGATATAACTTTTCTTTCTGTACTTTTGCAAATATGCTACTTCTATTCTTAGTATTCCTACAATGTTGACGAAAATTCAGGCATTTTGGAAATCTGCATTATATACTAACTTGGCAACGACGGATACTCCAGCTAATTATCTCACATAATTACAATTTAAATTAATTTCTTAAAAAGAAATATGCTTTAAATAGAAACAGATTGATAATGAACCTCTTTTAATTTCAGCATTAGGCCAGTGACTGAAAATTAGAATATTTTGAGCACTGAGTTTAAAATATCATTTTTTTTTATACCTAGAGCCTTGCAGATTAAAAAATAAAATAAAGAAAAAAGTCTAAATTGGTGGTACACAGCATCTTTTGTTAAAAGTTCTGAAATAAAGCTTATTATCATAAAATATCTTGTAAAGAGTGTCAATTACTGACCTAACTAGTTTCTTTTCCTTTAACTGTCTTATTTTGAATGTTTTTTCAGGTTTCATTACCCACTTAACTCTAATACACAAAGAATTAAAGCAAGTTACCATCTTTTGAGACACCCTGTATATTACAAAATTATCGAACCTTCTGAATAGATATTTACTGCATTTCCTAGAAATTTTATGCAATTATTATCACAAACTCGACTTCACCACCAATATCTAACATAAGTGTCAATTACCAGTGAAATCCTTTTTTTTAACCCAGTTTGACACCCCATCTTAAATAAATAAATAAATAAAATTTACTTAAAAAAAGTCTACATACTTTTTTTATGCACTATTATCTGATACAATTTAGTTTATATTATTTATAAAAAGAAATATGCTTTAAATAGAAACAGTTCAACAATCAACTAATTTTAATTTTAAGAATTAAGCCAGCTGCTGAGAATCACACTTTTTTCTAGCACTGAGTTTAAAATCTCAATTTCTAATCCCTAGAGCCCTCAGGAAGTTAAAAAAAAAAAAAAAGCATAAAATTGAAGACAAATATCTAAATTGGTACTCGATTACACCAATTCATAATAGCTCCGAAATAAAAGATTATTATAATAAATTATCTGGAAAAGTGTCAATTACTGGTCCACCTACCCTATGTAAGAGTATAAGCAAACTGTGCAAATTATATTTAAAAATTAAGCACTTCTTAAGGTCCTTAAAAAGTAAAATTAAAAACTTTTTAAGTTCTTTTAAATTGAGTATGCATCACAAATGTTGTTTATGGAGTAGCTTAAGCTATTCTCAACCAGTGTTGTTTTTCTGCGACATTGATATCTACAAATTTCATTCGTTTAAAAAATGATAATTCATAAAAAAATTATCATTAAAAAATTTTGAGCCTTTTCAAAGAATACCAATTATTTGTTTTCACAGAATCAGCAAATTTTACACTAAAAATACATTAAATTAATGAGTTGAAAATGAAATACAATAGGTAGAGAATAGGTTAATTTCCTTGATCATAAAATTTTGATTAGTTAACAATTTTTGCACTACATATTCACAGGTGCAACAAAAATATATGTACAGGGAGAGAGGGTGTCATCAAAACAACTCATGAAGTTTCTGCATTTTTCTTTTCCAAAATGTCCAGTTTTTTATGAAACAGTTTGTCATATATTACAAAATACTGCAATGCATGCAATTTGCATTCTGGGTCACCATGCAGGACAGACACTGTATACAAAATTTTTTAAAGTATACAGTATATGTAATTTAAAAAATAATTTTTAAGGTGCATACTTTTACTCTAGACTTGCAGCATAAACAAAAAATTTTAATGATTTTAGAAATTGCTAAAAATAAAATTTTCTCTAACAGTTCCCGAATTTTAAAATTTCCTTTTATATACTGACAAAATATAAAAGGATATTGCTCTATTATTTCATGATACTTCATTTTCTTTTTAGTTTCCAGTTGTAGGAGGTATATGCGATCCAAAATAGTTGCTTAAGAAAAAAAAGTTCTTTATTTGTTGGGGAGGAAAAAGAAGATAATTCATCACTAACCTATTGATTCAGACATTACAAATTTTCTGATAGTGTAATTACTATTGAAACATTTAGTAAAGTAACATAGTGTTTGCCATCAACAACCTGAATATACTTTTAAATTATTAGACACAAAAAATTAACTAGTTTTTTCTTTTATATTTTGCGGTTGTCTTCAATGCTAACTATTGGATTTTTACAAATTGTGGAAAAGAAAATATACTTAATTTTGAGTCTGAATATGATTTACTTATTCAGACTAAAATTTACTTATGTGTAAAGCTACAAATTAGCAAATAACACTAGATAAAATAAGTTAATGTGCCTTTTAATCGAAAGAGGATTTTTTTTTTTCTTTCGATGATTATTCTTGTAAACTAGAGCAAAAACAGTGGCTGGTAAGAGGTAAGTGTCATTTCTGCATGTACTAATTGCTGCATTAAGAAAAAATAATGATAAATCATTCTACTTTAAGCTCACAAATACATGAAAGAAAATATTCTGAAATATGTAGAAAAAAGCAGTTTATGCTTAAAATCTTAAGTATAGCAATAAAAAGTATATCAATTTTATGTATATAATAGATAAAAGTTGAAAACAATAATGTTGTTGCTGTCAAAAGAATTGAAATTTAATAGACTTATGTATTTAAAAAATGGATTAAGATGCACTGACCTTAGACAAACTTGTTGGTTTCAGAAGTGCAAATGTACTACAAAGTCATACCTCCTGCCATGGTGATAAAATTCTCTTATACTATGTGGAACTATTCTGATAAGTTGTAAAAATAACAGAAAATGTTTAATTAAAATTTTGTAGAAAGGACTTCACAGAATCCTAAACATTAAAAAGTTTAAAAATACTCATTAAAATCCTTTAGTAGCAGCTTTTGGTAGTATGCCACCACCATCCTCAGCCTTCGCTGGTTTTGCTTGCACTGATGATATGACGCATGAGCAAATCGATCCGGGGTGGAGCGAAATAATGAGAAATAAGATCAGTGCGAGCAAAACAGCGAAGGCTGAGGATGGTGGTAGCATGCCACTGAAAGCTGCTACTAAAGGATTTTAATGAATATTTTTAAACTTCTTAATGTTTTAACAGAAAATGTATCTTGTGCATGAGTCTTAACATATCATACAACAGTTTAAAGAAGTAAATATTCTAAAGTTCATTTAAATGTAAGCATTTTGAATATGAAACTAAAAAAATAAATTTTTACATGCAAGTTATCAAGTCTGAGGCTGAAAGTAATCTTTTAAAATTCTAGTTTTTATGCAAAGGGTCTAGCCGGATAAGTTATGATTTGGCCCCGAATGGCAACCTGAAAGGAAACTTATATATTAATATTGACTTGATGCATCATGCAATTCATACATGTTTTAATGTAGCATTCTGCTTTATTCTCAAGATATGGATAAAAATAAGTGTATGCATGATTATCATTCAAAGTGATATATCTCGTAAACTAATTAGCTAGAGAGATAAAACCAACACGAGGTTTTGAGAAACCTTAAAGAGTATATTTTATAATTTTTGAGAATTTTTCAAATAATTACAAATGTTATTAAATAATAAATAAAAATATTATAATTACTTTAATGTTCTTGGTGATTTACAGTCACCAAAATAATATATGCTGTAGTACATGATATGCCCTATTACTCATAAAAATTGTATTTATGCAAAGCTGGTGCAACGTTTTGAAAAAAAAAAAATTCCTTACGTAGAACATCACTCAAGGACATAAGAGATAGGACTTAACATTAGTTGATGAATAAATAATACAGTAAAAGATTAAAGAAAATCAGTTTTTAATTAATTTTTAAAATTATATATTTTTTATTATTACTTTTATTATCCTTTCAGTATTAATTAAACTAAAAATCTTTATTACTATTGTAAATATTTACTGTTGGAATATTTTGTGTCCCAAATATCTTAGTTAATATCTCAGCAGGATGCAAAATTTTGGATAAATAACATTCAAACAATAAATAATTACAGCTGCAACATCAGAACAACATCCCACGGTGCAGTTACCATTAAGACCATCACAGCAATAACGATGAATGCTATTGTATTTAGTGTCATTAGAAATGTAGTCAATGTAAACATGATATATTTTATTGCTGACATGCTTTAATTATGTTGGTGCTAATTTTACATATTGTATAAAAGATTGTTTTAATCATCCAGGAGTTCAGCTAAATAAGACAGAGCCTGTGAAAATTGATAAGAACCTATGAAGATAATCTGTAGTTGATCTTCAAAATGCAGAACATCAAGTAACTCAAATGCCGTTAAACATTTAAATGTAGATTTTTTTTCGATTTGACTGCTTGCTTAAAGCTTATTGGCCGAGAGCATTTCCTATGCCAATCTTACTTTTCATGCATTTTGCAGTAAAGGTCTTAATGCCTCTTCCGATGTAAGTCTTTTTTACCATAATTGTTATGCATATTCATATTTTTGTGCAATGTTTCATGTTTAGTTTCAACCAACAATTATTTTTATCAATCTAAACGTATTAGATTCTTCTGTATTCCGTTAGGGTTTATTGCCTTGAAATGGCAACATAAGAACCATAAAGGCCTTTACTTTTAAAAATTTGATGACATTTCTGATGACACTGATTACAATAGCATTTAGCATTATTGCTATGAGTGTCCTAATGGTAACCATAAAATGGGATGTTGTTCTCATGTAGCAACTGCAATTTATTATTTATCATATGGATGTTATTTATCCAAAATTTTGTATCCTGCTGAGATATTAACAAAGATATTTGGGACACAAAATATTCCAACAGCAAATATTTACAATAATAATGAGGATTAAGATTTTTTATAGTTTAATTAATACTGAAAGGTTAATAATTAAAAAAATAATTTAAAACCGATTTTCTTCTTTCATTCATCTTTTACAATAATTTTTATTCATGAAATAATGTATTCATGTATGTATACATTAATCATAATGTATATATTTAAGTCCTATGCCATATGTTCTTGAGTGATAATCTCCATAACGAATTTTTTTTCAAAATGTTGCACTTTTCATAAATACAATTTTTATGAGTAATTGGGCATGTCATGTACTATAACATAAATTATTTTGGTGATTGTAAGACATCGAGAACATTAAAATAATTAATTATAATCTTTTTATTTATTATTTGATAATATTTGTAATTATTCAAAAAATCCCCCAAAAATATATAATATACTCTTTAAGATTTCCTAAAGCCTCGCATTGGTTTTATCTCTCTAGCTTAATTAGTTTACAAGATATATCAGTTTGAAAGATAATTATGCATATGCTTATTGTTTTCTGTATCTCGAGAATAAAGTTGAATGCTGCAGCAAAACACATATGAATTGCATTGGTACATCAAATGGATATTAATAGAGAAGTTTCGTTTCAGGTTGCCATTGGGGGCCGAATCATTATGCTTATCTGGCTGGACTCTTTCTCTAACCTTTTTTAAGTTAAACCAATTTCCTGACTTATCCTTACTATTCACGTCTGCTGGCCACCTTGATATATAAGCAAAGTTATGACAAATATGAAATTTTTAGACAACAATTTATAATTTAAGTAGTTTCATATTTTCACTAGGTTCTTGAACGTAATTACCAACAGACTGCTATGAATTAGAGGTCTTTAGATAGCCATTTTATCTTGACTCTCGCACTCAGATGGCTGTTTTTGAGAGTTTTTCAACTGGAGAAGGTTCTACTTCTGGTTTTCACACCTTGACTTTCATGCATCTGAAAAATAAAATACATATAAATGCATATAGTTATCTGTATTGTAAAAATATTAATTTACTATAGTAAAACCTCAATAGACCTGAAGTAAAAAATCTGGAAACCTAAAAACAGACACTTTTTTCAAAAATTGAAAGCAAAATTAGATCAGTTTTCCTTATACATGAGAAGATGATTGCACAAAAGCCGAAACTAGAGTAATATATATTGCTGGATATGTTTTAAAAGATTAATACACTACAAAGTAAAAATTTTAAAAAGTTCATTATTATTATTTTGCAATATATGTATTAATATAACATTTTTAAAAATTCACAATGAATATTATGTTTACTATAGTGAATTTAAGTACAGTTGGCTGGCTGTCTATTTAACAATCTTTACAGTCCCTGGTTCTAGCTACTGTGGCACAGAAAAATATTATAAAACACACAACAACGTTTCTGTTTAATGCTGAATTTTACTCTTAACTTTTATAAGCAGGATGAGTCAGAAATCTTGGGCAAATTTTAAGCGGTGATAGAACAAGTATCTAAACAGCCATTTTTGGGATATAAAGAATGATGAACTACAGGATGTTGCTGACACTGAAAGCTGTAGCGACTGTGCTTTCATTATGCAACTGCTTTTTATTATGATTAATGCTTGCTTATGCACATTCTATCACCACATAAAGTTTAGTCAAAAAGTGCAGGCTCATTTTGTATATTTAAACCAGGAAAACAATTCTTGGGAGGAAATAAATTGGTACAATTAGTTGGTAAGAAAGAAACTGAAGTTTGTCTTTCCTTTTGAAGGAGGAACAACCAAACTTATTTCCTCCCATGAAGGATTCTCCTGAACTTTATGTGATGATAGAATGCATATAAAAAAGCATTAATCATAATAAAAATTAAGTGAGAGGAAATAAGTTTGGTTTTTCCTCCTTCAAATGAGAGACAAACTTCAGTTTCTTTCTTACCACTAATTGTACTAACAAGTGACAGGCATTAAATCTAATGATCATTTGCATTATAAAATGATACCGTAGAATTCATTTAAGAAACTGCCTAAGATAATTGGCTAACATGAAGGTAAATCTTAAAGCTTATAATCTTGAGAGCCATGGCATCACATTTTCACAAAGTCTGCTGATTTTTTTGGGGTAATAATTGCAGATATAATTTTTTGCAGTTCCTAGAAAGTCATAAAGTGGCGATCAATTGTATATTTTAAAAAATTATAAAATCCAGAATTGTCATGATCCAAGTGATCCTGCATTTTCAAAGTTGCACAGTATTAATGTATATTCATGTTCAAATTTATCTTTATGTAGCATAAAATAATAATATTCAATGAAATGTCAAATCAATGAGATCCATGTTTGCAAGGAGTGGTTGAAAATAAGGCTAATTAGCATTATCCAATCAAAAGTAATCAGTTTCTGGTATGCAAATCTAAGCTTATATCATCTGACCTTGAACCAAGCACTTTGCGCAAAGTGAATTTCTACAACACAGTGCTTGATTTCAATGAGTTTAGTCAACTCAAATTGGCTTATTATGGCTTCAAAGTATCATTTGGAAGAATCTGTGAAGTAGCAATTCATTCCCCTTTTAGAAGCAGGGAAGC
Organism: Cheiracanthium punctorium; assembly: GCA_038373885.1. Taxonomy (NCBI): domain Eukaryota; kingdom Metazoa; phylum Arthropoda; class Arachnida; order Araneae; family Cheiracanthiidae; genus Cheiracanthium; species Cheiracanthium punctorium. The sequence goes on from JAWZYV010013508.1 coordinate 934,435, forward strand.
CAATGATGGAAGCAGCCAGATGTCTGAATATTTCAAGACAGATAGTCTCTATATTATGGAAATATTTACAAAATGATGAAACTAATATATGGCCTGGACAAAGTCATAAACAAATGACAACTGCTTCTGAAAACTGATATCTGGCAGTAAATGTCCATCATCACAGGAAGTTACTGATAACCAGTTAAGTTCAGAGCTTGCAACCAGAATTGGAACCACTATATCACAGCAAATGATACACAGAAGGCCCTAGTGACAGAATTTTGTTGCACTTACAGCAACAAGCTGCCAAAATGCAAAAAATCTTTCTGCAACACAATAAATTCTTACACGCATGTATATAAAGATGTATAAGGTGCATCAAAACATTGCTTATAGAAAATTTAAATTCAGTTTGCAGCTGATAATTAGTTTATGAAAATGGGTTACTCACACAACATGTGAAGTTTTGCAGTTCAGAAAAAAAAAAAAAAAAAACATGGCTCATTTTCTCTAAACTGAGATATTTTGGTCCCTGCTTCTTAAATGACAGATAAACTTGCATAAAAATGAAACTGATGCTAGAATACTTAAGTATACTTGTTTTAATTTTTTATAATAAAATAAAACACTCATTTTAAATTTTATCCACTTAAATAATTGTTTTTATGTAATAAATCTCAACCCCCTGTGTGTCCTTACCACCACCTTAACACAAAATTAGTATCTAAAAGTGGAGAATTTATAAGACATAGCTGCCAACCTTGGAGAATGAAAATTAGGGAGATTTTCGAAAAAATTAGGGAGATTTTTAAAAAATTAGGGAGACTTTAAAAAACCCTTGTTATAGATGAAAAAACTCCATGTACACATACGTAATATATCAGTAACCAAGAAAATTACATATACAAGAAAAATGTATAGCTTAAAACATTTATTAAAACAACCAATTTTAAAATGCGCTACTTTTTTAAAGAAATAAACAATTTTTTAAACAGTAAATACTTTTGAACTATTTGCATTCATGGGCGCCGGCAGCATAGGGCAAGGGGGCACTTGCCCCCCTGGATTTTTGCAGGCATGAAAACAGCTGAAGAGCAAAAAAGAGGAAATACACGTGGACATATATTCCAGCAAAAAATTGAAAAATTTACATGCACGTATTTTCAGGCATATATATAACAAAGGTTGATAATGCAAAAACATGGAACTGGGGGGGGGGGGGAATAATGTGTGAGCTTAAATTCAACCACTCACTCTTAAACTAAATGGTGTACTAAACAATTTCTACCATTTAAATTTCAACCACAAACAAATTGACTGTGATCCTGAAGAAAATAACTGTGCACTGTAAATGTTTAATAATCAGTTTTAGATACAATATTTATTAAAAGAAAACAGGCTATAATTATTTAAAATAATCATCTTAAGTAATATCGTAAAATCCTAGAACAAATCATAAGTCTCGCATCCAAATTTCAGACTATTCTTTTGATATGAAAATAAAATAAAAAATTGATTCTCAATATATATATATATATATATATATATATTTTAAGACTTTATGATCAGAAAGGGAATGAAAAATTATATATATGGCATTGGCATTTTCTAAAATAAGCGTTCAAATGATAGAATAAAAGTGAAGTTTTCTTGTTTTATTGGGAAAAAAATAATTCTTTAATAAATTTCTAAATATTTTCTCAGGTAAAATTTTAGAATCTTACCAGTTTGCAGCACACAGAAGTGGAACTTATGACAGGGACATATGTTCTGCTCCTTCCTATATTAGCTGCAAAATACCAACTCACAAGATTGTGCTTTTTAAAATTAACTGTAAAAATAATTACCAAAGAAAAACCTGCACATGAGAATAAAACGAAATAGCGATTTTCCTGATTTTAAAATTGAAGGGAAAATGATTCAGAAATCAATAAACATATTATGGGGAAAATAATACTTTTCTGTTGAGTTGAGTTACTAAAATGCCTTAAATTTTAATTTAACAATAGAGTATTAAAAACCCTGTTTTACATCTTGTTTTTAAAATTATTCATTTACCAAAAGGCTGCAAAAAGATTGAAGTTCATGGCAAATATGGAACCCGGAGCTCGGGGATAGTTAGTTACCATAATTTAGCTAGTATAGTCCGCGGACTATGCATGTCAAAAAGGGATTTTTTCCAGGACACGGACTATCTGGCTTAAATAAATTTCTTATGCAAAAAAATTTAGTATATTGATCTTGTTTTTTGATCTGTAGTTAGCGCGCAAGCTCCGGTGAAGCCGATGCTAACAAATTTATTTCTGTAGAAAATAACGCACATAGATGCACTTCAAGTGACGGCACGTCGGCATGCAGGCAGCATTTGATTTTTTTTTTTTTTTTTTTTTTTCCCCCATTATGTCATTTAAAGCATCGACGTAGTTACAGGTGCGGACAAGCTTCGTGAAACCATTTTAGAAATATTTCAGTCCGATATGCAGAAGAACCAATTTTGAATATGCTTTAAAATAAAAAAAAAATAATTTATGTAATACGGGGGGAAAACGGGCCTTCACAAACCCACATACCGTCGCCGCGTCGTCATCGGGAAGGTTGTTATTGTTTTGTCTTCACTCGGCGAGCTGGCTAATAAAGCAAGAGAGCGAATTCTGCTGAGACGTTAAAACATGACTTGTGTCGCCTCAATTTCTTTCTTTTTTTTTTCAATTGCGAGCGCAAATTTTTAATAAAGAGCATTTTTAAATTTTATATTTCGTTACTTTTAACCCAGAGAGAGTATCAATTGAATGTTGTTTAAAATTAAGTATTATGAGGCTTGACCCATAATAATTAGTAATGATTTTTTCTTTTCTTTTTTTTTTGTTTGGTTATGTACATTTTCATAAATGATTAGTAAAAGTAATCTTTTAATTTATTTAAGAAGGCGATACGCCTTGCCCAGAGACGGATTAATGCAATTTTATGGGCGGCTAGTTGAAATTTGTCTATTTTATGGAAGTAAAATAGAATTTCTTTTTCCTGTAGCGGGGGAGTTATCGCTCCCCCCCAACCCTTTTAATTGCCATTAGTTAACTTTTCACGAAGTTACGGTATATATTTTTAGTAAAATCCGCGTAACTGTTAAAAAAAAAATGCAAAAAAAAAAAAAAAAAAAAAAAAAAAACCAAAACTCTGAAAATTTTGGTTTCCTTTTTCTTACGGATTTCTTAACATTAACTCACATTTTAAAAAAGCATTATTCTTTTATTCAGCATCAAATTAAGATGTGTACGTTTTAATAGCTATAAATATCGAAGTATTTATTTATTGGAATTATTATTAATAATTTATTTATTTAAGAAATAAAGTATATTTAAACTACATAAATTATTTTACTTCCTTTGCATGTTGAAGACCTAAAGGAATACGACAAGATTTATATTTTAAATACCATTACTAAAAGCTGCACTTTTATACAAGTTTTATTTGTCGTGCAGACCGTCAGTTTGCTTTATTTAAACAAAAATTCCAGTTTAGCATTCATAAAATGTCTGGAAGTTCTCGTTCGGCCAACGATTTTTCCAAAACCAAGCAAATTTTTGGATCCGAAAATGACCACTAATATTTTGTTTTCAATCCATGTTTTCTAATATATTCACTAACATCTGCCATTTTCTCAATAATCCACAATAGAAGTGTCAGTTAAGCTGGTACGTGTCCGTGGAAAAAATTTATAGATTCATCAAGTGCGCGAAACAGCAATAAAAACACGTCGCGAGCAACAATAGCTCACCGACAACGGTTTTCCAGTGGCGAAAGGTCTCGATAGATAATTATTGTTGTGTAGTAGTTCGCCAAGTACATAATTATGTATCAGATGCCTTTCGAAACATCGAGGATCTAAAATAAGAATTTGCCCCTCTGAACTAAGTTTTGAATTTACGAACTCAGAAATCAGTAACATTGCACTCACTCTAGCTGACTTTAGTCTAGGCGCAGTGCGAGATGCAGTGAAAACGTACATCCCAGGCGCGAATTATCGTCCTCTTGTTACTCTGCTATGTCCGCTAAGAACGTCGTAGATTTAGGACATGTTTTGCTTTAGGTTCGGTAATCACTGTTGTTTTCCCTTGCTTTTTTGTTCTTTTATGGTAACCATACTTTTAAGTAATCTTTGCCCTCTGGAGTAGTCTTAGCGAAGTTTTTTCATTTTCTGTCGTTAGCATTTAACAAGTTCTGTAAATTTTTTTCAAAAATTGATAAGTACAGAAAACATGGGAATAATTTGGAAAAATTCGGGAGATTTATAAACTTTTCGGGAGTTCGGGAGATCGTTCTGAAATTCGGGAGTCTCCCGGAAAAATCGGGAGGTATGGCAGCTATGATAAGATAAGGCCTTTTCATGGTTTGTACTTTAAAAAAAAAATAATAAAAAATGTCCTTTGGTTTTGCTGTCATTTTCTGTCATAAAATAAAAATAACGAATTCCATATATGGCAGCAGTTACACTATCCCAGAATTTAATCTTTGAATATTGACATCATCAAATAAGCCATTTTGATTTCTTTCTGTAAGAACAAGCAAATTCAAGGGCAATTTGCTGATTACAAGCTAAATCTTAGTAAGCATTTTTATTGACTTCATTACCTGCCTTTGCTATTTACCTTAGATTTGTAAAGAAAGCTCAACCAGTAATTAAGTTTTATTTGTATTTTTTTTGAACTATCTTAAAGTGCAATTCATTTCTGTGAAAATAAATGACACCAGACATACTTCTTTCAGTGGAATAATATATATATTTAACAAAAAAAAGTATGGAATAAATACAGAAGACACCAGTTTAGTATTTGCATATCACCTTGAGAACATCAGAAACAGCGGAATGACAATACAGTCCTGTTGCCAAATCCCTTATGAAAAAATGTTGTTCCCAATAAAAATTTACATAAAAAACATATAATGCACTTTACACATGGTGTATGGTAGGCATATAAATAACATTCTGTGTCTATAGTTATGATTACAAACAAACTAACACTTATTCTGGTCATTCTCTTCTCACATGTAAGGCAAGGGAATGACGATTGTCTGTAACTTTTGAAAATAGTGATAAATTATTGCAGTAATTTCAATTTGTAGTTATTTTTCAGCAGTTTTGATGGAATAGTAACCTTTTATGAATTTAAGACAGAAGATTTTGTTTATCCTATTCACCAAAACCGAAAAATGTGTATTTAAAAAAAGGTTGAATTTTAATATTAAAATAAAGAAATCTATGTGTATCTTATGTATAAAAAAGAATATACTAAGTAATTAACATGATATTTAAACCTACTTTTCAAGTATAGAATCAATATAATGATTATTTTAATTTAATAAATTAAAAATGTGCTATTTACTTAACTTTAAAATAATAATACTAATTAAAAAACTAAAACAGCTACACGAGCATTCCTAATTGGTAAAAATAGTTTGTGTTTTCTTATTCTAGATATATTAAAATTCCTTCAATAATTACTTTATTCTAATTTTCTCACTTCAACTATAAAACATTCCCAGTTCTTATTTTTTTAAATAACTGTTTTAATAAGATTTTCACAATTGTTATTGAATTCCTTTTTTCTTTTAGATTTATAATGGCTCTTAAGAAAATAACAGCTATAGTAACAGCGAAAAATTGGATATTCTTATTAGAAAATGAGAAAATGAAAGATCGAACAAAATTAGCCAGAGAGCTCAAAAAAGCGCAAGATGAGTTATTAAGAATGCATCAGACTGCCAAAAACATACAAGAAATATTTTTACACACTAAGATATAAAAATTCTAGTGAATCAACAGGGAAAAAGATAAGGCATATCTAAAAAAAAGCTGAATGCAATATCAGAAAAAGGAAAGAAATTGCTGTTTGGAGAACTATTGACAAAAGAATTGGAAAACAGATACAGTAATTTGGAAAGTGAGAAAGCAAAACAGATTTTTAAAGGGATAATAAGAGGAAATTCCCCCTGTCACCGTCTGTTATTCCCTAGCCTCTGTCATTTCTTTGCCTACTTATTAATATTTCATTTTTATGAGTTTAACATAGTAAAAGGTTTTTTCTGACTATGTTTTATTACTTCAAGGCATCATACATATACAATAAAACTCAATTTTAAATGAAAAACAATTAAAAAAATATTGTTTAAATTGCTCTGTTAAGATAAAAATGACCTACATACAGAATTCCAGGGTTTAGAGACATTAGTGTATGCAGGAATGAGATCTCACTCCCTTTGTTCCTTCTGCAAGTTCTCAAATAAGCCAATAACTTACAAAGTCATGTTTTCAGTGTTATATAACACCCACTACTTTATCTAAATCTAATAAACAAATATTCTGTAGGGCTAAGGTAGATAGACTGACAGAGTTCCACTTAGCATAGGTGTGTATCACCTCCAAAATACATCCTGAACAACCGTATCAACCTTAGGCAGTATCACAAATACATGTATTTGAAATACATTTTCAAAATACATTAGTATCTTGTGTTTTCATTAGTAAAAAGGAAAATATTTTGAAAATGTATTTTGTATTTTTAAAATACAGATAAATTTTATATTCTGGTTCTGTGTTGCTTGCGACGAAGGGCTTGGACTGATGAAGGCCAAAACAATTTTTGGCCGAAACGTACGTATCTTGTTACCTATAACATCTTATGTGTGTTTTTTACAAAGTTTTTTATTTACTTCACAGATTGCTTGGTTAAGATTCCTGAATTAAAAAATGATGAAATTGCTGTCATTCACATTTCCCTCTTGATATAATTTATGAGATAAAAATTCTTTTTGCAACTGCACTACTTGATTTACAGCACTGTTATTAGCGTTAAGGTCTGCTATGATCCTTAAGTCCAACTAAATAGGAAAGCAGGGGAAGCCTTTTTGGAGCAGTATAATGATATTTGGTCTAGTATTTTTTCTGGATTGCTGATAACTAATTAATAAAATGTCAAGCAAAGCCAAAAAAGTATATTTAAGTAGTATTTATTGGATTTCTCTAAAGAAATTTATACAAAATTTAAACTGCACTATTAAGTTATAAAAAAATAAGACATTTCTGCAGATCAGTTAAACATTAGGGTGGGTCAAAAAAAAAAACAAATCATTTTCTTTTCAACTCCTAATACCTCAGAAAAGTTGCTAATTTGAGTGAATAAAGAGATGTCAAATAAATAAAATTGATTTATATCTTCTGATCTTGTATATGCCCTGAAATGTTGACAAAATTTAGAAAAATTCACATTTTTGCAATAATTTTTGATAAATTTAAATTAGCCTGTTTCTCAATGTAACTACTCAAATCCCTATGTATTCAAACCATGCAAAATAATGCTCAAACATTATTTAAATTCATCAAGATTTTCTGGCATGCATTCCCTACAAATTTAATGAGATTTCGATAAAAGTTTATGTACAGTGATGGATTACAGTTGAAGGGAAAAAGGATACTAATTTAAAAAGTTTTTTTCCACTGAATACAAATTTAAAATCCAATTAATAATGTAGTCCAGTAGTTTGGTAGTTTTAAGTGGAAAAAATTGTTGGCAAAGGTTTTATTGTTGTAATAGCTTCAGTTATGTCCCAATATGACTGTCCTAGGTTTCTCCCCTCTGCTGAGGTGAGCATTGACTCCTACGTTGAAAAATGTGACCAAAAATGGGATGTTTTTGTGGTTTTTCTGAAATGTTTTGAAAACAGAGCAAAAAACGAGCATTTCAAAAGTTGTAGAGCTTTAAATTCTGCTTAAAATGACTAACTCATTTAATATACTTTACTCCTTTTTGCAATCGCAGAAACACTCGCCAAAATCCTTTATATACTGGAAATCCAAGATGCTGCTGACAGATGCCTGTCTTTGACCACCTACAAACCGTCTCCATCTCCACAGGAAGCAAGAACATTACGAGATCGCCTCTATTACTCTGTCCTTATGGAATTTGATTCACAAGGATTTATACTTCCTAATGAAGTGGGTAATATTCCTTAATTTGCCAGTTATAAATTCAAATTTTTCAGCTTTTTTTAAAAATGGATAATTTGTTTTTTAGATGTGCAAATTCAAATAAAGGTATGGATATTTTATGTTTGGATTCACCGGTAAGAATACTTTTAAGTTAGCACCCTATATTTCAAAACATATGTTATTTTGGTATTAGTCATTTTAAGCAGAATTTAAAGCTCTGTGACTTTTGAAATATATATCTGATCATTTTTTGCTCTGTTTTCAAAACATTAAAAAAAAACTGCAAAAACACCTCATTTTTGGTCACATTTTTCATTGTAGGAGCTGACGCTCACCTCGGCAGAGGGGAAAAACCTAGGACAGTCATACTGGGACATAACTGAAGCTATTAAAACAATAAAACCTTTGCCAACAATTTTTCTGAATTGTGTTTTTTTTTCTCCCTAACTACTGGCCTAATATTTGTAAAGAGATTTTTTAATTGATCAAACTAAGTTTTCATGTGCATAGTTGTAAAATCCAAGAAAAGCATGTTTAGCATAATTAATTATTTCATTCTTTCTTATCGTAAGTCACTTTGAAATTTGATTTACAGTGAAGTTAGACATGGTTTTATGACTATGCTGTCAAAATGAACCATCTCTAGACTCAGCTCCACAAACTTTTCTTGAGGATTCTGCCATGAGTTTTATGCATCTTACAATGTCCTACGTGTGAACTAAGAAAGTCTTGAATTTTATATCCTGCACCCTTTGAGCCACTGGATTCGTAAACATAAAAATTGAAATTTTTTTTTAGAAAGGCACGTAAATTAAAAATAGGACTAAAGATTTTTGATCAAACAAGCTTCTATTGGTGAAAACGTGATTCTGAATGGGTTCACAAGAGTAATACGGCTTGGCACTCAAATTTAATGATAATAATCATCAATTTTCCTTAAATTGATGATATAGTAACTAAAAAGTAACAAAGATTTTGTTTAAGTAAAAAATTAATGAGTTTAACCAAAACTGTTTATTTCTTTTTGATGTAGCAGCTTACTAATTTATTGTTATTACAGTATAGAACCTGTTATCCGGAATGGTTGGGACTGGGTGTATTCTGGATAACTGGGTTGGGGATTAACATGACATCAACTGATTTGATTGGTAGCATAAATGTTACTCTCTATTTTTGATTAGAACTAAACATTAATTGTTAATATACTATAAAATAATATAAAAAAACTCTTAATATGATCAAGATAAGTAATAATCATTTAGAGAGGAAGTAGTAAATATATGATAACATCTTGAAAACTTGGTCACACACTAAAAAAATAAATAAAATACCTTACCAGATTGCTTACTTTATAAATTCTAGCTGTAGAACTCAAAATAAAAGAACAAAAACACAAGAAACATTTTTAAAAACCTCATTTTTTGCTTTTCTTTCGGAAAAAATAGGAATTAATCGATTGAAAAATGATGCTCGATAACTGGTTTTCCGGATAAGAGGTTCCACACTGTAACTGTATTTGTAACAAAACTCCTGATCCTGATTTATGTAAATGCAACATAACTGTCAGCTGTGATTGTACAAAATTAAATTAAATGCCTGCTACTGAGCTAAGGTTTGTTTACTTGTTACTGAAACAAAGAAACTTAATCATTAGAAAGGTGATCACAACAGACATTTAACTTTTGATGATAAATCTAAATCTGATCTGAATGCCCCATGTAAACATTCAAATCTAAATTGTATGCATTATCTTTTCTAGGCATCGCACATATCTTCTGTTTTATTCTCTCATTTCTCTGTTGTTCTACTTGTGTTAGGTTTACGTTCTTGCAGCTGATGCAAGGTTGACTTTTTTCACAACCCAAAATGTGCTTCTTTAATATTTTTAATTTATGTGTGTTTTTAACAAATAATTTCAATTTTTATGTTTACAAATCCAAAGTGACTCAAAGTGTGTGGGATGTAACATCAAGGCATGTTCACTTAACATACAGAATGCTTAAAGATGTGACGATGTCACAGGATCCTTAAGTAAAGTTTGTGGATCTGAGTCTAGATGTGGTTTTATGAGAATTACTGTGCTTCACAATGAACCATGTCTAACTTAATCCATAAATCAGATTTCTAAGTACCTAAAGCTAAGAATGAATGAAAACAGATATTAAATTGTGTTCAACATGATTTTCTTGGATTTACAACTGTTCACAAAAACTTATTTTTCTCAAGAAAAAACTTTATAATTATTACTAATGTTCTAAGATAATTATGTTTTAAACTTGTATTTTAAATTTGTACAACAACAAAAAAAAGTATTTTAAATTTGTACAACAAAACCAAAAAAAAATTTTTTTTTTTACTATAATCTACCACTGTATATAAATTTTTATAGAAATCTCATAAGGGAATAAGCGACCTGAAAATGTTGATGGATTTAAATGTTTGAGCATTATTTTTTGTGGTTTAAATACATAAGAATTTCAGTGATTACATTTAGAAACAGGCTAATTTAAAAATGTTAAAAAATAGCATAAAAAATTAAAATTTTCCAAATTTTGGTAAATTTTAGGCGAGATGCGTGATTGGAAGATATGCAGTTGCCAACTTTTTAAGTAGGCTATCAATAATCCCTGCAATTTCACCTCACTTCCTTTATCTTTTTAAATGTCCTTCGAAGTGAGGCATAACTGCTTAGATTACTGATTGCCTTCTCTTCAGCAATTTACTGAGCATGTATATATATCTATATTACAATTAAACTAATATATACCAACTTTTAAATAATTTTACTAAGAAACGATTAGAAAAAAATTCAAATGTTCATTTCACCTTAAGAGGGTGTACAATCAAGGTCCTAGCTAAACAGGGGGGGGGCTCCCCCCTAACATTAGCATATATTCTGTTACACTTGGCAAAATTACAACTTTTGTTGCAAAATTTTTAAGTCAAAAACTAATAATGTATTTTTTTCCTGGTAGATTTGGGAAAGTTACACAAATCCAATTGGCAAAAGTAATAAGTTGGTAATGCAGTTGATAAAAAAATTAACAAGTTCATAAAAACTTATATCTGCCTTGGCAGTTAAGGATATCTCCCACATTCGTCCCTAAAAAAATGTCTTAGCAATAGCCTTGTGCTTACTTTCATTGTCCTTGTTTTAGTGGCAACCTTGTTGCCTGCTTAGCACTCTAAAGTTCTTTTTCTGATTCTTTTTTTTTTTTTTTTTTTTTTTTTCAAAACAAGCTTCTGAATGTTTTTGTGCATCAGGCATAGTAGTTATTTGATAAAGCTTTCAATTATTAAAAAAAAAAAAAAAACTGAAATGAGGGGAAAAAAAAGAGAATTCTTTTTCTAACCATTGATGCATTCAGAAGTGTAGTATAGCATAAATCAGTGCACCCAGGAGTAAGTGTTACTTTAGCAAAGATTACATCATCAAAGGATACATAAGATTACATCATCAAAAGATACATAAAAGATGACAAGTAGTGTGAAAAATCATGAACAAATGTTTTATATGCAAACATGAGAAACATTTTATGAACATTTATGCAAAATATCCAAGTAATAATTTTGTAATTGAGAGTTGAACTAAATGTACTTTAGTAAGATAGCTAAGCAAAATCCAAATATGAATAATTATTTCATTTAAATAAACAAATTCACTTCAATCAGCAAGCTCTAATATTTATCATTATAAATAAGAAAAGGATAGTATCTAACCCCTTAACAGTCGCATTATTTTCAAGAAAACAGTCATAAAAGTGTCTATTTTTTTTTAATTCCAGAAAATTGTATAAAAATAAGTTATGTGCAATATATGTATTCACCTTAAGGTTTTGTACATTTTTTTTAGTGCAAAATTTTTTAAAAAGTTAAATTTCTAGGAAAAGCCAATATTCAGAATTATTGTGACTGAATGTATGTTTCCCAGTAAGCAGGGAATCATTAATATATGTTTTAAACACTAAAAGAAGAATTTCATTAAATGTTCTTTGTAAAATAAATCAATATTTGTAAAGTTTTCTTTGAACATAAGTAAAAAAAGTGAGCTAAAGTTGAACAATGCATATCACATACGTGTTACCATCTATTTAAAAATAAACTATCTCCGAATTAAGTTAAAAAATAGTCTGGTATTGTAATCTGTTGTGTAATATGAGATATAAAAAAAATATGTGCATAAGAATTTAAGGGTGATTCTCACGAAACGGGACATATCTTGGTCCTTGCTAGATTTGTAGCCTTTTTTTCATTATTTTTTTAAGTTTAACAAATTTTGCTTAAAGTTGAAGCTGGGTTTTTTATAAAAACCATAATTTTGGGGGCATTTATGAGTTTTGTTTTACGTCTTTAGCACAGTAAAATACATTTTTGTCATTTTGGTCATGGTCCCGAATCGCCGATTTCGGGAAATAATCGCATTAAAGTATTATTTCGGCCAAAAAAATAAACATTTTTTAAATATAATTCATACTTGTGAAGTTAGTTCTCTTTAAAAACTTATTTATTTATTGAGTCTAGGCGTATAAATTTTAACTAAGAGTTCAAACAATGCGGTCCCGGTATTTTTTTTTGCCCGTGCTTACAGAACATGAATTACCTGCTCCTGATTCCATGCGCGCAAGAATTCTTTATTCGGCAGCAAAATTTGTTACATTTCAATACTGAACCACGTGCGTGAACATTATTTTTTTAAATAATACGATAACGGTTAAGTAAAATCATTTTTATGGCTCGTTTGGTTACGCGTACTTTTTAGGCTCCTCATCTCAGTCACGCTTGTTTTTTGAAGAATTATATTCTGAAGAAAAACTCTTCATCGTTCATCAATACTAGGTAAGTAATCTTTCAATATTTATGCTTTACATTTATTCATTGGTAAAAAAATGAAGGTGGTAGACCGAAATATAATTGACAAAATCATTTCAGTCACGATCATTTCTGTCACATGACAGAAAGCGCGCACGCATGAGCGAAATGATTTAATTGTGACCGGAATGACGGTCTTCTAAAAAGGTCTGGATATGAGAGGAAATAAGCTCCACAGAACGGCTATTAAGTGTGAAGCATTCCCTCCATTGGTACTCGGACCGGAACCGCAATCCCCACCCCCCTTCCGAAAGAGAAAATAATCCATTAAAAAAAAATTGAATTCATAGCACTAAACTGTTAAGTGTGAAGCTTGCACCCTTTGGTATTCACGCCGGAACCGTGATCGCCCCCCCCCCAAGGGCGGATTAAGGAGGGGGCAACCCCCCCCCCCCCGAGAGAAAAGAAATTAATGTAAAAAATCCTATATCACTTTCATAAAATGGATGTATTTGTCAATCTTCTAACTAACTGACCCCACTCACAAACTACCTACCCCCCCCCAATATATATATATATATATATATAAACAAAAGAATTTTTTTTATTACTACCACTAAATTTTTATTGTGCCACCTTTTTAAAAAGATTCATTAGTACCTTTTTAAGAAATATAAATATACATATGATATATACATAACATTAGTAAAAAGTAATACTTTTTTAATTGAGATATTCTTAAATTTGAACCTATTTATTTAATTTTGTCCCAAATACTATATATATTTAATATTGTCCCAAATAATATATTTATTTTTATATTTCCGGAAAAAAAAATGTGTAAAGTAAGAACAGGCAATCCTAGAAAATCTGTAAAAAGGACAGTGAATGATCTGACACAAGTTAAAAAAAAATTACACCTGGGAAAAAAAAAAAAAAAAAAAAAAAAAAAAAAAAAGAACAAAATGAAAACTTTTGCAAGCAAACACCAAAAACTAGTAGCTTCTGGAACTCAAAACACTGCTCGCCAGAATTCTAAAAAAAATATTCGGCAAAAGGAGTTAGCAGCAGAAAGGCTACGGCAACGTCGAGCTAGGATGACAGCAGAAAAGCTAGATATAAAGAGACAAAAAGATAGAGAACGATATTATAAAAAAAGGGGGAAAGGATAATTTTGACAATAGCACAGCGCAGTCCACGTGACCAAAGGTTAAAAAGAAAGGAATGAGAGAAAAAATTCGAAGAATTATAGAACTAGAAAGGCTCTTGCAAAAAACTTAACTCCTCTGGTATCTGAAAGTATGCCACAATTAAATTCCAGTAGTAATTTATTTCAAGCACCACAGTCCAATTGTAGTGCAATCTTAAATTGAGTGCAAGAATCTAGTCGAAAGAAAAATGCAAGAAAACAAGCTAATAGAAAAAAGACAAAAGCATATCGCATAATTGAAAAGCAGAACAACACTATTAAAAAACTTCAGCGCCAACTTGAAAAATTCAAGAAGAAATATTACCGCCAAAAGAATCAATCTCTTACACTGTCATCCTCTCCTAGAAAACAGATAAACCACCTACTGAAAAATCAAACAGTGACAAAAGAAGCTAGAAAGCAGTTAATTTATGGCTTTGCTCTCAAGAAGTTAGTACACCAAGCTAAACCAGGTACCAAAAAGCAACAGATATTTAGGAAAGCAATTGGAAACAAAATTTTGAAAAAATACAGAATGCAATCTTATTTGAAAGGAGTAGTTTCACGTAAAATAAATGAAAGACTGAAGCTTAGCAATCAGGATGACATAACCAACTATGTTCAAAAAAAAAAAAATGTAAAATAACTGCAAGTGTAAAAAAAAATCCATTGAAAATTTTCTTGAGGATGACCGAGTTAGCCGAATGTGCCCTGGCCAAAAAAGAATTTGTAAAACGTGGAAAAGAAAAAAAGCAAAGAAAAGTACTTTTAGATACAGTGAAAAATTTGTATCAAAAATTTGTAAGAATATATGATGTGCCATTTGAACACATATTGAGTGTTTTGAAGACACCAAAACTAAAAATGCGGGGAAAGAGATTATTTTACCAATTTAATGATGTTTTTGAATCTTACTACAATGAAGAAAATATTAATTTTATAACTTATATGGTTTTTGTTTTAACTTATCTTAGTAGTTAAGTCTCTTTTCCACATAAAAATATTTTATTTTCATTTATTTTCCCAGAACTAATGTTGGACATCATTTCTGTCACCATATGCATCATTTCTGTCACACTAGTGCTGCAGATAATAACAAGTAAATAAAGCCAAAAGACAGCAATTTTTGTTTCATTAGATATCAAATATAATAGTTTGGATCAAAGGAAGTAAAAAAAATAAATAAATTGCATTGCTGTAGTAAAAATAAAATTGATTTTAATCGACTTAGTGCTTGAAAAATTGTCAAATTTGCATATTTTGGTTTAATTTTTTTATTTATAGTTTAACACTATTCACAAATTTCAAACATTGTCATTTACTGAGTTATGTGCTTGCTGAAAAAAATAATTTTTGTGTTTAAAATATATAAATAATACTTGAATTTTGCATTTAAAAAGTGTGACAGAAATGATGCAAAATCATATACCTTTACTTAAATTGGCAGCTAACTCAACAAAAACTTGAGTTTTAGATTTGAAATTTTGGAAAATTATAAATTACTATATATACCTTCAGTATAAAATAATTTGGTTCAATTACTAAAAGTTTTATTTTTCAAATTTTTTTCCCCCATTTTGTCCCCTTTTATGAGAATCACCCTTAAATACAACAGTATTGCCAGGGTGGGAATTGAACATTTTCTACAGGGGGGACATTTGAAAGAAAACATTCTCCAAGGGGGGGGGGGGGGACACTGAAAAGAAAGAAAAAAAAAAAAGGAAGGAAGGTGTAAATGCTTCACTCACATGATATTACATGACAAGTGCTGTCGCCGGCACATCTGGGAACTGACTTATATTCAAACAAAAGTCATAGATTGTTTGTTCTCTGGAATCACAGATACACCTCCAATACAATATACCTGTATTGGAAGCCTCCCTTGAGGGTTTTGAGCTTAGAAAAGCGACGAAATTTTAAGACAGTCGCCTTAGAATATAGTAACAAATGATAACACACTACCTTCATTTTGACTTCAACCCTAAATCTTCAAACCCCAGTTTAAGATTTCTTCAGCAGAGGATAAATAATATCCCTGGCAGGGATCAATTAATATTTCTCTAGTCAGGGATATTACATTTTTTAGCCAGGGACGATCTCTAGCATCCCCCTGTCAGTTTGCATCCTGACTATTGACCAGCAATATCACTGGCCTGAGAAGAAGGAAAAAATTTAGCCCGTGAATTTGATTTGATTGAAGCTTAAGGAGTTAAGCAAAAAATTATTTGTTACTGTGCAGTGCAAATACATAAATCATGAAAGAAAAAAAATAAGTTAATCATCAGTGTTTAGATATTAACTGCATGTCATCCTGGCATATGATGCATACACTCTGATTTTATTTAAGATGACTACCAGGCATACAGTAGCAGTGCAAACATCCTGTTTTTTTATATTTGAGGTATTGTTTTTAATTTTCTATAAGGCCCTCCCACCTTCGAAGAGGCCTCTGATTACATTCAACCTATCATTCATTTTTTATTGCATGATTTCGATCATGTGAAGAAGCGTGGCTCTTTGAAAAGAGTGGTAGGGTGTCACTAAGTTAAATGTATAAATATATCCAATAGTGCTTAGTTTCACAAGTCAAGAAGCCTGAGATATATTGATTTTTGAAGTCAAAAGCCAGAACCAATTTATAAGAGAAGACAGATATTCAATCTTACTTCCATAAATTTAAGACTTACAGAATTAACGGTATTAGAAGAACATAAATCTATGTATTCAGGAGTAAGATTAATTTAACAAAAGATTACATCAAAGGTGCTTGATACATAAATGATGACAAGTAGTGAGAAAAATCATAAACAGATGGCTTATATGTAAAATGCTTTCAGTAAAAACAGCAAGTGAAATGATTGGGCAATTGCCAAAGGACTGAATCCTTGAATCGTTTCCCTTTAAGTCTGCATTCACTGAACTTACCAGGTTTCCATATCAGTGCTAACTCAGTGGAAAACAAAATGTTAAATATTTATTGGAATTTTCATTTTTTAAAAAATTTTATTATGTATATGAGAGCACATTATTGGACATGGCTTTGAAAAAGTTACTGATTTTTAAATTTAACGTGTTAATCTGAGCTGGAAACTTGTATAATCAGAATTGGAGATACCTTTTCATAAAACATTATATGTCACTAAGTTTAAACGATAATAATATTTTGAAAAAGTCACACCAAAGTGTTAAATTCCGTTTCCTTAAATGTTTCACTCCCTCAATTTTTATATAAATTACACAAAGTGTAATTTGTCTTTATATACAGAGAAAATTTTGGAAAAAAGCCCAATTTCTTGGTTTGCTCCGATTCTGGGGAAAATGGGATGCATAGTAGGAGGATTGTTGGGGATTGGACACTCTATGGTTTTGAACCATTTGAGTTCTTTCATGCTGTTTAAAATACATTTAAATGAAATATTATAACTATAATTTAATTCGGAAATAAATATTGATATACATTTAATGTGGATGATTTGCTTTTTCCTAAAATTTTGTAAAGTTCCTTATTCATTACATAAATTTCATTACATAAAGAATGAAATGTTTTAGATCATTTTGCATAAAAATGTTGTACTTATCTCTAATTAATTTAGATGGATTTCTTAAGATATCTATAATGGGAGGAAGAAACATTCTTCCATTATCAGAGTAAAGTAGAAATTAATGCACAGAAAAATGTATTTTCAAAATGCTTTTGAAACAAAATTCATTAATGTGTTTAAGAGCCTGCATAAGGGGTATCTGTCTACAATAGGTATGTGTGTGCTTTGGGCAAAGGGCCATAAAATGCATTATTAATATTGTTTTAATAAATAGTGTTATGCTGCATTAACTAAAAAACTGATTTACTTAGAGTAACATTTTTTTTTTCTTCACAAGTTAAAATAGTTTATATATTTATATGTATATATAACTTTTGATATACATTTTTTAGTGAAGCTATAAATATATTTCATTTTTCATGCTCATCAAATAATTAGATAAACAGAGCCTGGAAGCGTTGCAACATTGCAACATACAAAATATATTCAAACTAATTATTTATGAAAAAGGAAACTGACCATTTTAAAATAATGACATTTGCATTGTATATGCATAACAGTTGTGTGCATCTTTCAGTGCCTAAAATACTACTTGATTCAGGATACTCAACAGTCCTGTTGATTTTAAATTTGGTAGGGCAGCTGTGCTTATTGTCAGCCCTAACAAAGAAGTAGAGGGAGTAACTACACAGGATCTTAGAAAACATATAATAATAATCATTCTGAATTTCTACTGCTTTAGTTTACGAAATAATGCTTAGCAAAAGAAAAATAAACAATGACCAAGCGAAACGAGCGATATGGGATTCTTAGGTTGTGGGTTGCTTGCGAGGCTGCTGCGCTAGCAAACTCTCCAACTACTACTTCCACTTCTTGTTTTCTTTTCGGTTTCGACCAGCAACGGGGCGTTGCTGTTTTCAAGCGGCTGTTAAAGCTTATCGGTGGTACAGAGCTTGTGTCACCGCTTCTCTGGAGCTAATTTAGCGTCGCGGTGTGTCGGGGGGCCGTCTTTTAGACGTCTGGTCCAGGTATTTATTGTTTTATTACTTCTTTTGCTGGGCTGACCGGAGTTTTCTTTTAACTTGGTTTTTCTCCACCGGAGTTCCCCCTAAGTGGGGAGGAGTGTCATGGCACACTCACAATTTACCATTGACAACCCGCCTTTAGCTAACACGGCAGGTATGGAAGTGGACAATTATGAGAACCCAAACTTTTTTCGCGGAACGGTTGATGTAGCCTCTGCTTTAAGAAAAGCAGCTGAGAATGCCGGAAGTGACTTTAACATCTTTTTGACAAGCACTAACACCCTAGGGGTACCAAAAAAGGACCCCAGAACGGTTTACACGGAAGTAAAAAAACTAGTACCGAATCTCGACAAAATTAAAAATTTACGATATACTCGAAACGGAGCCATACTAATACAAACAACTGACGTGTACTGCGCCGAAAACGTGGCGAATATACAATCTTTCTTAAACGTACCAGTCACCAGTAGGATATCGTGGACAAACATCACCACCCGATTCCTTTTATTTCACATTCCCACCGACGTTAAATTAAGTGAACTAATTAATGATCTCGAACTCTCCAATAAAATCTCCATCCTAGAAGCGCGCCGGTTTCTGAAAAGAGGCTGCCGCAGCGAATATGCCCCGGTCCTCATCACCATATTAGGAACTGTATTACCACCTGAAATTAAACTCTGGCTCACCATACAAAAAATAACTATGTTTATAGACCGTCCCCGTCAATGTTGCCAATGTCAAAAATACGACCACACCGAATTAAAATGCAAAAATGAGCACATCTGCGTCAACTGCGGCAAAAGCCACTCCGACGCGTGCCTCGAGGAACCCCACTGTGTCAACTGCCAGCAAGCCCACCGGGCGGACTATAGCCAGTGCCCAAGCAGACTCAAAGAAGCAGAGTTCCTGCAGTTCAAATGTACCAATTTCCTAACCTTTTCCGAAGCCAGGCGACAGTATCGACAACATACGACACCGAAGTCCTACGCCAAAATCACCAGCACTCCCCAACCGGAAATCGACCGCATCACCAAAGACTTCGAACAGCGCACCAACAATGTAATTAAGTGTATGAACGACATACTACAAAAACATACGGACCGGATAATGCTAGCTCTAAACACTATTACCATCCAAATGCACCAAACATACAAAAGCCAGGGTGACCTGTCTCCCCCCTCGGGCAGCCTCCCCCCGCCGGGGTTGGCTCGCGGGCCGAAAGATAAAAAAGCACGCACGTCACTGAGAGATGGCTCCAACACTGGCCCCCCAGGTGGCCCCGGTCTCGGCGCTCTGGGAGCCAATGGAACCTAAAAAAAAAAATTTAAAAAAAAAAAAAAAAAATTTCTTTTTCTGCCCGTTTCGCTCGTTTTTTTTCCTGCTCGTGCTTGGTTCCCCTTGTTTCGGGCTGGACTTTGGCCTTGTTTTCATTCGTTGTCTCTCCCCTACAGCTATGGCCTTTAGCTCATCTCCATTTTCTATTGTTCAGTGGAATTGCCGAAGCATCAAAAATAAAGAGGTTTGGCTGAAGCTCCCCCCCTTTTCTGATGCGGACGTCCTGCTCCTGCAGGAAACCTTTTTGAAAGACAATACTAGGTTTCACCCCAGCGGAAAGGTTGTTTATCGCCAAGACAGGTCGTCCCGCCCGGGTGGCGGCCTTGCCATTGCGGTTTCGTCGCATCTCCCGTCCTTCCGCCTTCCGTGCTCCTCCCCCTCGGGGGCCAACGAAATCCTAGCGGTCTCAGTCCACTTCCCCAACATTAAGCTAAATATCATTAACTTGTACTCGAGTCATGGCCATGTGGTACGGGACCTACGCAATACCTGCTCCTCCCTCGAAGGTCCAAGCCTGATACTCGGTGATTTCAATCTCCATCACCCGTGGTGGGGCTCTCCTACCTCCACCCCAGTGAGTGAGGAATTTTGCCAGTGGCTCTCTGGCAGCCCCTTTGTATTGCTGAACTCCTCCTCCCCAACCCATGTTTCTCCAAATGGCTTCTCCTCGCTTATCGACCTGTCCCTCTGCTCTCTGGACATTTATGACCTTCTCTCCCTTCAGGTTTGCGACGACCTGTTTGACAGCGACCATTTCCCCATCCAACTCTGGATTTCTAGCCTCCCAACGTCTCCTTCCCTGCGGCCTTTGTACCGCTGGAATCAGATCTGCGGTCAGGTCAACGACGCCTTACAAAATCTCTCTGCCCTTGCTCTTCCAGATTTCCTGGACATCGTCTCCTCCAGCATTCGGGCGCATACCTATCATCCGTCGAACAGTCCAAACCGGTTTCCCCCCTGGTGGACGGCTCGCTGCGAGAACCTCCGACGTCAAAAGAAATTCCTCCTCCGAAAATCTCGCACTCTGGTCTCCATGGAATACTGGCGCAAGTACAAACGGCTGTCTGCAAAACTCAAAAAGGTCATTCGAGAGGCCAAGCGAGCCTTCTGGGACCGCTCGTGCCGTGCGTCGTGTGATGGACACCTCCTCTTTACGATTTTCCGCAAGTTCCGTTCTCGCCCTATTTCGCCCCCTTCCTCCCGCCTTCTGATTAAAGATGGCATTAACCTTATAGCCTCTGCCCAGGCCCAGGCAGAAATATTGGCGAAATCCTTCAGCTACTCGGACCAACATGAACCTCTACCCATTGACTACGGCGGCCAGGAAACAGACCCCCTAAACCTGCCCTTCTCTATCAAGGAATTACAACAAGCGATTCACTCCACCAAAGTCACCACGCCGGGCGCTGACAAAATATCCGCTCGCCTTTTCAAGGGCTTAAATCCGCATTCCCTAAAACTCGTACTCGAGCTATACAACCTAATCTGGGACACGGGCAAAATCCCCTCCGCCTGGCGAACTTCTCGGATACTACCGATCCTTAAACCTGAGAGGCCAGCCGACGCTGCTACGTCTTACCGTCCCATCGGCCTGACGGCGGTAATGTGCAAAATTCAAGAACGCTTGATCTGCCAGCGACTACACCACTTCTTACTCGCGCATCCCTCCGTGGATCCTCGCCACTTCGGTTTCCTGCAGTTCAGGGACAGCCAGACGGCGGTGACCAAACTGAACCTTGATCTCCACATGGCACGTAACAACAAGAAGTACTTCCTTGGGGTCTCTTTGGACATACATGCGGCCTACGACTCAGTCTACATCGACGGCCTGATCTCCAAATGCGCCCAGCTACAAATCAAGGGCCGGATCCTTCGCTGGATACACAACTTCCTTCTGGAGCGGCACATTCAGGTGGCTTGGAGGGGCACGGTCTCCAGCCTGCACCCCCTATCCAAAGGCCTCCCACAGGGCAGCGTAATCTCCCCCCTCTTGTTCACAGTATATATGCACGACTTTTTTGAAGTCCTGGAACAGGGTGTTGACAGTATAGTGTACGCCGACGACATCTTCCTATACTGTGCCGACCACAACCTCGGTACCTGCGAGCGAAAACTACAACAGACCCTGTTGCGGATCGGCCAGTGGTGCCGATATTGGAAACTTTCCGTAAGCCCGGAAAAATGTCAGGCTGTTAACCTATCTCGAAGGTGTGGGGAAAGCCACGTGAATTTTTCTATACAGGGGGGTCTCATAGAATGGTCGAATTCTATAAAATATCTCGGCTTTCATTTCTCGAGACATGGGGGTCTCCGTACTCACATCAACTATATTAAGAAAAAAGCGTTCCAACGGATTAACATCCTAAAAGTGCTCTCGTCTCGCCACTACGGGGCCCGCTCGGCGCACCTAGTGAAACTAGCCAACGGCACCATTCGCAGCCTTTTGGACTACGGTGCCCCGGCTCTATTCTCCCAGTGTCCCTCTCTGATTAAAAGTCTGGAAGTCATTCAAAATACTTCCCTACGTATCGCGCTTGGCCTCCCTAGGTGGGTTTCCAACCCCGTCCTGACTAAACATGCCAACTCCCTCAGTGTCAACGACAGAATCAAGGTTCTCACAACCAAATTTTGGATCAAGCACATCTCCTTAGGACCATTGTCGCCCCTGTGGTATTTCCTTTATGGGAATGATTACCATTCTCCGACGTCTCGCTTCCCCCTCCTCCCCGATCTAACTTGTCTCCTGGCAGACTACGAATGCAACGTCGATCATCTCATTCTAGCTGCCCCCTCCCCTTTCTTCTCTCCGGCCCCTTGGTCCGTGGTCACTGAAGGCCTGTCCTTCCAAAATAAACAGCTCTGTGTCCCTGCAGTTTCAAACCTTTTTAACACCTTTTTCGATCCGCTCAGGGCAACCCATAATTTTATAGCGACCGATGCAAGTAAAATACACGACAGCACCGCCATTGGTGGTTGCACCCTACACAGGAAATTCCATTACACCCTCAATAACGTTAACTCCATCTTCACGGCAGAAGCCCTAGCGCTCTGCTCCGCACTGGATGAACTTCTATGCAGCAACACCCCAACGATCATCCTCACCGACAGCTGGTCGGTTCTTACAGCGTTGTCCTCGTGCAATCACAAATCCCCTCACGTGATCCAGCGTCTCTATAAAAAGCTGACAGTGGCTGCTCAGATGGTTCCCAGCCTACAAATCTACTGGACCCCGGGTCACCGGGGCATTCTCTTAAATGAACGGGCGGATGCAGCCGCTAGAGACACCCAGCCCTCTGACATACATCTAGAGTGGGTGGCTCCCGAAGACGTCACCGCAGCCATAACAAGGACTTTCCGCCAAAAAACCATGACACACTTCAGCACCAGCAAATACCTAGCAACACATGGAGAAATCCCGAGTGCCCACAACACGCTCTCATGGTTCCATAACAGGCACGAAGACGTGCTCTTCACGCTGCTGGTCTGCCGCATGCTAC
Organism: Cheiracanthium punctorium; assembly: GCA_038373885.1. Taxonomy (NCBI): domain Eukaryota; kingdom Metazoa; phylum Arthropoda; class Arachnida; order Araneae; family Cheiracanthiidae; genus Cheiracanthium; species Cheiracanthium punctorium. Next base: position 957,798 of record JAWZYV010013508.1, read on the forward strand.
CCAACAAAGTCCTATATCACCGGTTCAACATCTCCCCAAACTGCCTCTGTGACACGTGCCGCACTCCCGAAACCATCGAACACATCCTCTTTTCCTGCAAGAAATATAGCATCTCCCGGTGCCCCCTTCTCCGCACTTTGGAGCTGCCACCTTCTTTCTCTGGCCCTTTCCCCGTCTTCATTAGACATGCTATTGCCTCCTTATCTAAGCGCCGAGCTGTAATGCTCTTCCTGCGTCAGCTTTCTCTCTACTCTGCCTAACGTCTCTCTTTTGGCCCTTTGGGTTGTTGTGCTCGCTTCTCTCCATCGTATTCACGGGGTTACCCCCCACAAGGTTCCTTCGGACGGCCCCCCGGCCTGGCCCTCACTGAGTCTCTTTGTCCTTTTGCACATCAGAAGCAAAGTCAGAAGTCAGAAGTACGAAGAGCTTCGTAACCAAAGCACATAGTGGGTCTGGTACCACAGAACAAGTGAGATAACGGCTCTCCAGCCATAAATCTCCAAAAACCCGCCCCCTCTTGAGGGGGGTCTTCAAACTTCAAACTTCAAACCAAGCGAAACGAAAGCAGAAGAAAGAAAAAAACCTGTGAACATCTCAAATTACAGGTTTTTCTTAACAAAATAACACTAGTATTTTATAGAAACTCTGCCTTGTTATCTTTTGCATCCCCCTAAAAATAAAATACCTCAAAGGTGCATGCTTTTAGATAAGTGTTTAGACCAGACATCCAAGCTAAATCAATTCCTGGCTAAACTGAAAAAAAAAAAAAAAAAAAAAAAAGAAATGGAAAGAAAATTTTTAATTTAGAAAGGGGAATTTACATCTAAAAATAATTAAAAAAAGATGCATTTATGTATTTTATTTTTCTTTCAGTTTAGGATATTTATTTATTACCTGATGAATGGAAGGTGAAATCAAAACAAAATATCGCTATCATACAGTGTTAATGATAGGCGAGCTGATCAAAACTGCAATTTCCCAACTTACCAATGAATATTTCTGTGCTCTGAATATATTATGTGGTGCATGTGATCAATAAATCCATGGTTTCAAAAGTTTTATCATTGATTGTTAGCAGTTTCTTTGGGGTGTTAACAGAGCCTGCAAAATAAATGTGCAAAGGTACAGAATATCTTTTCCTTTTATAGCAAATAAAGTCTGTTGAACAATGGCGTGAAATTCTTTTAAGAAATCCTCTTCCCTCCCATCATGGGCGCCCATAGGAATTTTTCTAGGGGGGGGGGCAAACTTCAAAAAAATTTCTAGGGGGGGCAAATTTCAAACTTTTAACAAATTTAGTACTGTTTTTGCGATTTTTTTACATCATGAGACAGTAACCTAAATCTCTAGGGGGGGGGGGGCAAGTGCCCTACCTTGCCCCCCCTATGGGCACCCATGCCTCCCATCACATTCTGTTGGTTCTTGTCTTAATTCAGTGATCCCAAAGCCTGATTCTTGGTGATTCTCTAGTTCAAAAGAGAAGCTCACAAAATTTTATTTTGATTGCTTGCTACCTGAAATTATCGATACCCTATTTTCCCATTCTATGCCCATTAGAAACCACAAATATGTATTTGAGGCACCAAAACTTAGCATAACAAATACATTATTTCATTTTGGAAAGTTGCAATAATTTTATAATGCATTTTTTTTTCTTTATAATATTACTTTTAAGTATTATTTTGTGTTTACTTAGAAAATAAATTATTAAGGGTATTGTACATCATTATGATGTATATATAGTGACTAGAGGAGAAAGAGATACTGAAGATAACTCCCTTCCCCCCTACCACCACCATGATGATATAGAACCTCCATCTTCAAATTTGGCATTCATATAGAAAAAAAATATTTACAAACATATATTTAAAAATAAATAAATAAATAATACTAATACAACTAATAATAAATATTTTGATTTTAAATTATTACAAGTATAATCTTTTTCATTTTCAAAAGGAAAGGTTTTTTAAAATAAAAGCACAAAACAATGAACAAGAGGACAAATTTCAACTCTAAGTCAAATAGGACTGGGTTACAGCCTCTTAAAGATTACTATACTGTGCAAAATTTCTGACTTTTTCAAAATGTCAAAAATTCATAATTCAGAAATAAATTAAATACCTGCCAACTTTTGTAAATCTAAGTAAAGATAATTGCATCAACTGAAGGAATATTGTGTAAGCTTACAGTAAAACTTGCCCCATTGGGGGGTGGTAGAGATGGTTTTAAGAAAGACTAATCGCTGCCATCTCGCTCCTGTGATAGTTCTGGGCTAGAGATTTTTTTTACATCAAAATGTCCAAACCCTTAAAATGAATGCATATATTGCACATACACTTATTTTTATACAATATTTTTTGAATTAAAAAATAGTTACTTTTATGACCGTTTTCATGAAATTAATATGGCCATTAAGGGGTTAACCAGGTTAATTAAAGAATTGCCGAGGAAAATTTTTGGAAGAACTGAGTTAATATTGAAGATTATAATCCTTCTAGCAGAGATAGAAAGCACTGTTAACTAAAACCCAATTAATCATGTATTTAATGATCACTCAGAGCTAGAGCCCTTAACTCCTGCTCACTATAAGGTTAAGGATTAAGTAATGAGTAGAGCATAGTGAGAAGAAAAATCAGTTTTCCATATAATTTTGCAGGACTAACAATTCTACGAAAAAGTGCCAAAAATTCATAAGCAATACCAGATTAAAGTTTTGACTTAAATATTGAAAAAATGAAAGGTGAATACTTACTGAGCAACAGAAATTTCCATGAACTGGTGGCTTCTCAGATGAAAAGTACTTGAAAGTTGAGACATGTTTTTCTCGGAGAAATCAAATCAGACTTAGACAAAATAAATCTATCATCAATGAGTCGAAGCACATTATTTTATTGAAAGCTTCTAAGGAGCTAAAATGAGTAATAAAAGTTTTAGACAAGCATAAATCAGTATGACTGGATCCTTTGTTATATGACAATATGGGAAACCAGAAGTTACCAGCCAATGAGTGGTTGGGAAACACTGCCTTAGACAGTACCTTTTACATAAAATTTACAGAAGTAAAAAATTAAAAATTTCTATACCTATCAAAAATTGAAAAGATTTTTTGATGCTGCTATTCACTTGCAGAAATCCAGCTGCATAATGTAATAGATGTGTCAATTAGAGCAGGCAAGTTGATTTAAGGAGAGGTTTCTTGACATGATATTCAGATTAATCTTTCATTTTCAGTATTCCACACTTTCACAGCTTGAATTTCACCCATCAGAAAGTTGTTTTTGTATTAACCATTTGTTTATGATCATGCCAAAACATGGTTGATCATTAAAGGATAAAGTACTGCCCGAATATAATGAGACCCCAAAATTTTTCATCGAGACAATTTAAAAAATCCTATATTTAGGCCTCGAATTTAGTGTGAGTCAGGTTTTTTACAGGCAATGATGAATGAAAAAATACTGTGTTACATTTGGGCCATTACGGTATAATTGGGTTTTCATCAAGTGTAGTTATGAACAACTTTTAGGATCAATTTTTTTACCCTTACCTTGACAAGGAAAATCTCTTAACTTTGCTTTGGGAATGAAAAAAATTAGAGTTGTTCAAAATTTGACAAAGTCTTCCTTTATGTTATAAAATACTTCCTTTTATGCTATAAGATAAAGGATATGAAAATATCCTTGAAAGGAAGAAAGTCTGCCAAATGGAATTTAGATTCTGAATAGGATTTTGTAGATTAGACATCAAAATGCCTCAAGCTCATAATTTTAAAATATACAACCGAATTACTTTACCTTTCTGAAAAACTATCCATATAATTCAAACAAGAATGCTGAAATGTTCTTCAATAGAATCGGTATTACTCTAGTTCTTGTTACCTTCCATTAAGAACTAGTACAAATAATATATGTTGTACAGGAGTTGTGTATGTAAGTATACAGGATGCTCATTTTAGGTTTGATTCCAAACGAATGCTTTTTTTCTTTCATAAATTAATATTTTAATATATTAGTGAGATTTCTATTTTTATTAATTTATTTGGCAATTTTTTTAAAATTAATTTTCCATTTCTTTTATATTTAAGCAATTAATATTAAAATTTCAAAAGGTTTTTATGGCATTCATTTGTTTTCTCTTCTTCAGGTCAACATGCTAAGAGATATTCACTGGATTCTCTTTTTACACTGTAGATATGTTCTGAGTAATATGGTGCAAAAGAAAACTAAAATAAGTTCACTTAAATACAGAATAACAGTGAATAGATCTCACTGCATAAACCCTTTCACTTGCCACTATGTGCATGCTAAGTAGTAAATATATATGCAACCGATTTAAAAATTAAAAAAAAATAAATACTATTACTGTTATAATTAGTAAAATAAAGATTGTCTTTGTCATTCTTTTCTCTTAACACCGAGGAAAAAGAAAACCTGCAGTACAAACGCACCTAAGCTTATAGTACTACCAAGGCTAGAATGAAGGGTGAATCCACAAAGAGAGACAGTTCACAAAATTTTGCTTATTGTAAGGCATTTTTATTTTATTTTATTGTCTAAAATCCTTCAAATGATGATCAGTTTAACAAGCTACTGCTTGTATGAACACAGTATATAAAACTTAAGAATTTTAAGGAGCTAACAATAACGCCATGAACGAATCTACAAATCATAGCGCAATATTTGAGTGATACATGCAGTACATATTTTACCATGAAAAATGCCATCTAACGGACATTTTTTTAACTAAACATTCTGAAAAATTCCCTTGAGTAGATCTTGTGTACAGTCCATATGCCAAATTTGGTAGCAATCTGCTAACAGGTTACAGCTGCAGAATGCTGTTTATAGGGAAGTTTAATTATAACCACCCTGTATATGCATATATATATATATTATATATATATATGCAAACACAGTCAGTGAAGCCTGTCTAATGTAACCACCAGACTTCGTGCCGATTACACAGACGTGTAATCGATTACGATTACGATTAATTTTCACTTTTAGACCAGGATTACGATTACCGGAGAAAATGTAATTCCCGATTATGGTTAGATTACGATTATCATATAAAAGCCAATTTCCGATTACGATTAGATTACGATTATGTAATCTATTAAGACATTCGATTATGATTACATTTGAGTCCGATTACGATTACATTTCGATTACAAAACTTTTCTTTTCACCCTTCTGGCATTGATATTATAATGTCTAAATTTTACAATTTTAACTCAAGAACAGAATAATGGGTCCATTTGTTCAGGGAGCTAAATTACAAGAATGCCATACAGCAAGAACTTCCATACTATTAGACGAACCTGGTTGATTTCCTAGGCCCACTTGTGAAAAGTTTTTTAATGCATACGAACCTCTATTTGAACATGGCATTTTTCGATTTTAACTTAAACATATGTCATTTGCAGTGTGCGTGTGGGGTGGGAGGGGGGGACAGGCTTGGTGGTTTAAAACATCTTTGAAATGAACCCAGGTTTATCCTAATCAAGAAAAAATTAGTATACAAAAATTGATATTTGATCCCTTCTATGATCGACGTTGCTTCCTTGCCTATGTCCTGGTTTTCTGGTTTCGAAAGAGGTACTGGCAGACGCATGAAAAGTTAGCTGTGGTTCCTATTCAGCCGTGAAGGAGGAACCTCTGTCATTACGATCTTGCAACGATGTGCGCGAACATATTAAACCGAAGTTTAAGATTTTTTAATGCATTGAGTAAAATGCTAAAAACAGGGGCTCTCGACAAATGCATTGTTTTCTCCACAATAACCATTAGCCTGAATCTGAATAGATGAGGCTGGACGTATATTGCAGTTATTATTTCACAGAAAACTTCCCGCACAGTTTAACTTCTTTTTTTATACTTTCATAACACGTATATGGGCATTAAATATCTAAAACCGGGCCTGCCAAACAAACAAACTTTTAATTTCTAGAATACACACGCAGTTTTAAAAATTCAAAACTAACTACTAACTCAAAACTACATGCATACTATCTATTGAAGAAAGACTTAAGAATACTACTAATAAGAATTACTTAAGAATAGCAGAATGGAGATGTCTAAAGATATCTCTAAACATACATCTTAAAAGTGTGGTGGGTCATATATAGTGTATTGGTGCTGGTACGACGTAATAAACAAAACTGGACAGTGATATTGGCGGTGTGAACGGTAAAACCCAACGTAATGCCAATTACAATAAAAAAGGCCCGAATTTACTGTAAAACTATTTTATAAATAATTAATCGTTCAAAGATGCTCACTTTCTAAGCAATTTGCTGTTATATATGATAAAGAACTGACACACATTTTTGTCTCCGGTCAAGAATTCCTTTTACATATTGAATATTTAATATACACATACATACATGCATTTGAAATTTAATGAAAATAGTATAGTGCCAAAAGTTGTTTAAACTTTTGAATGTGGTATAAAGGAGCTAACATTTTTATGAGAGATAGAAAATAGGTTAATATAGACGTAGAGATGTCAAAGATTTGCGGATGGGGGGGGGGGGAGGGATGTGTGTATATAATATATTCAAGAGTGGAAATAGTGAAATTTTTATAGGTTTTGCGTGAGGAAAAGACTTTTGAATCGATGATATTTTAAACAAAGTAGACGGCAAGCGGATGTTGTCCCCTGTCCTACGCCTATGTTGTTTAATGCGAATTCTCGGAGAAATTATAAAAGCTTATAATACACACAATAGAAAAGTTATATATAATTAGTCTCCAGTTTAATTCCAAATTGATAATAAATAGATACCAACAATTCAAGTTCGAAAGACGTACTATGTTTTAATATAATATGTGTACAGTACAAATTAGATAAAAACAAAATATTTTAAATAATTTTCACACTCATCAGTGAAAAAAACGAAGTATGAATACTTTGTGAATCATATTTTTTAAAAAATGAACTGTTTTCTGGGTCTAATCACTAACACTGGCATAAATGAAAATAAATTATTTATCCGTTAAACTTTCAGATAAGTCAAGGCAGCCAATCAAGTCGAAAATAAGACAAAATTGATTTTTAATACTTCATTATGTATTTTTACGCATTTTTACTCACCATCAAATTCTATTGAAGGAAAAAAAATGTTAATTCTATTTAAGGGGGAAAAGGGATTTTGTAGATCATTGTCTATGTTCCCTACTCTTTACCCATTTATCCAGAAATTTATCGATCATTAAAAAATATTGATATTTCTAAAGGTCTTTATACATTATAAAATTATTACATTCTTATGCAATTACATTCTTATTAATAGCACAAAGATATACTAAGTTTTAACGGAAATATATGCGCTCCTACCTGCTTATCCAAACAACACAAGGAACCAAAGTTTATCTGTTGTCCACTAATCCAAACAACACATTCATAGTTTTTAAATGCACATCCTTTTCCATTTTTATTTTTATACTTTTCTAAAACTGAAAAAACATGCTGCACTTTTTCCTGTGTAGGTGCCATTTATGTTCTTTTACACGATCGCAAATCAAAATGAAGAAATGAAGGAAAGATCTGACACCACAAGAAATAGTTTTAGCTATTCCCTCCCGTGCAACCCTCACTTTCTTCTGGGAAGTCCATTCTTGTCTCTCACCAGTCCAGACTTGGATGAACAGAAGACGACAGACAACAACAACAAAAGAATGGTCATCTAAATATTTTCCCGGGGAAAAAAAAATAATACAAGTGAGCTCCTGTCTTCCTCCAAACGTCGGAGCTCCAGGGGAACTTCTTGCCTTCAGGGCATGCCTGAAGGCAAGAAGGGCATGCCTCCCCGTGAAAATTTTCCCAGCAAGCTGAACAAAAACTAAAACTGGGCAACTGTAATCGTTTTGTAATCGTCCCGTAATCAAAGCGACTACGATTACAGGCTCTTCGATTACGACTATCTGGCAAATGAAATTTCTAGATTACGATTAGACTACGATTACGCGAAAAAATAAACTTCTAGATTATGACTAGATTACGATTACGTGAAAAATTTAATTGCCAGATTACGATTATATTACGATTACACAAGAAAATGTAATCGATTACAGTCGATTACGATTACACGATTATGATTACACGAAGTCTGGTAACCACCCTAGGGAAGAAGAAAACTGGTCACCTTATAAAGGTAGTCATAATCACCATATGAAGGTGATAAAAGTGTGATGGTTGTAAAGTTAAATTGTATGAATGTAGTCACTATATAGTCAGGTGGTCTTTTTACACACACATATACAGTGGAATCTCACTACAACAATATACAGTTGAGGGCCAAAAATCCGCACAACTTCTCTGATGTAAATAATGAAATTCGCAGTCATTCGCCAGTGATGAAATTGTTCAAAAGTGTCTTGAATCCAGATAAATATGATTCTGATGATGATGATGAAAACTTAGCTAATAATAACAATAATAAAATCCATTTGATAAAAGTTAGGATAAGAATACCTTAAGTTTTTAGTACAGCAAATTTCTTCAACTAAACAAGACTTATTGATAATATATAATTTGCAAAAATATATAAATAAAAGAAAGAAGTTGAAAATAGAAAAAATAATAATATTTTAAAACAAATAACCATAGAACATGTTTCCAAAATTAGAAAGGGAAATTTTGAAACAATTTGCTTTTCTAGTCATCATGTAATTTTTTTCTTTTTTCTCCTATGCTTTTTTATTTAATTTGAAAATATAAATGAAATACTTTTGACAGTGTTTTTATTTAATTGCAATTGTATTCTACATTTTTAAAATCAGAAATGTAATTATTTATCCTTTGTGGGTCCGAAATCCACAAAATCCTAAACTCTGCACAAGCCTTGGTCCCAAGCTGTGCAGATTTTTGGCTCTCTACTGTATTCTATAATAAAAATTCTCTCTACAACAACTTTTGTTCTTAACCCCGGCTTAATTTTCTTTAGATTAATGTTAAGCAGTTCTTTGTGTAATATTCTTCACAGCGATCATTCTCTACACACAAATATGATTATATTTTCCATTCCATTACAATAATTCTCTCTATTATATATCTTTTTCAAAGTCCAATTAATACATATAAACTAAACTATATACATAGAAAGTCTAAGCAGAGTGTGTTTGGACCATTGGAGTGTTCTCTGTGGTAACAATCTGTCAAAACATTTTGCTGAAGTTTCAGTTATGTATAGCTGGTGTAACTATGGTAATGAGTAAATGTATTACGAGAACGAGCATTTCTCATAGTGCATTTTACATGAAACTTTTTGGGTTTTATTTATTTAGACATTATTGCATATTTAAATAAAATGTTAAAAAATAAACATGTTTAAACATTTATAGGATATGGCTCTCTAGAATTCTGGACAAAGGTATTTCACTAAAACTTGTGAGTTGAAAAAAATTACTCAAACACTATCAACACATTTTTCTCATGCTGTTTAATATACTGCCGGACAAAACTGGTGACCACCTGATTCTAAAAAACTACAAGTTATGTATGGATGCCTTCCCCACCCTGACTTGAAGGGATGAGGAACAAAAATTTGAAAGTAAAAAAGGAATATTTAATACCTACACTGGTGACAACTTAAAAAAATTATTGGAGGAGGGGGAGGGTACTCGAACCTTCTCTATTGTACTCATTGAGTTTGGTTCAATGCTTCCTCACCCCCCCCCCTCCCAGGTGTCTACCTCACAACACAGGTCCTTGTCTAGAGATGCTTGCTTAAGTTTTATTAATGTTATTTCAATTATTTATTAAGACAAATTTATGCCTGTTTTGACATACATTGCTGGATATGCAGCAAATAATGTAAAAAAAAAAAAAATAAATAAATGTCACGCTGCTAAAAGCGCATGACTACATGAATCATGAGAAATTCTGGAAATTCTGGAAATGTCATTTGCTCATGATAAACTCGAGCACTCGTTAGTTAGTGAACTCTTGACCCCAAACTAATCAAGTTAACTTTTAAACTACAAATAAGATAATCAGCGTGAGAAGTAACGGGATATCGGCGTGATTTTCACATGCTTGTCCGAAGGTCCAAAACAAAAACATATATAAAGCTCAAGCGATTAAGAGAGAAACAAGATTATCTTCCAACCGCAGAAAGGCTCTACTTCGACTACAAAGAGACCCTGGAGGCATGGGTAAGCATTGTAAAATAGTTATGAATTTCCATCTTCCCTAGGTATTGTTTCTAATGATATTTTAATTAAATTGGTTCATCTTCCCTTAGTCAAATAATAATGTTATTTTTATTAAATTGGTTTAGTTTACGATTGAAGGGAATGTTATTTTGGATTTAATTATGTAACCCTATACGAATCGGCTTTAAATAAAGAAATGTATATTTTACCTGTGAAGTTATTACCTCTAGTATATAAGCGTCTCACAGTTTAGATGTTCAGCTCCTGTAGGTGAATAAACCAAAGCTGAACCAAAAACCCGTGACATGTGGTGCCGTAAAAGGAACGCTTAATTTATTTTGCTGAGGTTTAACTTCTTAAGAATAGATCTAGTGCAAAAATATAAACTTTTTTTTTAATAACCTGAGCACCTAACCATGTTCAAATAATTTGGTTATAATTTTTATACATTAGGAAATGAATATAATAATTATTAGTACTATTTATGTTTTTACGATATGACTCACATTGCATTTCCTTGATGGAAAAGACCCATGATTTATCATATTGCATTTATGAGAAAAAAAAGTTCCCTGTTTTCATGTTTATTCCATTGCATTTATATGTAAAAGTATTATGTTTTTTTAAGTTATAAGCAAGGAGAATTTATCTGTTGCATTACATGTTCATTCATATGTGTACGTATTAGTTATATATCGCATATCATATTGAACGGTGATCCCTTCCCTCCCCTGAGATTGAAAAATGACTGAAACAGCAGCTCCCAATCCAAATAAAATTGCTGGATACCAAAGTTTAGTTAGTATTTTTGATGGTGAAATATTTTCAAACGTAGAGTATTTTTTTAATAACTTGGAAGAAACGGGTAAAATAGCTCAGTGGAACGATGCAGAACTTATTGCAGTCTTAAAAAGCAAACTCAAAGGTCCCGCATTACAGTTTTTCATAAATGATCCTGAACTCTTAAACGAAACTGAGTTCAAAAAAATAAAAGACAAATTTATTGACTTCTATGCACAGAAAACAACCCTTAGTCACCGGCAACAATTATTTTCAAATTGCAAACAGAATCCGGGTGAATCGGTCCGGAGCTTTTCAACACGAGTATCCAACCTCACAATCAATTATTTCGGTATAGAAAACGCATCCAAACCCGAAGTGGCTCCCATAGTAAATCAAACAAAACTCGCAAAATTTTTGGAAGGATTAAACCCCTCGTTGAGAAAACTCGCTCTCACTCGCAATCCTAATACCTTCGAAGAGGCGGTAAATCAAGTTACATTGGATGAATTAAATTCACATCAATTTACTGACAACGAAACCGTAAACACCTGTGCAGCAGAAACTTCTACTACAATCGGTACACAATTGTCAGCAATTTTAGCCAGTCAGACGGAATTAAATAAACAAGTGATAGGAGCATTAACACAACAAGCGTCACACCAGCATTATAACCCTAATTTTTCATCTCGTTATCACGCAGCAGAACAACTGCCTTATGATAACCAAAATTTTGATCAAATAACCGACAGAATCCCTTATCAAAATCGAAACTTTTTTCCTCGAGAACAAGCACCCTGTACTTTATGTGGTTCTTACTTTCAAAATCACATTTGTCCGGGTATAAGGGGACGCTCTACTTATCATTACAATCGTAGGACCCCTAGGAATTATCAGACTACTTATCATATGGCACCTCGAAATAGAAGTAATATGCGCGACACATCTTATACGCAAAACGGCAGTCACGTCCAGAACACTCTTCCAAATTACACACGCGGAAGAAATTTCTCACGAGCACGTCATTTAAACTCAAGGCGGGGCCGATAAAAGACACCCTTCGTCCCCAGAGACAAAATAAACATTTTGAGGGTTCACGAACCGGTAGGCATTTCGACACTGCGCAAGCTTCTTTTAAGGGAAGTGAAAATTGCTTTTTACCGATAATCTCACTTCGCATAGGCAGCCGAACCTACTCGGCACTAATTGATTCGGGTGCTAGCCGCTCTTTATGTAGTTTTACAGCATTCAAAAATGTACCCTCGTCTCTCATCACAAATACTAATGCAATCCCGAATGTTAAAATTACAACATTAACGGGAGCAGAAATAAAAGTAAAATCCTCAGTCGCTTTACCTATTACGGTCGCAAATAAAGTTTTTCGACATGAATTTTTAGTTACTCACGCTAACATAAGTACTGATTATGATATTATATTAGGAAATGATTTTCTTTCTACTTTTCGAGGACATATAAATTACCAGAATAGTACTGTAACTTTTCAGGAAAATTCGACGCGAATACACCAGTTTCGGGCTCCTCAAATTAATGTACTGTTAACGCAAATATTTGGAAAACTCGCACAGAAACTTAAATTGTCACCTCAATCTACCGCTATTGCTACTATTAAACTAAGTCAAAAAATACCGGTAGGCAGTAATGTGTTGATAAACCCCCTCCCCAACAAACATACTATTGAAATTCATCACTCGATATCTACGGTTAACGAGGATGGTACAGTTCCGTTATTAATTAATAACCTGTCACACACTCCTCTACATTTTAACAAAAATATGAAAATTGCACAAATAACTGCTGATATAGATATTGATGAGGATAAATCTATTCGTGAATTACGTAGAAAAGAGCTTAAATTAAGTGATTTTGACTTATCGCAAGTTCCTTTAAATGCAAAGAATAAATTAACTAATCTAATTATGGAATACGCCGATATATTTAGCACATCTTTAAAAACAATTGGTAAATGTAAGCTTCAGGCCCCTCCTATAAAGTTAACGGATACCACACCTATCCAGAGTCGGAGTTACCCGGTGCCCGTCGCCTTACGTGACAATTTGCGACAACAATTGCAAGAATTAGAAGAGGCTGAAATTATCGAGCGATCGAACAGCCCATATTCCTTTCCGTTAATTTTAGTCAAAAAGAAAGAAGAAGGTCAATATCGGTTAGTCATAGATTATCGGAAACTAAACCAAATAACAATTTCTTCAACGTACCGCTTGCCCCTTATATCAGACATATTAAATTCTCTTCGCGGAGCAAATTATTATACGACTCTAGACGCAAATGCTTCCTTTCATCAGATACGATTGCGTGACGAGGACAAACATTTGACCGCTTTCTCCAGCCCTTATGGTTCGTTTCAATACAAATTTTTAAGTTTTGGGTTGAAAAATAGCCCTCAAATATTTCAACAGACAGCTGATACAGTACTGAACGGCCTGCAATCTGAAAACATATCGGCTTACATCGATGATATTATCATACCGGCTCAGACTGTTGATGATTCCCTGCGCAAGTTAAAACTGGTCTTTGACAGATTTCGAAGCTTTGGTCTTACGCTAAACCCCCGAAAATGTCATTTTCTCCAATCGAGTATAAAATATCTGGGTCACGTTGTAGATAAGGATAACCTGCGACCACTTCCAGAAAATGTATCAAAAATAGAGGCTTTCCCGGTACCAACAACGTTACGTAAACTACGTCGATTTTTGGGATTAGCTAATTATTATCGAGATTTTATTGAGAACTTTTCAACAGTAGTCATCCCTTTGACGGATTTGACGAAATCTAAAACCCGATTTAAATGGAACTCTCAGGCGCAAGCCTCATTTGAAATAATTAAATCTAAATTACTGTCTGATGTTATGCTTAAGCATCCTAATTTTGACAAGAAATTTTATTTAAATTGTGATGCGAGCCAAGCTGCTATTGGCGCTTCCCTTTTACAAAAGGATGAAAATGGCACGCTACGACCGATTAGTTACTTTTCCTATAAATTAAAACCTCATGAGACAAAATGGCCTAGCATGCACCTTGAAGCATATGCTATTTTGCTAGCAGTACGACACTACAAAGTGTACTTATATGGGCGAAAATTCGAAATTATTTCAGACTGTAAATCACTAGAATATTTACTGAAATTAGAATCCCTGCAAATAGATTATCACGATGGTTAAGTGAGTTGGCCGAATATGACTTCACTTTCCAGCATATTCAAGGATCCAAAAATTTCCTAAGTGACTTATTATCAAGGGACATCATTGGGACTGTTAATGTTGTTAAAACCGATATACCTGATCTGGAAACTATCAAACGAGAACAAAGAAAGGATCCCTTTTTAAAAACTATAATTGATTATCTGGAGGATAAAGCTTTTTCTTGTAAAACGCAGACGGATAATTATTTTTTGCAGGACGATGTGCTTAAACATGTGGGAAATCGAAACAAGCACTCAGCCAGAAATGAGTACTTTGAACAAATTGTGGTCCCGAAAGCTTTAATCCCGCATATTTTGGAGGGTTCAGAAACAGTTCATTTTGCATTTTATAAGAACTACAGGTCTATTAAGGAGAAGTACTTTTGGAAAAATATGTATCGGGATATAAAGAATTTTTCAAATTCTTGTACGCGGTGTATCGAACGCAAAGGATTTCCCCTTACAAAATCCTCGATACAAAACCCCGAAATTCCTTCGGCTCCAGGTCAAATATATTCTCTAGACATACTTGGGCCTCTAAAAATGAGTCAGCAAGGGAATAAGTTTATATTGTCAATAATTTGCCATTTTACTAAGTATTGTTGGCTTTTTGCTCTTAAGGATATCACAGCTCCAACTATAGCATCTAAGCTTCTGGAAGTTATTTTTACTTTCGGAGTCCCCCAGTCTATTTTAACTGACCTTGGAACAAATTTTCAAAGCATACTATTGACGGAACTATCACGCAAATTACAGGTGCGCAAACTAAAGACTACGGCTTTTCACCCGCAAACTAATACCGCAGCCGAAAGATTGAATTCCAGCATAAAAAATAGTCTGACAAGCCTAAGTGATGATATCACGGACTGGGATACGTATTTAGGATACTATAATTTTATTTATAATAATTCCTACCATGACAGCACACATGAAAAACCTTCCTTTTTGATGTTTAATCGTGATATCCAGTTACCCTTTCACCTGTTTGAGTCAAAGACTAACTTCCATTATTTTCCGTGTGACGATTATATTGAAGAAAATTTGGCAAAAATGAGATATGTGCACCAAAACGTTTATAAAAACTTAGAAATGGTTCAGCAGAAACAAACTAGGTTGCGAGAAAAGATTGCGAAAAACAAAACTTTTCAATTAGGTGAAAAGATTTATTTGTACACCCCGCGACAACGACAGAAACAGGACGAGCTTTCGCTAAGAAATTTTCTGGTCCTTTTCGAGTCTTGGAAAAACATTCAGACCTTAATTACACAATCCAGGAAATTGATAAACCTCGTGCAAAACCAAGACGCATGCATGTCGATAGGATGTTTCACTATAGTGAAAGGCGCCCCGATTTAAAACTCCCGAATGATGAGTTCAGTCAAAGGCAGTTTCCGGCCCCCATTCGTGACATCCCTTCCACTTCACGGTATAACTTATATGACGAAACTGACGACGATGATAACGATTATGTGCCTCAGATACCGTTATATCCAGATCACTCTGATATAACACCAGAGACCCCTAATTTGACTATATCGGGGGAAGGCCAAGGTTCAGACGATAAGTCCTCTCAGAATACGACACCCCCATTTGCCAACAATGCACAATCCGCGATTAGTGCTCCTTCGCATAGTTACAATCTGAGGTCATTGGCTAACGCAACTAAACCGGCGGAAACGACACCTACTACTTTTTCAGATAAGGTTCTCGGCTGGGCTCTGCAAAGTAACACTCCGCAGTCAGATAAAAATTTGATTGATAAATTTTCGGACGTACTAGCAAGTAAATTAGCGCAAGACACGAGTAGTGAACGAGTAAATTTATTGAGAGACAATAAGATATTCAAAACACGGTATTTCTATTCAAGAACGTAACCCCCCCCCCCTACCATTTTTTTTTTTCTCTCCCCCAGACGATATTAGGTAAAAAGGACTCTACACTGTATTCTCGTTGTAAGGAGGTTGCTAGCGCTTCATTGCACAGAGTTTGTGCTTGTGTGGAACTGATAATTTCCCTTTTTTTTTCATGCGGGCGTGATAGGGGAGATAATCTAGTTTTACTCAAGTACTTTGAGTTCCGATTTTCCTTCCGAAAACGCAAACACATACACACATGCATCCACGTACATATATAAGAGTATCTTTCGAATAAGGCATGATAAACGGAAGAAGTGTACGTACCTCTCATCTCGCATCCCCCCCCCCTTTTTTCTTTTTCCCAACTGTGCCCCGATGAATGAACCTGTACAACAGACATGCAAAACAGGAAACATACATGTGATTCCTGTTTGAAGAAAAAAAAAAAAATCATACAAAGGTCTATTAGAGTGACCATTCTTTACTTTTTTTCCCCCTTTAGTTCTTTTTATTAGATAGAATAGAGATATAATCACGTCCACCTCATTTCTTTTGTTTCAAAATTTATTTATTTTAATTTTTTTTACTGGAAGATGGAATTCTGGCTATTTTTTTTTTTTGCGAACCTTGCATTCCAGGTGGTGAACTTCTGCTCTTGTTCTGGCTACCAGCGCTCGTGGTGGCGCACCAACTGAAGTTGTGCAGCAGGACCATAGAATATGAATGCGCATACGTTTGGCGAATTTACACGCCTATCTTGAAGAACATAATCCAAATTTTCGTGTACAACCTGCCTTGACAATGGCCTTGGTGTGCACCCTGATATCTTTGGCTTCCTCAACTTGTACTACTCACGCTATATTGTCATCTGATATAAAGAACTGTCACACTCAAGAAGGTCAAAAACACTGCGAACTTTTTACAACAGCGGAAATCACACTTAAAGGCCTCGATTACGAAGCATGTATTTGGTTTCAGGATTTGAAACAAAATAACATTTTTAATATTAAATTAAAATTAGTTTCTGCCCAATGTACATTTTCATCGAGAAGGTTATACTTTACTTTCCCAGTACAGAAGCGTACTGTAACGCAACTGGCATGCCCTCAAAACTACTACTGTGCTTGGGGTGAACACTGCGTCGAAAATCAAAAATTCGAAGCTCTTACAGACGAGAGCATGAATTATCCTGGATTTACCGGTTGCAAGCCGTCGAGTGTTGGCAGTGGATGTACAATCATTTCCCGTATGGGATGCCTCTTTTATCGCGTCTACTTTGTACCTGAGTTACTGCATTCTTACGAAGTTCGCAGCATTACTGGTCATCAGTGCACCTATACTATATCTCTTGAGCGAGTACAGAATAACACTAGAGAAATTCTCACTTTCCACTCATCTGCGCAAACATCGGATGGGATTCAATTCGACCTCCTGGGATCCTACAATCAAGCTCCTTTGCATTTTACTGATTCGCTTGTCCTTCGAGTTGGTCACCCAACAGAGGCTTATTTAGTTCCAACAAGCCCTCCCAATAGGCCCACTGCTGGTCTCGTCGGGCAAATCCAAGCTAACGAAAGCTATACGAAAAATTTTCTTTTTCACAGAGACATGGTTCGTTGTGATTTCTTTGAGACGACCCTTCGCTGCGCAGAAGTTCCTGATCCCATCATGAGTATGGTTCAATCAAAGGACCGTGCCTTACCCTCCTCTAGAGATCTGCATCTGTTAAGTGTTGACAAAGGAACCCTCCGATCGCAATTGTTGTCAACGGCTCCTGTTCGTCTTCAGATGCACTTCAAAAACTTTAAAATCCATATTGAAACACAGGACATTTGTCCAAAAATTAATGATAGAGAAATCAAGACGAAAGGCTGTTACTCCTGTCAAATTTTGAGTGAGATGATAATCGAAGCATTTTCCAGTTGCCATGCAGGAACTGTATCCATAGAACTCCAAGTCCTAAGACTATACACGCAAACAATCTCTCTAGAAACCGAGCCAAAGCGATTTGTGATTCAATTTTTGGCAAATCAAAAGTGCTACGATGAAAAAATTTGTCTTGTTTCGAGGACTATGAAAAATTGTCAGCTTGTCTCATTTTGTTTAAGCGAACCCAGTCTCCACCTGGTAGAACTGAATACTTCGTACACTAAATCATTTATGGAACACGATTCCTCTGGCTCGAGTTTCTTTGAATTATTATCAATGCCGACTTTTACAAATATATTTTTTCTTTTAAAAATAATAGGTGCAACCCTTCTAATAATTTGTCTCAGCTTGACAATTTTTTCTGCTTGTGTAACTTGCTGCAAACGCTGACAACAGTGTCTACATATTATTGCAACAACGTTTTGTATTTTTTTTTTTAGACATTTTTATTTTATTTTCTTTTTATAATTCTATAGCATTTGCATAACCTTTGTGCTACTATTTTGATGATATTTTTTTTATGTTTTATTTGCTTGTGTATTGAAGAATTGTTAAGCTTTAATAGGAAGATGGAAGTTAGTGCTTATTCATTCCCGTGCCTCTTTCTGCACCCTCATGTACGTATATATCCTTTTTTTTTACAATTTTTTTTTTCCTGGCTTTTAGTGGACTGTCACGCTGCTAAAAGCGCATGACTACATGAATCATGAGAAATTCTGGAAATTCTGGAAATGTCATTTGCTCATGATAAACTCGAGCACTCGTTAGTTAGTGAACTCTTGACCCCAAACTAATCAAGTTAACTTTTAAACTACAAATAAGATAATCAGCGTGAGAAGTAACGGGATATCGGCGTGATTTTCACATGCTTGTCCGAAGGTCCAAAACAAAAACATATATAAAGCTCAAGCGATTAAGAGAGAAACAAGATTATCTTCCAACCGCAGAAAGGCTCTACTTCGACTACAAAGAGACCCCTGGAGGCATGGGTAAGCATTGTAAAATAGTTATGAATTTCCATCTTCCCTAGGTATTGTTTCTAATGATATTTTAATTAAATTGGTTCATCTTCCCTTAGTCAAATAATAATGTTATTTTTATTAAATTGGTTTAGTTTACGATTGAAGGGAATGTTATTTTGGATTTAATTATGTAACCCTATACGAATCGGCTTTAAATAAAGAAATGTATATTTTATCTGTGAAGTTATTACCTCTAGTATATAAGCGTCTCACAGTTTAGATGTTCAGCTCCTGTAGGTGAATAAACCAAAGCTGAACCAAAAACCCGTGACATAAAAAAAAAAATAAAAAAATATGCAGGATTGTAATTAACTTAATATCAAAGTGCTTCAATGTAAATATTTAGATGATATAGCTGATTATATAGTATTTTCTGAGAGGATGATTTTGATGGCCTAAGAAGTTCACAATTACAATACAGTATAGAACCTGTTATCTAGAATCGTCGGGACCAGATGTATTCTGGATAACTGGTTGGGCATTAACACACAACCACTGATTTGATTGGTAGCATATATGTTACTCTACTTTAAATTATAATTAAACATTAATTGTGAATATACTAGAAAAATAATGCAAAAAAAACTTTCATAAAACTAAGATAAATAATAATCATATTTAGCCCCATGGCAGAAACAGGGTGACACGGTGACATTGTCGCAGAAACAGAACGATCCTCTGCAGACAAATTGCCTTTAAAAATGTTGAAAACCACTTTCATGCAATTGCAATTTTTAATTAACAATGTTTAAATGTACCCACATCTTTGGCGTACAACATGCATGCAAATATATATATATATATTGTGCTGCAGAAAAATTTTGTATTTCTGCAGTTTACTGCAGAAAGCATGACAAAATTCTGCCACTCGGATATTTAGAAAGGAATGTAATGTAAGGACGTAAATGTATGATAACCTCTTGAAAACTTAGTCATGCACACTAAAAATAAATAAATAAAATGCTTTACCTGATTACTTTTTAAATTCTAGTTAAAGTACTCTAAACAAAAAACCAAACCAATGCTTTTCTTTTGGGAAAAATAGGAATTTAATCAATTGAAAAATGAGAGATTCTGGGTAACTGGTTTTCCAGATAAGAGGTTCCATGCATGTATTATATACATGCCAAGTTTCTGAGAATAATTTCAGAAAAAATTTGATGTACACTTTAAAAAATTAATTAAAACTTCTTTACCAGATTTGTAAAATATAATTCTCTTTATCAAATAATCACCTTTTAATGTTTGTCCTTGTGGGATATCTTCAGAAGTTCTAATAAATATCTGATTTTTAAATTTTTTTAATTTTTCACTGCATTTCAGCTTTAATCTAGGTAACATCCAAAACACTGAAACAGATTAATTAGCTAAAAAGTTAAAATAACTTTACATTGAATCTTTCCTGCAATATATTTAGTAATCTTAAATTAGATAAACAAAATGCTTCATTGAAATAAATGAGTACAGTAAACAATTATGATGAAATATAATTATACAAAAATTTATTATACAAAAATGATAATTTTTGTTCAGAATTATCTACTATACAAAAATAAGGGTTGATCAATCTTTTAAGTTTGAATTTTACTATAAATTTTCTAAAGAAAAACATCAAGTAAATGACACTTAATAATTTCCTAAAAGGCAATGCATTTAAAACAATAAATTATTATTCAGTTAGCTTTCTTTGGTATACATATTTATTAAAGATTTTGGTGAAATAATTACATTTAGTTAGTTAAAAAAAAAAGTAAAAACATGAGTTAAGATTTCAAACCACCAATTTCAATTATTTGTAATTATTAAATCATTTGAAATTAAACAGTTAACTTAACAACAAAAATAAAAGAAATAAAAAAGAAAATTATTTTAAATCTAGAAGTTTCACAAACAATTTACACCATTCTGCTAAAAGAAAGTTTAAAAAATAAGTAAAAGGATAATGAAAATATATTTTCCCTTACAGTCAATGATGTTTGAGTGATTATGGCAACACTATGCCAGGGCGATCTGCCAAAGATGAGGGGGTGCCTTGGTAGGAGGACTTTCTAAGGAGTTCTAACATATATTCATGTTACACCTGGAGAAAACCTACCAAAACTCCAGACCATTAGATCGACAGCTGAATGATGGGACCCAATAGTCAATGAATGTGGGACTGTTTTATAAAAGATGTACAACTTTTTAATACTTAATACTTTGAATTATCCCTCAATTAAAAATATATGATCTAGAATAGAAGTATTTCCACTTCAGCAAAAGTTTAGCTATGACATAAAAGTTTTTTTTTTTTTTTTCTAATGGGCAGGCACTGGCCACAAGCCTTTTGCAATAACTACCCGAAGGTGTGGCCATTTTATTATGGGGGCACCCAGTAGGCAGCCACGTTACCCCCTATGTAGGGACGGACACATAGACAACCACGCCCAGTCGGGGATAGAACCCCGGCCGCCGGGAGTTGAACCCGAAACCGGAGTACGGTGCTTTAATGACATGAAAGTGGATAAAGCAAATTTTCCATGTTACAGTCTTACAATGGACCTTATGAGGTTTGCTCCAGAACACCAAAAATTTTCACAATATTGAAGAATGGAAAAAATCTACAGTCAACATAGATTGCCTCAAATCTGCTTTTCTGTGTAAATTTACTAGTCTACTCTGTTGACCCCAGATGAACCTGTAACTCCTACCAGTGGCGGCCCGTGGTCAAAACTGTTAGTGCAGCCGGAAGCATATGAGCCCCCCCCTTTCCTCCGGACAGGATTGGAAAATCTTTGTTACTGAATTCGAAAGCTGGCGGATTAAGTCCTCGCCGAGGGAAGAAAAAAAAAAAAAGAAATTACTTAAAATATGTAAGAGATCCTATTTTACTTCCATAAAATGGACATAAATTTCAACCAGCTGCTCTTATCCTCAAAATTGCATTAATCCGTGTCTGATTCGAAGTTTCCTTAGAATTTTCTTTTGTAACGATAACTTGAGAAAAAAAGAAAAAAAAAAAAAAAAAAGAAAAAAGAAAACCTACTTATTTTTTATAAGTCAAATCAATCCTCCTTTCTTTTAAACATGCAAATCGGTCAGTGATGTCCCCATAAAAAGGCGTTGTTTTAATTCAGATATCAATAATTTTAAAAGCTCTTTAAAATTTCCCATGTTTAACGAATATTCTCGCTCGCCATGTCCTCTAAATGCCAGTTCTTGCTTACTTAAAAACAATACTGCTGTGATGGGTAATTGTCCATTCATAAGCGTCTATTCAATCTTACCTTCTTGATAAATTCAGCAATATAAAGTCGAGAGTTTTCCGAACATATATTCTCCTTACCCCCTCACTCACTTCTCGTGCGAGCCAATCAGTTAGTCGAGTTCTCAAGTTCAGCCGCCGTTAGAAAATCGTTCATCGGCTGTATCAGCTGGATACTCCCTTTGCTGGAGAGGCTGCTTACGTAGTCGTTGTCATGGCAACGGTGCTGCCAATTTTCTTTTCAGCACTCTGGCCTGTACCAAAGATTTTCCCAATTGAATTGCAGGAAGATTAAAGTGCTTTTTTTTTTCTGAATGAGCGATCCAGCCACAATACGTTTTTTTTTTTTTTGGTTTTTTTCGGAGATTTTTTAAATTTACCGTAGGAATTCCATAATTCTAACCTCAATTTAAGAAAATTAGTAGAATAAATTATTTTAAAGTATGTGCTGATAATTTCAGGTGCGGCCCGGCTGTACTTGCTGTATCCCATGAGCCGCCACTGACTCCTACACATGGCCATGCTACAGTCGCATTTCTAAACCAGTGGTGTGTTTTCAGTTCTGATGGCTCTTCAAACTTTGGGGGAGCCTGTGGCAACTATGCCACTTCTTATGTTCAACAAAACAGCAGCTTGTTTGTGCACCAGTTGATGGACAACTGGCAGCTGGGAGTCTTTCCACTTGCAATCACATATGCTGTTCTTGAATATCCGATGTAAAGTTTTTGCTGTAATCAAGTTTTTTGCCTTATTAAAATTCTTGAGCCAAATACTAATTTCCGATGTCGTGCATGCACACTTGGGAGGTCATTTCTATAGAACCATTCTATGAGATGAAGCGTGGCAGTTTAGCAGTTAGCAGCTGTTAATAGTAGTGGTGTGTGCTCCTGCAGCCAGCCAGCTGTGTCTGTGCTCAAGGTCTTGATGTCGTTCTTGGTGCCTCTTCTTGGATTGTTGACATCTTCCAAAGTTTTAAACATGGAGTTCACAGACCAGGGAGAAAGAAAGCTGCATCACTTCCGAGAATCGGGATAAAAAATGAATATGGCTGCATTTAAGTATTTTTACAAATCTAGTTTCTTTAGTTCAATTGTTGTGTTCAGTTCTTGTTATGTGTTCTGCGTTAATTGTTAACATTAAAATTTAGCTTTTTTTGTTAGAACTTTGCCATTTTTTTTTAGAGTCAAGAAGAGACTAAAAGACAATTGTTTTATGATTGTAAGTTTTATTTAAAACACCTTTTAAAGCTGTTTAAAACATTAAAGTCACAAAAGTACTTTTGGCTAGCTCTCATAGTCGTATTCAAGCAGTGGTGGATTAATGCAAGTTTGTCAGGGGTCGGTCGCACCCTCCTCCCCCACCCCCCTTGTCTTCAAGTTGTGTGCTGTTTTGGTTCTGCTTCCTTGTCATTATAAATCTTCTCTACCCCTCATCTATTAGAGCACATGTCGTATCATTAGCGGTTTAATTTACAATTAAGATCTCTAAGGTTTCATGTAAAAATCCATAGTTATGGTTATTGTAATTAGATAATTTCTTCATATAATTGAAATCTATTTTAATTTTGCTGTTTTGGGTGTAACGAGATAATGAAGTAGAGGTTTTCCAAATTTTAAGCCATTATGTTCCTTTAATCGTTCACTTATTCTCCATTTTGTAACGCTGGTGTATGATTTCCTGGAATTCGTTTCTTCATAAGTAAAATCTATTTCAGAAACTACTGCAGTGTCATATTGCTTAACCACATCTTTATCAGAGTAAATTTTTAAAAAAATATTTCTATTGGATTTTATGGGAATATGATGTATCTGAAGTCAAATGGCTTTAATATCACTGTCTTACGGAAATCAACCAACAATAATGTTATTCTTAACTTTATGTCAAACACAACTTTTAAATATAAAATTTCAATAATATGGGCCTACATTAATAGAGCCATATAGGTATGCTCTAATGACTCCCTCCTGGAAGAAGATATTAACTTTATAAGAAAACAATGCAAAGAAGCTGACTACCCAAATAACATCGTCGAAAAATTATGTAAAGAGAGATTTAAGAAATTAAACTATCAAAAATGCCCAAACCCCTAAACAATAATTCACCATTGTCATTCCTTTTTTCAGGAGAGCAGGAACTAAAATATCAAACTTTGCCTTAAGAAACAATATTGGGTTTTACAATTCTCGTAAAACCCAATAAATATTTAACAAAGAATTCGATCGGATAAAGATGCGGTTAACTAATATGACACCGCAGGAGTTTCTAAAATAGATTTTACTAATGAAGAAACTAATTCCACGAAATCATACATCGGATTACAAAAAGAAGAATAAGTGAACGATTAAAGGAACATAAAAACAACTTAAAATTTGGAAAACCTCTACTGCATTAACCTGTTATGCCCCAAACAACAAATTACAATAGATTTCAATAATGTGAAGAAATTATCTAATTACAATAACCATAACTATGAATTTTTACATGAAACCTTAGTTAACTGCAAATGAAACCGTTAATAATACAACACATGCACAAATAGATGAGGTGGTAGAGAAGACTTATAATGACAAGGAAGCATAACCAAAACAGCACACAACTTGAAGATGACTATGAGAGCTAGCCAAAAGTACTTTTGTGACTTTAATGTTTTAAAAGATATTTTTAATAAAACTTTTAATCATAATAACGACAAACTGTTCTATTTTACTCATATAATGACAATAGTTTTTTTACTGTCCCCATTATTGGGATGCTCTTCTTGGTTTTAGCTCTTTCTTTTTTAAATACTAATTTATAGGAATTATATTAAATACTGTCCTATACTATAGGACAGTATTTAATATAATAGTATTTAATGTAACAATGACAGTATAATGTAGTAATAATGTACAATGTAGTACAATGTAGTAATAATGACAGTATTTAATTTAATAGTATTTAATCCTATACTATAGGATTAAATAATTTATAGGAATATATTAAATACTGTCCCATGTATCTGGAATAAATCTTCACTGGGGCAATCCCAGGTCAGTGCTGTTCTAATCATTTACTACTTATAATTGGTATATATATTAAGTAAATATAGTACTCAGCAACTCTTTATGCTTATAAAATTTTAGTTAATTGCAGCTTGTAGAGACTGGTATTTAATATAACTACTAAGTTTTATACTTGACATAAATTTATAAATATAACTGATGAGTCGAAACCAGTTTCCATGAAAATGGTATGATAATGCATATAAAATGAAACAAAAAAGTTATCCAGCTTAACAAAATAAATTTGATGAAGCAGTTGAAAATGAAGGATGAAAATCTTTCTGAATGTTCTAGCTGCAAATGCTGTGGGAATACCTCATTAAACTGTTGTAGAATACAAAAGAAAAATAAAAGCAAAAACTGATGAGGGAAAATGAAATAATAAAAGTGACAAGAAAATAGAGAGTACACCCCTTGAAAAAAAAAAAAAAAAAATCAAGAACCATATGAAGCACCAGAGTTTTAATCACAGGGGATGCTCTGGTAGAAATAGGTACACCAATTGTTATTGGGCAATTGAACAGAAAATAACATTACAAAATGAAAAAATTATAATAGAAAATACACAGAATGCAGTCCAGGCTAATGAAGTTAGCTACATGATAAAACCTTCTATACATTAACTTGCGCTCAATTTGGTTTTTCCCATATAGAACAACTACACTGGACTACACAAGCCAAAAGGAAATAAAATAGAGATAATCAACTTTTACCTTTTTTCAACTGGTTTATTTTAAAAGGTATACATTGCAGTAGAAAGCTATTTTTAAAAATGCAAAAGAATCATGCCCCCCCACCAAAAAAAAGATAAAAATTTGTTAAATGCTGTATAATTTATATAATACAGTCAGAATTCTATCATCAAAATAGATAGGTAATGTTTAACATCTATACAGAATGAAAATAACAATCTAATTTTTTAATAAATTGCAGAACTGATATGCACGAAAAACTTCTGTACTTGTATCAAATATGTGACCAACCCATAATTACCCTAAGTCACCAGAAATTGCAGTAACATAGGGATATAACTCCTAGTCTTAAATTATTTAAATCACAGATTAAATAAATATTTTTTTTTAAAGGGCATCACAATGAGTTTACTTCATGCAACAATCGGTAACTGTGATAGTAAAAACTCATTCTTGTTGACTTTTGACCAAGAATTATGAGTAACTCTAAAGAACAGTATAAATAGTTACATTGTACAATTTGCAATTATTCTGCTCTTCTTAACCCATTAAGCGCCAAAGCTCCCGTTACGGGAACATCTATTATATCTTTTATTCTTAAAATATTTTAACGCAATTTACGAAATACACATTTTATATAAACATTTACACTATAGGGTGTGTTATATAGTGTAAATGTTTATATAAAATGTGTATTTCGTAAATTGTGTTAAAATATTTTAAGAAAAAAAAGATATAATAGATGTTCCCGTAATGGGAGCTTTGGCGCTTAATGGGTTAAATGAAGAGCAGAATAATTGCAAAACTTAGTTTGATGCTTTGAAATATAAACTCTTTATTTTTTTCTCTGCATTTAGTAATGCAAAATTTTACACTTTATAAGAAGTAGTAATCTTGAAAACTAATTAAAGAGCCATTAAAAGATAAACAATATTAATATTTATTTGATATATTTACGTATAAAATTATCACTTCATAATTTTGTTACAACCATGCTTGCAAAAAGGTGAAATAACATTTTACATAGTAAATTATGTACAACTCTCAATTTCACCAAAAATGTTTAATTCAGAAACAAATAAGAGAAAATAAAGTTATTTTTCAATTAATTATAGAATGTGATATAACATTTCTTGTTTAAACACAATGAATGAAAATAGAAAAGAAGTATAATGCAAATGTTAAAAGCACAAATGAAAAAATAATCATAGTACAAATAAATGTTCCAAGTCCAGATGAATTGGTTCAAAATTTATAAACTACTTTGAAAATAGCACTTACATCTTCATTGGAACAGTTG
Organism: Cheiracanthium punctorium; assembly: GCA_038373885.1. Lineage (NCBI taxonomy): Eukaryota > Metazoa > Arthropoda > Arachnida > Araneae > Cheiracanthiidae > Cheiracanthium > Cheiracanthium punctorium. The sequence goes on from JAWZYV010013508.1 coordinate 985,042, forward strand.
TATTGTTTTGCCCCTTTGTATACTTCATTCGCAGCAGCAATAATGGGCATGGGGTGGGAAAGGGAATTTGCCATTCTAAGAGTCATTTCAAGGATTTCTTGCATATGTTTAATAGTTGATCCTCTTTCGAATGACCGGGTAGCCATCCTATTTGCCTTTTCAAATATATATGGTCCATTTGTTTTCTTAAGCATTTGTAAGAAGTCGCTTTTCTTCAGATTTAATCTTTCAGCAGTAGATATTGCTTCAGCCAGTGCAACAATTATACAACCAGATACTGCATTCAAAAGTAAATTCATTTTATTAGCTTTTCCATAAACACAATCTAGAAAAAAAACTTTCTTTGAAATTGCCTGAAAACAACTCTGACACTTCTCGAAAAGCATGCTATCTCCTGCAGCAAAAATGATCAATGCTCTATTAGCTGCATCAAGACTGGTGCCAGTAACTGGAGCCTCAAGATAATAACCTCGGCTTTTTCTAATATCGTTACCAATATCCTTAGAAGTATTAGGCTCAGTACTAGTCAGATTGACAAAGTACTTTTGCTTTACGGATAATTTTGTTTCCTTCAGACCTTCCATAACACCTTGCTCACCATAAATTATGGCCTTCACTGCATCTGAGTCAGACACACAGCAAAAGGTTATCTCACAATTCTTGATCAACTCAGCAGGAGAATGTGCTAGTTTTGCTCCCATCGCTAGAAAGATATCATACTTCTGGGAAGATCTATTCCACACAGTAATATCATGACCAGATCGTATTAGGTTTTTCACAATAGTCTTTCCCATTACACCTAATCCAATAAATCCAAATTGCAGGTTAGTGGGTTTTATATCTTCAAAATTTATGAGGCATTTATCTACAGTTGATTCATCAATTGAGGAATCAAAAGATTTTTTATTAAGATTTTTTTGGGGGGCAGATCTTGAAGGTAGATATGTTGTATTTTCATTCAGATTTTCTAAAAAATCTTCTTTGTTTTTCGCGAGAGTCATTCCTAATGGCATTCTTGGAAACCTGGACCTTGTATAATAACTCACAGGATTAACTGGCACAGTATTTTTTGAGGTTATCTTTTGATCATCTATTTCATTCTTCACTTTGGAAGAACAAGGATTTCCATAATCATTTTCCGATTTTATTTTAGAACTAAGATCTCCCAAAGAACTTTTATTATCTTTTTTGTGAGATATTTTTTTATGGTTCTTTGAACTACTGTTCCCATCTGGAATGATTTTAGTGGTTGGCTTTTTTACATATTTTGGAATTTTCTCTTCAGAAATGGGCTTTTCTTTTTTAACTTTCGGAGAACATGGACTTTCACATTTAGATTCTGAACTAAGATTTTTTCTTTTGTAAGATCTTGAAGGCAGATATTTTGCATCTTCATTCAAATTTCCTAAAAAATATTCTCTGTTTTCCGCGACAGTCATTCCTAACGACATTCTCGGAAACCTGGACCTTCTATAACTCACAGGATTAACTGGCACAGTATTTTTTGAGGTTATCTTTTGATCATCTATTTCATTCTTGACTTTGGAAGAACAAGGATTTCCATAATCATTCTCCAATTTTACTTTAGAACTAAGATCTCCCAAAGAACTTTTATTATCTTTTTTGTGAGATATTTTTTTATGGTTCTTTGAAATACTGTTCCCATCTGGAATGGTTGGCTTTTTTACATATTTTGGAATTTTCTCTTCAGAAATGGGCTTTTCTTTTTTAACTTTAGGAGAACATGGACTTACACATTTGGATTCTGAACTAAGATTTTTTCTTTTGTAAGATCTTGAAGGCAGATATTTTGCATCTTCATTCAAATTTCCTAAAAAATATTCTCTGTTTTCCGCGACAGTCATTCCTAACGACATTCTCGGAAACCTGGACCTTCTATAACTCACAGGATTAACTGGCACAGTATTTTTTGAGGTTATCTTTTGATCATCTATTTCATTTTTCACTTTGGAAGAACAAGGATTTCCATAATTGATATCTTTTTTGTGAGATTTTTTTGGTAATGATTTATTACGCTTCTTTAAAATACTGTTTCCAACTCGAATGATTTTAGTGGTTGGCTTTTTTACATATTTTGGAGTTTTCACTTCAGAAACAGGCTTTTCTTTTCTGTGTTTAGGACGAGAACTGGTCTTCTCAGTCTTGATCCTTCCCCAGTCAGGATATTCACTTTTGACAGCAGGATAACTAAGCTTCTTAGCAGAACTTTTTTTCTCAAGTTTAACTTCAACAGAACTGAAGTTAGAATCCATTTCACTCTTTAGTTCAGAAGTAAGCTCTTTATTTTTCACAACAGAACTAAACTTTCTCTTTTTGTAAAACTTACAGTAATGTTGAAAATCAACAACAGCATTTTGAAGAGCTGCAGTTTTCTTTGTTTTGGCAGCATTTAACAAATCTTCATTATGAGGACTTACATGTTTCTTTAAAATAAAAGCATTATTCTTAGTTCCAAAAAAATATATAAATAGTTTGTTCTTTGGTACCTTGACACCAGGAGGTGATCTTACAATTTTAGAAGGCCAGGGTGGATAGCCTTTCATTTTCGCCCAAACTGGGTCTCCAATCCTAAGTTCTTCACCCATCAGGCGATGAAATTTCCTATAAAAAAAGTTCAGTATTTAGCAGCTTATAGAAACTAATCTTAATAGCAATGAATATATGATTTAATTATATACTAAAAAATGATGACAAATAGTGCTTGAACTAAATGTTCCTAAATACTCAGTCTCAACGAAGATATTTTTTTTTTTTTTTTTTTTTTAAGTTGGGCATCATTTATAAACAAACCTGAGTTCATTTAGTGTACACTATGTAGCTAAACATACAATAGACTAAAAAATAACAATTTTGTAAAAAGTATGTAGAATCAAAAAAGAGAAATACATTTCCATAAAATTCCCTTCCCTGTTTTTAATCAGATCCTCAAAAATTCTCTTGTACTAACTTGAAAGTTGATTTAAAAAATGTTGAAAATTGATTGCAAGGGCATTTGAACATATGTAAAGCCAGACCAGTGAAATCTTGACTGTTTCTGATGACAAAAATAGCTCTAAAACTCTACTAAAAATAGCACAAGGTTTTCCCACTGGAGCTTATGTAACTAATAATGATTTCGTTGAATACAAAATATTTTTCACCTTCAATTAAACTCCAAATAAAACCAGTTACTATAGTTGATACTCATTTTTAAGAAAGCTTCAGATTTTAGGAACTAGTAAATGGTGCTGAATACACTTTCATAGACGATTTTGTAACTTAATTTTATGAACAATTAGATGTACCTATAAGTTAAAAAAATGAGGTGTCAACTATACTAGGAGTGGAATGGCAGCTTGATTGGGGAATATACCTTGAATCTTCCAATACACTTCAATCCTACATTCCTATGCATATGAAATAAATGTAAGTTTTAGTCTCACATGCTAAGTTTTGGTTGTACCATGTGACTCCTTATTTGCATACCTGCAGGTAAAGTATGATTTGCCATTACAAATTAACAGGGTCACAATGTTTTTAAAAAACCCACTGATTTAAATCAGGGATGCACAACTTCTGGCCCACAGGCCATTATTGAATCATGACACCTGTTGTATTCACCCACCAACCCAGTTGCATGTTGAAAAACACAAAACAGAATACATCAATTCAAGAATAGGAATTAATTATGAAAATTTTATTATTTCAAATTTGTTTTCAATTGCATAAACATAGCACCGGAAAATGCTCAGTTATAATTTAATAACGGACTTTTATCAATATGTGCCATTATATTTCCAAGAACTTTTATTTGAAAATTGGATGTTTCCACAGTATTGTGAGTGTTTATGTCCACAATAAATTTGATTGGTCATACTACACAAAAAATTGTGTTAGATCAACAGTTTTTTTTTTGTAAACAATAAAAGATACTATTTACAGAAAAAAAAAAGAAAAAAAAAAGAAAAACCATTCAACTAACACTGATTTTTTGTTTAGTTATGATTAATTGAACTTCTTGCAGACATGACAAACATTCATAATACTGTGGAATCACCCAGCTACCTTTCCTTTGTGTGGCATCAAATTTCCAAGAACTTTAATTAGCAAAGAAACCTATAAATACATATTTGGAATTGTGTCATCAATCAGTTTTTAATATATTTTTTAAGACTATTACTTAACCCTCTGGCTGCTCATCCTGTGATTTCCACGGGCAACTCAAACATAACAAAATTTGCTCATCCCGCGATTTTTGCGGACAGGTGTTTTTCTTCCTTTATTGAGGACAGCATCCCGTGTTTTCACCGTTTAACCAGGGAAATAAATTAGATACAGTGTTAGATGTTTAATTTAGGTTTTGACCAACAGATGTTGTTAGTCGTCCACTAAATTGCAGCATTTGAAGGTAGTACCAGCTATTTATGCTCTTAACTTCACTTTGTTTGCTGCCTTTTCTAATCAGAAATAGCTGCTAGAAATCGTTCAGCAATTGACAGAGTGTATATTCCGGATGATTTATGAGATTCTGAAAGAGATTTTATTTTTGACAGTGATAGTGATTTAGATTTTTTGGACTGCTCCTCAGACGACAATGAATCTGACCATGATTCAATAAACCTGCAAAGCGTTAGGCGGCAGTGCATTTTCTTTAGGGAATGCAATCCCTCGCTGTTTTTCGCTTCGTGGGATTGCGGGATCCAGATTTGTTGATCCCGCGGGATTAATATTTCATTCAACTAAAAATTGATTTCGATAGAGAAAAGTAGGAAAAAGTAAGATTATAAGCTCTATGAAGTTTAATAATAATACTTATTTCATAATTAATACAATACCTTACATAATATGCAAATTATATAGTCATGATATTCATAATAATATACTCTTATTCCTTAGTTGCTAAAAAAGGAAGAATGTAAAAAAGACAACTAAAGAGGCATTCGTCTTCTTAGTCTTTATCTAATTTTGATAGAGAATACAAAAACGTTCAACAAAAGATTTTTTTCTTCGTGTGAAACCCTGAATGAGCCATACATTTTTTTGTGGTTAAAAGCGTTTAACAAAAGATTTTTTTCTTCGTGTGAAAGCCTGAATGAGCCATACATTTTTTTGTGGTTAAGTGAAGTTCATCTTTTAAAGACATCACTAGCATGGGCGGCCATAAGGTTGTTTAAGGAGGGGGAGAACATGTCAAGGGTCCTGCCCCAGAAAGATGCAGCATTTAATGTTGAAGCACTTCTGCGTTATACCAGTATGTAAATCATAACAATATCGGGGCGAACAAGGTGCCTACCTGCCAATAGGTATGAGCGACCAAGATCACTGGTTCTTATTGTTCATTTTAAGCAAAAATTTTTGCCCAATTGATGATCGGGAAAGAGGCGTGAAATTGAAATAAAAATAATTTATTTTTCATTTTTAATCCCGCGGGATTACGGTCTTAATCCCGCGGGACTAGTCCCGCAAATATTTGTGCAGGATCCCGTTCCCACAGGATCGGGATTGCATTCCCTAATTTTCTTATATTATGTAATAAACGGAAATTAACTGTAATTCAATTGAAATTTATTGAAAAATTTTTTTTAATGTAATAACATCTGAAATTGGTTTTTCTGAAGCTTAGTTTCTCATGATAAAAATCTATATATAAAATCTTTTCTAGAAAGAAAAAATGCACATTTCAATTTTCCAATGTATATAGATTTGAAATATGAAAAAAAAAAAAAAATTACACAATTTTTGAAGCGATTCTGGTCCACAAATTGAGCAGTCAGAGGGTTAATAGAAAGCATTACTTTAAAACTTCTGCGGCCCACAAGCTGAAAGAGGTTATACATAATACTTCTATTGTTATTGCATGTGATTAACATTTCTATAAAGTTTTATTTCTAAAATCTTACTTTTAAATTTATAAAGGAAGTCAGTACATAGTCGGTCAATTTTGCTATGCTTCTAAAATCATCCACTTGGGACAGAATTATTTTATTTGCATACCAAAGTAATATTTTATTTAGAGATTTATACTATTGGCAACTAAATATCTACCAATTGTCTACACTCTTTATATAAACAGGACTGCCACTGCCTAGTAACACTAAAAATAGTAGCTTTAGTAGCCTGTCAAGTCAAAAATAGCAGGCAAATAGTAGTCTTTTCCCAAACATAGTAGAAAAATGTAAAAGAAAAAAAAAATGGGAGTTTCACGTAAAATCGTAAATGTATGGTGTTAAGGCCAATTATTTGCTCAAGGGATCCAGGCCTAGGAGGGATTGCCTTGCATGGCACAAAATCATAAAAATCGGTTAAAAGTGTTGACTAAGCTGAAAGCATACAAACTGGCATGTATGAATTGTCAATGATTTTACTCTGCATTGAATATTCAAAAGTGCGGTGCAATTTGCATTCTAAAATATTACATTTCTTTCATTTAATAAAATCTACTACACTTTGCTAAAGTTGTGTAAGAACGTCATGATGCTTTATTTTACGGGAAAACAAGCAAAATTCAATTTTAGTAATCGCAAAAAAAAAAAGGGGAATCGCCACCTTGGGGAAGGAGAGTGGGGGCGTTTAAGTAGGAATCAACCAGACAATTTTGAAAATAGTAGTTTTTTGCATTTCCCCATTAAAATTATTTGCTGATAAAGTGTTCATGAATGTTAATTCACATTCGGGGGTTAGTTCATCATCTTACCCCATGGCTGGAGAAAAATGACAGAAATTACTTGTTTTAGGAGAACCGTTGTTTCACCTCTTAAAAGTCGAAACAGGCAATTGAAAAAGTTTGTGGTGTAAGGACACTACCTTCAGGAATGGCCTACCTATTTGGTTTGAAGCCTGTTTTAGTTCCGGAAGTGTCCTACTATCCTGCATAACCCCAGCCACGGGCTCAGGTCCAGCAAGCAGCGGCTTTGAATTTTTTATTTTTTTTTTACAGCATATTTTTTGGATTACAATTGGTAAAATGCATCAGTGCTATCAGGACCGGATACGCCCAGCGGGAAGCCGGGAAACTTTCCGATGGGCCTGTCACTTTCACATATATGTCGTATGTATAATGGGCATGTTTGCTCAGAATACAATGTAAACTGTTCGCCGTTTACATATATTTCCCGGGCCAGTGTGATCAGTTGTATCCGGGCCTGAGTGCTATGCAATATAAAAACAGTTAGTTTACAATAAATCACAATATTGTTCTTAGTAACATTTGACCATACATACATATATTTAACATTCATTTTTTTTTTTTTTTTAACAATTTTGAAAGGTTAAAAAAATAAGTAAATAAATATCTGAAAATAAAATTTAGGCTTGAAAATGATCTTTTTAAAGTAATTTTGAAAATTCTTAACACAAATAAATATCTCTAATAAACAAACTTACGCATTAGAAAGAGGCTTAAAAAAAAAATAATAATAATAAATTTGAAAGCATATACAGTCGAACCTCGATTTAACGTACTTTGATTTAACAAATTCTCCGATATAACGATATGTCCTCAGTGTTCATCCTAGGCGTTTTTTGAAGGGCGCTGCGCACTGCCCGCCCTTTAAAGCAAAAAATCCCGCCCTACTTGCCCTCTCAAAAAAAATCGCCGCCCTTTTGCCACCCAAAAACAGTGCCCTGCCAGCCGCTCTTCTAGCCCCGATTTCATTCATGGTGCCATCCTCTCCCCTCTGTTTACATTTATTGCGTTGCGTCATCTCTTTCCTCTTTGTTGACATTAGTTAGCACCTTCACAGATTCTAGTGTTGAGTCTAGATTGATTTGGCAGGTCGCAGCGCCCGGCGGCCCTTTTATAGTCTTTTTAGTGCCCAGCTGCCCAATTTCTCTTCTTTCTGCCCCCTCCTTTTAAATTTTTATTATTCTTAGTCAACAATCACTACTTTTTTTCCCTACATACCATTTGCGGCCCATCGCGAAAATACGTTAAATAAAACAGCCCCTTCACAGAAATACGATTGAGTACAATAACCCTATCATAAAAATAGGTTCGAATGAAAGCGGCCCTTCCACAGAAACAGTCTATGAAATCGGATCTTTCCCACAAGTGTAATTTATTAAAATGCCTTTCTCAAATATTCTATTCTTTCAGATCGAAATACTGTTAATGCCTTTTTCATTGTCTGTTTTCATTTGCACGAGCGAGTAACCCGAAAAGGCCCCTAGTGTGTTTTGTTTTTGCTGACTCAAGTGAGAAGCCCGATCGCAGGGCAGAACTACGTCTACGTGGGCATTTCAGTTGGGAGTTGGGGGAAGAAAATACGGTCGGGAAATTCAAAATTTTATAAAGTTATCTAAATATTTCTGATTTCATCTGTCAATCCTCAAATATCGGTAGCTACGTTTGATAAATATGTAGTTGCTAGTTATCAAACAATCATTATTCCAGTGTTCATCGCCAGCTGTTGCTCTTCTCGATAGCTGGCGATGAACCCCTCGAGCTGTTGCTCTTCTCGTTTTAATAGTTTTGCACACTAACAAGTTTATTTTTGCACACTAACAAGAATTTATTTCCTCCCCTAAACGATTTCCTCTTTTTAATCGGCTTTCTTAGTACATATTATTCTTAATGTATAACAGTTATTTACTAATCATATATAATTACAGATGATACAGAAAGTATGCCTTAGCAAAACGACATTTTGCGATTCGAAAATTCTGCGGGATTTGTTTGCCTAGACAAGGGATATCTCCTGGGGGTGGGGGGGCTTGGTTGGATGACTTTTTAAGGAGTTCTAACTTGTATTGACTTTACATCTGGATGAAACCGACTAAAACTCCAGACCGATAGTCGCGCTGCCGGGGCCCGAACGTGGGAACTTCAACACTTCAGCCGTCAACCATGTTCAGTGGCTTTATCCACTCAAATCAGTCTGAAAATCGAGCGATTTGCGAATACAGCAATTGAAACACATTATGCTTTTGCAAAATTAAGAGCATAATAATGATCTTTTGCTATTGCAGTGTAGCGCCAGGGTTATTGGTTCCCAGTGCGGTCCTTCAGTTTGCCGCCCCATTCTTTTTTAAGTTTCAGCATTCTGCCCCCCATTTCGGCCTTTTAGTTTACCACCATATTATTTTTAGGTGTCCTGCCGGCCACCATCTTTGTTTTTACCTTGCCGCCCGGGCGGACCCCCCCTTTATTATGCAACAGTTTTAATTGTACTAAAGTGGAGTAACTGCAGAATTTAGTAAATCAGACTATTGACAAGATTTGGTATTCTAACTATTCATATTATGTATCTTCCGATTTTTAAAAAAGTTTTCAAAATTTTAATGAATGAAGCAAAAATAAATAAATAAATAAATAAAAGCAATAGAAAGCTAGTTCTGGGAAAGAATGTCTTAAGAAAACAAATTGTTCTTAAGTTATTCATAAAACTAACTGTCATCAATTTAAGCTTATTTTCAGTTTTTAAAAACTAAAAAACAAAAAAAAATTCGAAATGATTCTGGAAGTTTTTTTAATATGTAATTTGTTTGAGTACTTTTGACAGCAGGATGTTAATTATTTTTATTATTTTAAGCTGATTAAAAACATTTGATAGTTAAAATATTTAATACTTTTTTTATTTTAAAAGTATTAAAGCAAGGTTAAAGAACGAAAATTTAGTGTTTTTAAAGAGAACTTTTTAAGTATTCTACAAAAAATTAAAAATAAAGCTATGAAAAATAAATTATTTAAAATATAAACTTTATTTCACACATTTGGACAATTCTGTGAGTTAAAAAAAATATTTATTTTATACCTGCTAAAAAACTTACATGTAATAATTATTTTTATTTATTTTAAAGAATAGTGCTTTTTAAAAAACTTATATTCACTTTTCATGAATGAGCAAACATTAAATTAGAAGTGAAAGAGAAGAACAAATATATTTCAGTAATTTGATTTCATATGATGTACATTCCAACCATTGGATGCAATACAAAATTTGCATGGATGTCATTTATTCTAGCAATCTTCTGTGTTCAGAATTCAATTTTCCCAATTTCTATAGTTATCAATTGATGGATGAGTTAAATTGTTTGATCCAATTTTAAATGTCTAATAGTAATAAGGGTAACTTTGAAAATCTTTACTTGGTACTCATTCAATAATTATTGTGAACAAAAGAATTTAAATTCTGATTTATATTATTAAATTTTATTATTTTTATTATATGCTGAACACATCTATCCTAATCCACTTACACTGACAGTCCTTTTCTGTTTAAAAGTTTGTACCAATATATGTAAAACATCCTATATGAATGTGGTCCAGTAGTGATAGTGTGATAAAATTGAAGAACATAAATAAGCAGTCCCTCTGCCTTCCCCTACTGCCTAACAAATCATGTTTGGCTAAAAATTTCTGAAACCTTCTTCAATAAATGTACTATTCTTATAAATAATTAACATGTAAGTTATGTGATTTCGAGCAGCAAAAAAAAAAAAAAAATTAAGCAGAAAATTCAAAATTACTTTTATTAAAACTTTTTTTTTAAATCAAAAACTTCTAGTTATCTACAGATTTAATTCACATATTTATGTCATGCTTAGAGCAAAATATTATCAACAAATCCTTTTTCCTATTTCGCTTACACTTACTTCTACAGGATATTTTCTCCAAAAGATCAGGGGAAAAAACTAAGACAAATTGGAAAAAATATAACTATGCATTTTAGTCAGAACACATATTACAACTCTACATGTTAAAGTTTCGGGGATCAGATAGTTTCAAACCAGTGTCTATATATGTTAGCTACTTGTACATTCTCGTAGAACTCCAAAGTGCCTTTTTTAAGAACAGGGTGCCCTTTTTGAAATTTCCCCCCTGTCGACCCTTTTTTTCTAGAGTCGACAACTATTCTAATCACCTCCTCTTGTAAGTTAACCATTTTTTTTATGCCTATATAGCTATACATGAAAAATTTTAAGTGCCAATTATTTTATATGTAGACTCCTCACCCCCCACCCCTCAAAAAAAATAAACTTTAGATACGATAAATGCAGATTTAATATGAAAAACCATTGTATTGTTGGCTGACCTTTTTTCTAAAAGTAAATAGCAATATTCGCTTAGTATATACAGGCACGTATCATTTTCATTTTAGTAACAAAAATGAAAATTTCGGGGGGGGGGGGGGGATGTTCCTGGACAACCCTAAATACGTTCTTGAGTATATATATATATATATTCATATAGTGCCTCTTTATATTCTGACGTGCCCTTGAAAGCTTAAATTGCCCTTTCTTAAGGACTAGCACCCTGCCCCTTTTTCATCCTAGGAAGATCTCTGTGTCCTGCATAACCCCAACCACGGGCTCAGGTACAGCAAGCAGCGGCTTTGAATTTTTTTTTTTTTTTTTTTTTTTTTTTTACAGCATATTTTTTGGTTTACAATTGGTAAAATGCATCAGTGCTATCAGGACCGGATACGCCCAGCGGGAAGCCGGGAAACTTCCCGATGGGCCTGTCACTTTCACATATATGTCGTATGTATAATGGGCATGTTTGCTCAGAATACAATGTAAACTGTTCGCCGTTTACATATATTTTCCGGGTCGGTGTGATCAGTTGTATCCGGGCCTGGGTGCTATGCAATATAAAAACAGTTAGTTTACAATGAATCACAATATTGTTCTTAGTAACATTTGACCATACATACATATATTTAACATTCTTTTTTTTTTTTTTTAACAATTTTGAAAGGTTAAAAAAATAAGTAAATAAATATCTGAAAATAAAATTTAGGCTTGAAAATGATCTTTTTAAAGTAATTTTGAAAATTCTTAACACAAATAAATATCTCTAATAAACAAACTTACGCATTAGAAAGAGGCTTTAAAAAAAAAAAAAAAAATTGAAAGCATATACAGTCGAACCTCGATTTAACGTACTTTGATTTAACAAATTCTCCGATTTAACGAATATTTTTTTTGTCCTGACTGTTCCAAACCTATTATGTTCTTTTGAGGCCTAATGCAATGTTTAAACAGTTTTTAAAGCAATCAAATTACGCCTTTGACTCAAAAAATTTAAATTGTATCTTTACAAGCTATTAGCATTAACCTTTTACAGACCAAGTTCAGATCCTGGCACATTTTTAATTAATTTTTTGCATATTTTGTTTTTTAATCCGTTAATTAAAGGCTATTAATCATTTAAATTAGGGATGTAATTGATAGTGATTTTGCAGGATACAGGACATCCGGAGCTCCTTTGGTTGCCGGATACGGATATCACACTAAACATGTATTTAGTTATTCCATTTTTAAATATAATGACATCAGAACAATAAATTGCAAACATATTTCACTCATTAAAGTGTTTTTTTAGTAATTGACTTAAAATTTACAGAAAATAAATATCTTTACATATATGTACATAAAAAATGTTACTTAAAATGTAAAAAGTTGAATAATTCAGAAATATTCAATTATTCAGTTGATAAAGAAGAAATATTCTTTTTATGTGTGCACTACTGGCAGAAGCAAATAAATTTAACAATGACACATTTATTAATGTATCTATAATTGCAGATTTTTCACAAAGAAATACTTACTTTTATTTATTTATTTAAGAATAAGATATCTATTTTGATAAGATACCTATGATAGATGAATTAATTTTTTCCAAACATAGGTTTAATGCCTTCTCTCTGTTTTAATAATGCCTTTTTTCTATTTTAATAATTTAATATTAAGTCATTTTTAGTTTTATTTTAAATTAAATTACTTTTGAGATTGATAAATAAAAAGTAAATCTCTTTTAAATATTTATAATGAAATTATGCTTTCTTTTGTAGTTTTATAGAGGTGTGAAGCAGAATTTTTCAGGTTATGAATTAAATTTCTTTAATCAAAAATAATATTTTTTTCAAACTACAAGTTAAAAACAGAAATAGACCTGCTTAATTGTTTAGCTTCTAAAATGTATGAGCATTCTTTCAGAGAAAAAATATTATATGGCACCATAAGGGGAAAAAATGGGAGGGGGCAAATTCATAAAAAAAAAAAAAAAAAAAAATCATTTGAAACATTAGTTCCCAAATTTTAGGACAATTTCACTTTTTTACTACTTGACATTCCGACCGACACACACACAAAAAAAAAAAAGAAGAAAAATTACACAAAGTACATTATGTATGGATTGATAATCATACACAATACTGTAGTAGTAACTAAAGCAACTATTTTAAACCAGTAAAATACCATGTCATAATTTTCTTTAATAAATATTTCACAAACACATTTTAAATGTATATATTTTAAGTGGACTTAATTTTAAAAATCAATAAATAAAATAAGGGTTAATTTTTAATCATTAGGTATTAGAGACTGCAATAAAGGAATGCTCAGTAAAAGATTGTCATTTAGAAAAAGGATGAAGATTGAAAATTTCTCCCTGCCTCTGTAAATAAATTTTGAAGCAGAATAATTGAAGTTTTTTGTTAATTATCCGATTTCCGGAGCAAATTAAAAATATCGGAGGAACTCCATGGGGAGAGAGTGTAAATTTACATTATTTCTGGGATTACCATAAGAGAAATTGCATATAATGAATGCACATATTTTTTGAATGATACTCTCTCTACACAGTGCTTATAATTAAATTTCCCCTATAAACAGCAGTCTACAGCTGAAAAGGATGAGAAGATCGCCTCCAAATTTCCACATGGACACTACATGAGATGTGCTTAGGTTTAAGTTAAGAAAATGTCTGCAGCATATCAATTCTAAATATTTAGCCTAACTAGTTATAAATGTGCTCAAAAACTACTGAACAAATAATGAAATTGTGTGTTTATTTTGAATAATCCATTTCCAGTGTTAATTTTTCTGTTTTTCCAGTTAAAAAATACCCCTGTTTATCCCCCTGTTTTATGTATTACTTTATCAAGAATTTTAAAATATAATTTTCCATCCTGTGCCATGCATATTATACATAGAACTTTAGTAGTATATGGCTGGATATCCGGCAGAGAAATTGGATATCTGGAAGTTATGATTCGGATATCTGACACTATTTCGAATATTGAAAAATCAGCCGGATACCGGATATCTGTTACATCTCTAATTTAAATGGGGGCGATTGTATACAATTTTCACTGTGTTTGCAATTGGGAACATTGGTCATTTCTGATTAATGACTCCTGACAATCTTTTACATTGGTTTCAAAAACGGAGTATAGTGATGTGTAGTTTGAATGATACATGAAATATTAAGAGTTAATGAAAGGTTTATTTTTAAATTTAAATAAAGATATGAATTAAGTTTGAAGAGGGGGAGGGCTGTTAGATAACTCTGTAAAAATTTATGAAAATCGAGGTTGGACGGTATTTACCAAGGAGGATAGAACTAAACAGGCGACGCCATGAGCGAAAAGTTTTGAAGCCATCTGCTGGCAACATCCTTGGCTGCTTTCCCCCTCAGTCTACCCAAAACATTGCTCTTCAGCGTTGCGTTCTATGGTAGAAGTGCCTTCATTTTTTTTTGTATTTTTGAGCACTTTTATAAATTGTTAAAGTTTTTTTTAAAAGGTACGTTTCCTACAGGATAACATGCCTGTGTGTTCAGCGATTGGATGCACAAATCGGCCTGATACAAAAGTATTGGGGATATCTTTTCATCGGTAAGTTGTCTACAAACCATATTGTTGCTATTATTTAACAGACTGTATTTTTGCAGCATAAGCGTAGCGTGACCAAAAACTGTTTTCAGGGGAGAGTATATAGCTTTTCTAAGAGTGAGAATAGCGAACTTTTTTCTGGATTAGAAAAAAAAAATTAAAATAAATGGTTTAAGCAATGACGAAGTACACATCCCCGAAGCTACGCTTATGTTCTGCAGTAATAAATATTGGTTGCATTGAAGTATTGATAGTTAATATATGCTTATTTCTCATGATCTGTTTTACATTTGCTCTACATAAATTTTTAAATTTAAAATGCCTGGTGATACATTGTCTCTGATTAATATAATGATTCTCCTAAAATATTTGATATATTTCAAATGTTCACTTTCTCATTATTTCATACAGTTAGTTTATGTAATTAGAATTGTTTTTCAGAATGCTAAAAATTTTATTTTCTTAAAATTAAAAGGTTGTTGGCAAGTTTGTATCTTTCTTCTACAATCAAGATTATAAACAATAACTTGCATAATTATCTTCCAAAATTAACATTGGAATGTGATGATATGTCACTCTATTTTCTTACTAAAAAATTCCTGTCAGTCAGTTTTCCCAAATCTGATGTTGATCAAAATGACTTTGTTTTTATATTATTAGTGCTAGTGTGCTATTAAATCTTCATTTTTTTTTGTCTACGCCATGTCACTTTTCAATAGGGTTATATTATAATATGTGGCTGGATGACTTCTAAACATGCTTTTGAATGGTTTCGAACAGAAAAAGAACCCTTACAAATATGTGAAACGTCTTAAAATTTGAATTTAATTTTTTGCAAAATTCATACATGATTTCTTTTGTTTAAAAATATACAATTAAGAGAAGCGTGGATTGAGGCAGTGAAAAGAAAAAACTGGAGGCCTTCACATATTAGTACTTTATGTAGCGAACACTTCACTGAAGATCTTATTGATTGTATTTCTGTGAAATCAGTACGCTTATGTGAAAATGCTGTGTCAAATGTTTTTAAAGCTTTTCCCTCTTATTATCAGAAAGTAAGTTATTAATTCTGTTTATTCTTATTACTTATGAAAATGTTTCATATTTCAGTATTTGAACCCATGTTTATAAAAAGTTCAGCCTATTTATTCTTAATTTTCAATAATTGGTTTTTTTTTTTTTTGAAAAAGAAGCATGATTCATGAATGAAAGCAATAAACAAAAACTGTTTCTGTTTCTCTGTCAACAAAACCAGATTTACCATTAAGCACGCTAGACACTTGCCTAGAGTGCTAAAATTTTAGAGGTGTTTCAGTGACGTAGTGAGAGGGGACAAGGGGGGCTATCATGCCGCCAAACTCCGCACTCAGAGGGGCGCCGAATATTTTTATATGAGTATATTCTACATATTACATTATTATGTTTTTCAGGGGGAGGGGTTATGAGGGAGTTGTCGGAAGTGGATTAAGAGAACGTTCCCTCGGCCGCTTACATGACGTATAGTGTATTAAAAGTATCCATGAAGTATGCTGAGGACTTAGAAGAACAGGAAGACGACTCGAATTCAGAAAAAGCTACGTTTATTAGAGGATGTCTTAAAGTAAGCAACTTCAATTTACGCACAGTACATTGCTTTTGTAGAAAATAACACCAAGAACATATCTAATCATTCCGGCCACATGGCATGCCGGAGTTCCATAAAAAAACGAACACAACCTCCTCTGACGGAGAGCAATCAAGAAGTGTACTAAAATCTTCCTACAAAACTGCCAGCTCTTTACAGGTTGGCGAATTAAATATGAGCACCCATAAGCCACTCCCCACGTGACAACCACCGTCCAGTAAGCGTAAACCATATAAAAATTTGAAACAAATGGATTAAATGATTAATGCCATGACAGAAGTGCCAGAATTTGGCGAATGCCAATACATAAGTTTACAACCCCGTGAGAAAGCAAAGGCATACGACCGGGAGGCACCAAGAATTTACACAGCATATGCTAAAGCGAAATTAATTTAGAAGGGGAACCCCGAAAAACCCAGACAAACCGTCGTGAAAAGAAAGAACATTTTATCGAGCCGAAAAACAAAGTGGAGAGAGATTAATACGGAAAACGAAATTTTGATTTAGAAAGATGAAACATAGGAACATTATTTTAAGACACGAAAAATATGTGAACTTCGTCACAGGGGGCTGCCAAAAAAAGTGTCATGCCCCAGGTGCCAGTTATGCTCACTTTGTCACTGAGTTAGCTTTTCTTGGATTTAAAAAAAATATATAAATATACTTATAATTCTCAGTCGAAAGAAGTGCTTCAGTCTCACACCTTCAACAACCAGTAGCAAATGCATAATTTTTAGGGGAAGGGCTAATTAAAAAAAAAAAAAAAAAAAAAAGATTTATTTGACCTAAACAAAGCATTCAATAAAGCAAAATGTTACCCTAAAGGAATGCCTTTTTTATTTCTGGGGATGATTGTCAACAACATAACTCAAATTTCATAGCGCTTCCAACAGACAGTGCATCGTACATAAGAGCAGAGTGTGTTACCTAAAGAAAATGTATAATTAAGCAAACTGTTAGCCTAATGTAATGTTATTTGGGAGAGTTGAAGCCCTCGAGTTCATTCTCTGGCTCTGTCACTGTCAAGTTCTATCAGTTTGGATTGGATTGATATGATTATGGCAGGCAGCGCTACATGAGGGCGATCTGTCTAGGGGGATGTCTTACGTGGAGGACTCTTTTAAGGGATTCTAGTGCGTTTTCATGTTATATCCGAATAAACCACCCAAAACACCAGACTGCTAGATCGACAGCTTTTTATTAAAAAATTGACTATTTAAAAAACATCAAACTCTAAGCATCAATTTACACTGCAACAGCTGCTACATTGGGGTCACTAAAAGAAAAATTAAAGATCGTAAAACAGAGCATATTAACGACATTAAATTCAATAGAGAATCAACAGCTTTATCCCGCCTCGCACTAAACACCCCTATTACAATAGATTACCAAGCAATACAAAAAATAGCCAATTTTAATAACCACACATACGCTTATTTACGAGAATCACTAGAAATATTAACAACAGAGGGCAGCATCAACGACATGACGCATGCTACCGTAGATGAAGTATGGAATGACATCATGTGCAATAAGAACGGCGCGGAAGAGGAGGAGGCAGGAAAGAACAACATTCCCACAGAAACGAGAGACTGATGACAGCTGTGAGGATGGGCAGCCGAAATATATATCTCAGGAGGTTATGGTAATATTTTTATCAAATAACTCTAAGCATCAATGTTAAGCAAATGTTGGCTTCAGGGGCATTCCAAAGTGACTAACAAAACATTTAGACAAGATTTCATTACTTTTTTTTCTTCAAACACAAAAAATTGAGACATTTTGTAAAATTCCTTAAAAATTAAAGTTTACAGGTATTTATTTTGAAAAAATGTCATTGTGACTAATTTAACATTTTTGTTCCACGCATATTAAGTAACACATTAATACTGAATTCGAACTATATTCCGTATCTGGTGCTGTTTACATGTTTCATTTGGTGATCGTTCTAGTGTGAATATAAAGCTAAATAAAAGAAAGCATATTGGTTTTGCGTCATCAGCCAGTGTGTGTGTTTGTTAGAAATGGTGTCAATATAAAACTAAATAAAAGAAAGCATACTGGTTTTACGTTATAAGTCCGTGGATATTAGGGACATTTCTGAGCGGTTAATAAAAAAAAAAAAAATAAGTGCTTTTTTTTTAACGAATCTTTGGAATGTTTAAGGTTTTTAATTTTAATTTTAAATTGATATTGGATGTTTTTATGTTTTTGTAAGTGCTATTTATGTGCTATTCTAATCAAACTGACTTTATAAGAGGTGTACAACTAGATTGTTTAATCCACTGATGTTTTTTTTTTTTTTTTTTGAGTTGCAAATGGGCCAGTGTTTGTCCAGTTTACATTAGCTGTACAACTAGGTTGCTTAATCCACTGTAGTTTTTTTAGTTAAAAACTGTCCACTGTTTGCTCATTTTAAATTGCCTGTTACTGAATTTGCAGACGTTTTTTTAGTTAAATATGGACGGTGTATTTTGTTTTAATGTGTTTGTTAGTAGAATATATGTGCAATTTAAATGTGTTAAAATACTTTGCTGATTGTGCAAGATGGTTTGCGACAGTTGCTGAAGCTTAGCAGTTGCCAAGCCCCAGCGACTGTCGCCGTGTTTACATGGGGTGTGCACTGTCTTGTATGATTTTACCCTAAATTCCTGTAAAGCTTGAAAAGGCAAACAATATTTAAAGATTCATTTCTTATATTTACAAATAATGAATTTTAAGAATATTCCACAGTTTTTAAAATATATTTGTATTTTTTATGATAAATTAACACTAAGCTTAAAAGGTGTGTGACTAACATAACAAAATAAAAAGCAAGTAGGTAATGACCAAGTTAAATACAATTTTAAAAAATCGTAATAGAAATAAAATTCCAAAAGATTTTTTTTTTTTTAACTGCTGCCAAATTCTAGTATTAGAACGTGTAACAAATAAACAGATAAGTCACTTAAAACTTTTTATTTGGGAATACCTTATTCCCCCGTACACGATATATATTTCGGTTACACACATAACCATCTTCAGTCGTTTCTGGAGCTCTCACTAATGGCGGCTTCTTTTTATATCTTCGTCGTTCTTCTTCTTGAAAGTTCGATGCATGACGTCGTCCCATGATTGGTCGATTGTATGAAGCGTATCGTTGATGCTGCCCTCTGTCGTCAATATTTCTAAGCTCTCACGAATGTAGGCATATATACTATTTTTAAAGTTGGCTATTTTTTTAATATTTTTAAAATCAATGGTAATGGGCTCTTTCAAAGCTAGACGGGCTAGGGCGGTACTTTGTTTCTGGAGGTTAATGTCTTTAAAATGTTCGTTTTCTCGTTCTTTAATTTTCCTTTTAGTAACGCCGATGTAGCAAATTTCTTTATTAGTATCGTTTGACATAAAATTAATTTTATAGATCCCTGCGGTTTCGATGGGGTTGATTGGGTCTTTTTCCGATCTAATGCGCTGAAAGATTGTTTTATTAGGTTTAATTGGAATACGTAAGTTCTTTTTACTGGCGATATTAGAAAGTTTATTGGCTATCCCTCGGCTAAAGGGGATAGCGGTAGTAAAACCAGTAAAAAGAACTTACGTATTCCAATTAAACCTAATAAAACAATCTTTCAGCGCATTAGATCGGAAAAAGACCCAATCAACCCCATCGAAACCGCAGGGATCTATAAAATTAATTTTATGTCAAACGATACTAATAAAGAAATTTGCTACATCGGCGTTACCAAAAGGAAAATTAAAGAACGAAAAAACGAACATTTTAAAGACATTAACCTCCAGAAACAAAGTACCGCCCTAGCCCGTCTAGCTTTGAAAGAGCCCATTACCATTGATTTTAAAAATATTAAAAAAATAGCCAACTTTAAAAATAGTATATATGCCTACATTCGTGAGAGCTTAGAAATATTGACGACAGAGGGCAGCATCAACGATACGCTTCATACAATCGACCAATCATGGGACGACGTCATGCATCGAACTTTCAAGAAGAAGAACGACGAAGATATAAAAAGAAGCCGCCATTAGTGAGAGCTCCAGAAACGACTGAAGATGGTTATGTGTGTAACCGAAATATATATCGTGTACGGGGGAATAAGGTATTCCCAAATAAAAAGTTTTAACTAATTAATCCGCCGTATTAAATAATGTTTTATGTGTCTTTATCAGATAAGTCACTTTTAATGTTTTGCAAAAAATTGGTCCGAATGTTGACATTAAAATGGAAAGACCCTTCAATGATTTGATGGATAAAACATCGATGAACTGAAGACATCGATATTGCATCCCTAGGCCACAGGCTTGATTGTATAGTTTGTTAAATATTTAAACTATGAAAGTAACAATTGAGAAATCCATTCTAACAAAATAATTGGGAAGTTTCCCCTCATGTAACTATTTGTATTTAAAATCTTTATTGCGTCCATCATAATAATGTATCTATGTAATCATTCTAGGTTCAAAAGAAGAGAAAATCGCCTACAAAATGTCACTCTTCAAAATATCTTGAAAAAAAAGTTCTTATTTTTCATGAGAACTCTAACATTGTTGAGGATTCTGTCACTGATACCATAAAAGATGCAGGAACATCACCAATTAAAGAGTTGAAAAAACACTCAAAATACTGGTGTTAAACGATAAAGTAATTAAAAAACTTTGTAAAAAACACACATAAGAAGTAAAAGGAAAAAGGATACGCGTTTCGTTCAAAAATTGTTTTGAACTTCTTCAGTCCAAGCTCATCGACGTAAAGAACACAGGGAACTGAAAGGAGAAAAAAACAAGCAAGATGTTGCCACAAGGGGCAAAGAAAAGTCGAACAAAACCACGGAGAGGGGAGAAAAAAATTAAAAAGGGGGATAGAAAGGAAAGGAAAGAAGCACAAAAAATACAGAAATAAAAAAGGAATAAAGAAAAGTAATAAAAAAGGGAACACACAAGTACAAGCACACACACAAAAAAGAGAAAACAGAACAAACAAACAAAAAACAAATAGCACACGTTTTTTTTTTTTTTTTTAAATAAAAACCACGAACAGGACAGCACAATAAATATATAATAATAATATATATATTTTTTGTGCTGTCCTGTTCGTGGTTTTTATTAAAAAAAAAAAAAAACAAAAAACGTGTGCTATTTGTTTTTTGTTTGTTTGTTCTGTTTTCTCTTTTTTGTGTGTGTGCTTGTACTTGTGTGTTCCCTTTTTTATTATTTTTCTTTATTCCTTTTTTATTTCTGTATTTTTTGTGCTTCTTTCCTTTCCTTTCTATCCCCCTTTTTAATTTTTTTCTCCCCTCTCCGTGGTTTTGTTCGACTTTTCTTTGCCCCTTGTGGCAACATCTTGCTTGTTTTTTTCTCCTTTCAGTTCCCTGTGTTCTTTACGTCGATGAGCTTGGACTGAAGAAGTTCAAAACAATTTTTGAACGAAACGCGTATCCTTTTTCCTTTTACTTCTTATGTGTGTTTTTTACAAAGTTTTTTAATTACAATTAAAGAGTTCCAAACAGAACTAAATGCTTTAAAGCGGAAATATGAAGAAACAAATAATTTGATGCTGAAGTATCGAAAGAAGGTCAAAGTACTTCAACAACAAAATCGTCGCATTAAAAAAAAGTTTGAAAACTTAAGCTCACTGTTTGAGAGCTTGAAACAAAAACAGTTCATGGATATTGATTCCTTGGATATTTTAAGAAACGTAGCTTGTCCAAGCCTAGAAATTTTGAAACAACAAGTTTCTAGGACAAACAATAAGCCAGTTGAAAGGCAGTATTCTCCAGCATTGAGGGCTTTTGCTCTAACGCTTTATTTGTTTTCCCCTAGAGCATACGAATATGTACGAGAGACCTTCGACACATGCTTGCCACATACAAGAACTATTTCAAAATGGTATCAAAAGTAGATGCTGCTCCAGGTTTTACACAAGAAACTTTAAAAGCCCTACAGGAAATGATTAAAGTAAATGACAAATTGCTGTTTTCATTACTTTTTGATGAGATGGCAATAAAGAGGCACATTGAATTTGATGGATATAAATTCCATGGCTTTGTAGATATGGGTACAGCGCTAAATGATGATTCCCTCCCAGAAGCAAAAGAAGTACTTGTTTTTATGGTTGTTGCCATAAACAGCCATTTTAAAGTGCCCGTGGGCTATTTCCTTATTGATGAAATGTCAGCAATGCAAAAGGCAAACCTCTTATTGCAGTGTTTGTCTATGCTGCATTCTATGAATGTGAAAATAGTTGCAGTAACTTTTGATGGATTGGCAAGCAATCTCAGTTGTGTTTCATATATGGGTTGTGATTTGAACATCACTAATTTAAAAACTAAATTTAGTCATCCTGAGACTGGTGAGGATGTTTACATATTTTTGGATCCAGCACACATGCTGAAATTAGTTAGGAATACTCTTGGGGGAAAAAGGCAGCATTGTCGGTGAAAACAATGAAATTATAGATGGGCGTTTTTTAGAAGTGTTAAATGATATCCAAGAAAACGAGGGTCTGAATCTAAACAATAAGTTTAGAAAAGCACATTTACACTTTTTTCGGCAAAAAATGAGAGTGGAATTGGCTGCTCAGACCCTGAGTAAGTCTGTGGCAGCTGCAATAAAATTTTGTGATGATGAATTAAATATACCTAAATTTGCTTGGAGTAGGGCTACGGTGAAATTCCTGCTGGCATTTAATGACCTATTTGATATCTTAAATTCGCGCAATTAACGTCAAATTGGTTTTAAAAACCCTGTTCAAGAATCCAACTTTCAAAATATAAATGAAAGATTAAATTCTATTAAAAAATATATCTTTGATCTAAAAACAGCAAAAAATGGTCCAAAAATAATTGAAAGCAATAGAAAAACAGGTTTTTTAGGATTTTTAATTTGCACTGATAGCCATCAACAACTGTATACCTCCCTAGTAAGGTCGCAAAATTTGTTAAAATATTTACCTATGTACAAGTTTAGTCAGGACCCATATAGAAATGTTTTTCCAATGCGTGCGATCACAAAGGGGTTCATCAGATAATCCAACAGCTCGCCAGTTTAAAGGAGCCTATAAAAAACTCATAATAAATTCTGAAATAAAAGCTAATTCTAGAGGAAATATCTGCCCACTCGAAGCAATAAATATTTTGACTGTTTCAAGTTCTAAGCCTGAAGATATTATAAATATATCTTCAGAGAAAAGCTTTCTTTTAGACCTTCCAGCATCGCATGTAAGTAACATTGATCACGATTATGTGTTTGATGCTGGATTACTCAGTAAATTTTCTGAGCAAATTGTGTATGCAATTATCTGAGCAATTATTATGTAACTGGTTTTGTGGCCAGAAAGTTGTCAGAAAGGTTAAAATGCTCTGATTGCTGTGATGCCCTTGTAAGTGTATCACCTCAGTTTAAATCATCTATTATCGTACAAAACAAGAGGGCGATTGCTGTATCCATCTAATGATGTGTTTACTATTTGTAAAACTTCAGAAACTATATTCAGAAGAAATATAAATATGGACGGTGGCAAATATTTACACAAGTGCCATGGCATTCTGGAAACAGAAATTCAGATAATGAACACTTTATCCAGAAAGTCTTTATTTTCAAATTTAGATGCACATTTATTTGACCAAGGGTCATTACAAAATCACATTGTGCATCCAGTGGTGGAAAAAACTACTTTTTTATTGTAGCGAACTACAACTGCCGCTACTTTTCAAAAAATGTAGCTAACTACAACTACAACTACTTTTTGAAAAATGTAGTTAGCTGCACTACTTTTGAAATGTAGTCGCTACTTCGCTACTTTTAGGAGACAAATTTTGCTAACAGATTCAGTTTGCATTACATTCATATTTAAGGATATTTATATCCTAATTAGAGAAAACTATTGATATCTTAATTAGAAAAAAAACTATTGCACTAATAAACAACTACCAGGGGAGTGTTTGAGGAGGGCGGCGGACCCCCTCAAGAAATGTAAAACAATTATTAAAAAGGAGCTATTTTGTAACATTTCTTTTAACTTTAGAACAATAAAGTTTAAAATACCGAATCGTCCCCCTCCCCTTGAAATGGAAGCCTATATATACGCTACTGACAACTACTGCTAATTATTGAAGTATTGTTGAAACTAATTCAGTTTTAATACCTCTAGGATAAAAATAAATTGGGAAAGTGAGCTCTGAAAGCATGAGAAAAATGATGAGAACCAAAAAAGTAAAAATAATAATAATAATAATAATAATAATAGGATATCTGAACGGGAAACTTGTTAAACTCGGCCAAAACTCGTTTAACGGAGAGGTTTTTTTTAATACATTTCTACCTTAATTTAAAAAAAAATATTTTATCCACTTAATTGCATCTACAAAATACATACCTTATTTCTAATATAAATAGCATTAAAAATATATATAAATACAGCAGGGTGATTACAGAAGTGATTACATACTTTACAAGGTGATTACATACTTTTTTGTGCCTTTTTTTTTTCTACATGAAAGCGAACAAGTTAAATATGGGTTCTTTGAAAGCTATCGCAAGCGCAAAGCAAAGCTGTACCCAGACAGTGCATTCAAACACCCCCGTCCTCTGAAGCAACATTGGCCATTCCAGGGGAGTCTCCTCCGTTGGATGATGGAGGACAGATAAAACACGGGTTTAATATTGGGTAACACCTCACATTTTTAAATTTAAGTTTTCTCAGGAAGAGACGTTCGGCTCTTTCAGCCTTGGACTAAACAATGCTATGCTCTCCCTGATTAACATTTAAGTGATGTTGAGAGGGCTTTCCTTTTCGGTGGCGTTATTGCACCGTTTCCAGTCCCTCACCCCCCCCCCCCTTGTCAAAATTTTTTAAACAAAATACCCATAAATTTTCATTTTTTAGCTTAAATATTACGCATTTTAACACAAAGTTATGTCTATAACCCCTCCCCCCTTGAAGGAAGTCTTCATACGCCACTGGTGGGACTAGTTGTATAAAGAAACGATTCAATAATTGAGGGTGTCATTGTGTCAAGAAGGAAGCTCATGTAACGACTTGCCAAATTAATTTAGTTCCTATGTTTTGGTAAGAGCACAACGTTGTACTTGAAAATTATATTAACGACATTTCATTTTAAAAGCTAATGATTTATTTATTTGCGAAGGGAGGACAGCTTACGTCACTAAATGTGTCATTTAGAGCTACGTATGTAATAATTTTGCCATACAAAATGTTTAATCTGGGGGGGGGGGCTAAGACAGCCGTACTATTTTTTGACGTATATTGATAGTTGAATGTTTGAAGAAAGTGACATAGCAAAACTTTTTTTAAAATTAACACATATTTTAATTAATCTAAATATTTCATTAACAAATAAAGAATATCTGCTTTTTTTTTTTTTTTTTTGAGATATGAAGGATATTTGAAAAACATGTTTTGGCTCCCTCCTCTCCCCATAAGGGCGACAAAAAAATCCTAATATTTTTTAGACGTTCTTGTTTATTACATTTTAAAGCAAAATAAAAATAAAAATCTTATACTTCATTTGTTTTGCCACTTGCTATCCCCTCCCCTTCCTAAAATTTCTTTTTAGATATTCTTTTTTGTTGTATTTTAAAATAAAAATCATATGAATGTTCTTTTTTTAATACAAAGGATATGTTAAATGTATATGTAAAAAACATTTTGCCCCCCCCCCTCCCCCAGTGCAGCATCCCTTGGGGAGGCAATCTTTAAAAAATCCTTCAATTTTTCTTTGGGTTTTCCGTTTTGTTACATTTTAAAACAAAAAATCTTAATATCTGTTTTCTTTTTCCTGCAAGATATGAAGGATATGTGAAAAACTCATTTTGACCGCACCCCCTCAAGGTAATTTCGAAGAATCACTCAATTTTCTTATTTCCGCTTTTCATGTTTTTTTATATTTTCAAACAAAAATCCTGTGATTGTCTGTTTTTTTAATTTGAGATATGAAATCAATATTAAAAATTTGTGAAATACCCATTTTGCCCCGTGTCCCCCTTTGGGAAAAGGCGATTTTCAAAAAATCGCCAAATTTGTATTTAGATAATCCAGTTACTTATATTTTAAAACAAAACTCGTATTCTTATTTGTTGCTGTTTTCTTTGAGATCGTAAAATACTATAACTATTACAAAAATAAACTTTCACTTTCATCGAGATTCGTGTGGGGGGGGGGGGATCACGCATAAAACTAATTTTTGTAATATCTTACATACTGTTCAATTATTTTTGGTTTTATATTACATTTAAGAAAGAGAAAAAAATATACACATAAGTTAAACATACCTTCGGTTCTTTGATTTAGGCCTATTTTGGTAATTGTATTCATTAAATAAAATTTAAGCATAAAATTAAACATACATAGAATATAGAAACTTAAACACTATTCACAAAATTATATATTTACAAGTCACATTAACCTAGTTGAAATGAAAATTTGAACGCAACGTAACTCCCCCCCCAAAAAAAAAACAATAAATGGGTGAGCAGTTCATGTTTGAGAACGAATTTAGAAAATGCTGATAAACCAAGAAAGTAGACAATTCATTATAGGTTCAGGTTCAAGGGGTATAATTGGAGTTTTTCTTCCTTCTCATTGCTTTCTCAGTAATTTTCTGGGCTGGTGTAAACCAGGAAGTTGTAAAACGAAGCTGTATTGCCCCCTGCAAATCCTTCCCACAGAATTCAAGAATCCCCTCTCACACAATTCCTTTGAATTCTGTGAGAGGGGATAGAGGTGGGGGGGGGAGGCGATCACTAATTGCGAGGTCTGATTATATATCATTCCAGCTTTGGAAGGATATAGAGTTCACAGAATGCTGGACACTCAACAGTGGGCAAGTGGACACTACACTGTATTTAGGGGTGCAAAAAAGAAGAAAAAATTAAATTAATGATGTCACAAAAGCATGCTATTTAAAGATATGTAAAATTCCTTTTCAAAAGCAAAAAATGCTCACTTTCATGTACAGAAATATATATTTCAAAAACTGAAACCTTACATACATTATTTTTCAAAATAAATCAAATTTTATGGTTTAAACTTGATTCATCTGGGAAGTGCACATGCCCCCTCTGGATCCGCCAACTGGCCTTGGCTGAATATGAAGTTAAATGCAGCTACTTTTTCTTTTACACTCTCAGTCAGACTAGAGACATCAATGCAAATGCAAGCTGTTCTGATTCTGATTTCTCTCTGGCGTTCCCAGATTATCACACTGACAAGGGGGAGGGGGGGATAGCGCACGTCCCCAAATATCCCAATAATATAGATTAAAAATTCATATATACTGAAATAATAATAATAATCAAAATAAAGCAATTTCCTCTGTAACAGTTATTGTTATATTGTTGTCCATCAGTAGATCAACTGGGAGACATTTCTTGGATGGTGAACACGATTTGATCAAAGTACAGTAAATTGAAATGCCATTTTTACCCCGAGTACCAGTGCCTTGTGTTTTATGTTTTAAAGAAGAAAGAAAATTACACATTTTTTGTCGGTCCAAGAAAATTTTCTAGCACGCTAATCTTGAGCGCCTTGTAGAAATAAACATCCCAGGCAGTGCCGGATTTAGAGGTGTGGACGCCCTGGGGCAACAAAGGAGTGGTGGCCCCTAATTATTTCTTAAACCAGTTTAGAATTTTTTCGAAGACAAGTGTGGCGAAGAAGGTTTGCCGTTAACTCTTAGCCTAGAAGTCCAGAATTGGATATTCGTTAGGAAATTATATGTAAAGATGTCTATTGTGGGGGCCTCTCTTGTGGAGGACCTGAAGCTGCAGCTCCAGTTGCCCTCCCCTAAATTCGGCCCTCATCCCAGACTTAATGTCCATAATGTTAATAATACAAATGGATAAAATATTAAAATAAAAATTATCCTTGGTTATATAATCTTGCTCAAGTATATGTAAGTAATTTTTTTAAATCCAATGTTGGAAGTTTTGAAAATGTTTTATGTTGCAAAAATGCAATAGCGGTCAAAAATATGCAGACCCTGATCCATACCTGCCAACATGCAATTTTTGAAAATCTTACAATACCATGGTGTCACGCAGTCGCAATAAATATGCTTACTAAAGATAAAATGTAATCAAACACAATTTTTAAAATTACTATTCAGATTTAGTACACTATTTTTAATACATATGCACATATAGGAAAGGAGGGGCATTTATTTGGTATCTTTAGAGTACAAATGTTCATAAGTAGCTGATTTGGCTGCTTTTAAAAAATCCTTATCAAAGTCTTGCTCATAGCAATGGCCTTTGAGTTTCTTTTTGCAATTAAAATGTCTTCATTAGACAAAATACTATGAAATAGTGTTCTATTTTTCTTAACACTGCTAAACAAACGTTCACAAGCAGCATTACTGTGTGGTATAGTCAATATGCTTAGCATAACATTCGATCATATTTAAATTTCCCACTAGCAGCTGTTAATTTTCTCAATATCAATTTTTAGCCCATTTTTTGTCCATTCTTTCTTCTGATTGAACTTCCTCGGTCAAATTATCAATTTGCAAAATTGAGATTGAAGCTCATCCCTGACTTCATCTACAGGCTTGCAAACATCATTTCCACATACTTCATGTGAGCACATATTTGGAAATAAATTTAAAAAATAAACTATATCTGAAAATGATTTGGCCTCACCATAGCACAAATGGTTCTGCCACTGAAAATGGTAGATGGCTGAAGTGTGAAGGTCCCGGGTTCGGGTCCCATCGCGCGGCTGTCGATCCGGAGTTTTGGTAGGTTTTCTCCAGATGTAACGTGAATATGCGTTAGAACCCCTTAGAAAGTCCTCCTACCAAGGCACCCCCCCTGGCAGATCGCCCTAGTGTAGCGTTGCCATAATCACACACAACGACAACAACTGAAAATTATTTGTCTGCAAGATTATTTATGTTTGATACTTAGCAAGATTATTCATGTTTGATACGCAATTTTGATGTCGGTCCTATACACGGAGCAAAAAGCAAAATTGCATCCCCTTTGCGATTTGACGATACATGGAGATTCCTTTGTAAAAGACTCAAGGAAAACTTTATTATATTGTTTATGTTTAATTTTCGACATTTCAAATTAATATTTCACAACTTCAAACTACACTGGACAATTTCATCAACACGTGTTTTGAAAGTTGTTCTTGCGCTCGCGCTTACGGATGGGAGCCAAGCGGTATTGGGAGGGAGATATTTCTAAACGAATGCGCATCCACCTCCGTGCATGCGCAGCAGCAAACTTTGACAATGAATGGACACTCCGCATGTCGATTACGAACGCTCCCAACCCACTTCTCCTAACACGTCACAAGCCAAGCCGCGGGTGGGAGGGAGAAAAAAAATCTGTGAGCCAATCATAGCTTTCGCAGCATCGGAGATCGGAGGAAATTCCTATTTTCCCTCTCGGGTTAACAGTAACACAGCGTATCAGTGGAAGAAGGCAGAAAAGGGAAGGCGGGGGGGAGTTAGCGTAAATATGGGAAATAAAACGATCTAGTGTTTTTACGTTCGACGTAACGTCAATTGGTGATTTAAATTTTAAAATACTCCACAAAACCACTAAATTTTAAAACATAGTAAATAAAATCACATTAGCCTAAACTTTGCCAAAAAATAGTACAATTTTGCCTTACAGCCGTATAACCGTACAACTAAGCTAAAATCCGTACATTGTACGGCCAAACCGTACAAGTTGGCAGGTATGCTGATCATACTTAGATGGGGCCCCGGTCCAAGAGGTTATTTTGGGCCTCTGTACTATTACAGGCATTTAACTTATTTTTGATTGTTTTCTATTTTCCCAGCATAAAAATAAAACATTTTTAAATAATTCTAAAATTGAATTAAAAATTACCCATGTATTTATACTCATTTAGAACAAGACTATGCATTTAAAACTGTTTTTAATATATTTTTAAATTCATTTATATTATTAGCGTATGTGTGCGCCAAGTTTTGCCCACCAGAAAATTTTCTTTTCTTCATCATAATATATATATAAAAAAATTCTAACTAATGGATATTTTATGATAAGTACATATGGCCATAAGTTTTCAAAAACGCCTTTAATTTCTATTTTATTAATCTAGTCTTAGAAACACTTATCATTGAGTTAGAAGAACGGAAAATATAAGTCTCGAAGCCTTTTTATTGTTACACAATTATGATATAGATATCATAAAGGAAATTTAGCTTAACAAAAATTATTATTGCAGCATATATAAATTTAATATACCGTAATTTCCTGCCTATAATCCGCATCGGCGCAACCGGTTTTATTAGCTCAGAAAAAAAATTACATCGTATAATCCGCGGCGCTGTATTATCCGCTGATATTCTGAAGCAGACTATCAATATTTTTCAAAATTACATCGGTATTGTTAACGCACGTCGATTTCGGCATACAACACATTTTGTGCTAAATTGATGAGAAATAAACTATAAAAATTGAAATTGGTACTGAAAAAAAATAAATACAAAGAAAATTTACTGTACACTTAAAAAAAATTAGTGTAAACAAAGGTATAATTTGTAGCTGTTCCCCTGCTTTGAATCATCGCAGCGCATATTCCTTTCCCATGCTATTCTGCCCGTCATCTAATGACGTAACAGGAGAGAGGAGAGTGAAAGGTATTTTTACAGGGTTCCCGCTAGAGCGCGAGAATCTCGCATAATTTTTTTTAAGTCGTGCAAAAAATATTACTATGCGAGGTATTCTTGCGCTGCAAAATATATACCACCAGCGCAAAATTCTCGCTCGCTGTTTGAAAGTTTAAAAACGTCAGTTTACAAATACGAAAATTTGTTTTCATTCTACTACTGTGGAAATCGAGCCGAGACAAAACAAAACAAAACTCCGATAACGAGCTGCTGAGGCCCACTCGCAAAGAAGCGTCCCCTCCCCCCCTTCCTCTCTTGAGTTTCTGTTCAGAGATAACACGGTTGAATCATTGGAATGCAGAAGGGGAATATTAATTAATGCTATCCACACAGAGCTGACGTGTTTATTTTTCTCCTGCAGCTGTAAAATGTTTTGTTTTTGTATGTACGTCCGTTGTATGAGTTTTGAGAGCATTTCATCTGCTTGTTTTTTTATATATCACCACAATTCATGGAATTATTGATATCCTCTGGCAGTTTGAAATTTGTAACCCCCCCTTCCGTTCTTAGTTACGGTTCACAGTAAGAGTTAATCAATCTTTTAAGAAGATCCCCCCCCCTAAAATAAATAAATAAATAAGAGGGAAGCTGAAAATTTCGGGTTAAATACCAGATAATCTAGCTTTTACTGTAGTAAGAATTTGAACTTAACTATATCTGTTTTAACTTTGTCACACATATTTGTATCTTACCAACTTTGTAGTATAATATAATTTAACATTTATATAAATATTAAGTTATATTATATAATTTTATTATACTAGATAAAATATTATAGTTAATAATTCTGTTGCTTATTTAAACTGGATGTGATTCTTTGAATATTCATTAACAATTCAAGTGCAAATTTCAGTAAACTTTCAGTGCCAATTTAAGCAATCTTATTAGAATAGCTGATGGAAATATCAATTTAGAAAGTTTTCCGCATGATCAAGCTGCTAAAATTTTTAATGATGCCCGGTGACGAATGGGAACAGTTGTAGCCCCGTGGTACAACTTTTGACCAATAAAAAGCTACATTCAGATATCACAAGTTGAGAACCATGTGTAGGAAAAAATAATCTAGTCTCTAGTGTACGCACGTACTCGTGTTGCAGTTGGTTACCAGCGCCATCTAGTAGCAAAAAGAGTCCCAATTCTTATTTTCTGATAGAAAAACTAAAGTTACAAGGGCCAAAATTTTCCCCAAGGAAAAAAAAAAAAATGTCGCAGATAATATGCGGCGGCGGATAATCCGCATCGTAATTTTTTAACGTTTTTAAACAGATAATCCGCGGATTATCGGCAGGAAATTACGGTACAATAAATCGAGAGATTTGCGAGGCCTCTATTTTTCAGGGGCTCCGGGCTATTGCCCGCGCGTCCGTGTGATAATGAGACTCTGAAAATGCTATGTTAAAATGCTTGGTATGGTATAGTA
The DNA here is from genome assembly GCA_038373885.1 of Cheiracanthium punctorium. Taxonomy (NCBI): domain Eukaryota; kingdom Metazoa; phylum Arthropoda; class Arachnida; order Araneae; family Cheiracanthiidae; genus Cheiracanthium; species Cheiracanthium punctorium. Next base: position 1,017,370 of record JAWZYV010013508.1, read on the forward strand.
AAGGAGGCCCCGAAGCAGTGGCGCACCCAAGATTTTAGTTTAAGAGAGACTACAAATATTGATGAACTTGGTTATAGGGACCTTGATTATAGTAATAATTCCCTTATAACGTCAAAATATTCTGTATCACGCACCCATAGAACACAAGGCCACTATCAGCATAATTCGTTATAGTCATAAATAAATACCTGACTTTTTCACGGACGTTATAATAGAGTTTAACTGTATTTCATACACTGACTGTAAGTATTTACTTAAAAACCAACGTCTCTTTCTTTTCTTTGGTAAAAAAATGTTTTAGAAATAGTTAAGATAATATTTAATAATAAAATGTTTTAATTCATTAATGACATTTTTCAATTTTTAAAGGTTTTCAGGTCTAACTCTCCAGTTTTAGGGGAGCTTTAGCCCCCATAGCCCCTCCGTGGGTGCGCCTTTGCCTACAAGTAACCCAGTACCCCAAGGCCCCATCTAAATATGATCAGCTTTGAATTCTCTTTCCTTCTTTTTTTGTCCTCTTTATAGCAGATTGGTGAGTCTACAAATAATACTGAGAACGATAAAAAGAAAAAAGATGTACAAGGTCAGGCTTCAGGCAGGAAAAAAAAACACCTCCCCCCCTCACTCGTGTGTGTGTGGTGTGTGCCCCCATAGAATCCCGGGGGGCACGGGGCACATATAGATACTCTGGGAGGGGCGTGGGAGGGATTGGGTATTCTTTCAAGCATCAGTTCCAGTTCTATGCTTGGTGTTATAAGAAAGAGAATTTGCACCAAGAGATCAATCACCGGAAATGATGACGCGGCAAAAGTAGCTTCCAAAACGTGCTACAAACTACTAATTTTTTGTAGCGCGCTACACTACAAACTACTTTTTTTTTTAAAGTAGCACGCTACACTACAAACTACTAAAAAAGTAGCGACTACTGTAGTTTCGCTACTTGTAGCGCGCTACTCCCCAGCCCTGTGTGCATCTTATCCATGCTGTAATCAAGCAGTATCTCTTAGTGAGATATGGATACTATGGAAAAAACATAGAAAGATGTGAGTCTATGAGACAATTGTACACAAAACTGTTACATTTTAGGGGTGGATAATGATGGAGATAAAAATATCTTAAGTGGGATGCACCAAACATTTAATTTGGCCAAATATTTTAATATTTTGCAGCCGTTATAGTAAAGTATCACAGTACAAAATTAATATTATTTACTAATATCAGATTCAAAGTAGTTTTAATGTAGAGAAAACACTTAATGTTAAATTTAAGTTTTAGTGCTTTTTAGTTTCTCTTAAATCTTACGACACATTACATTAACCTTACTAACTCATTTAAATATGAAACAGAAGCCAGAAAAAAAAAAAAAACTTATAAAATTATGTGTTCATGAATATGTAAAGTCAATTAACTGCAAATTATTTGTAAAATAATATTTGTTATGATATTTTAAGCAACTCATATTTGTATGTAAGGTAAATGCAAGTTTTTTTATTTATAACATAACATATTACCATGATTATCAGTCATCAAATTATATATCAGAAAAGTAAACCCATCAAATGATAAAAACACTCAAGAAAAACTCATGCAAAGTATCAATATCAAAATAAAGAACTTTGTTAGCATGCACTCATACTGTAAAACAAAGAACGTACATTTTGGGTGGTATAAGGTAGTCCACCGTTCATCAAAAGAAAAAGCTGCTGTAAAGCTGAACTTTTTCTTCTGATGAAGGGTGGACCACCTTATACCACCCGAAACATATGTAAAGTCCATGTTTTAAGCTATGAGTGCATGCTAACAAAGTTCTTTATTTTAGTATTGACCCATCAAATGATATTTATAACACTTATCTTACACCTACTCAGTAGCGCAGCCAGAAATTTTTTTTAGGGGGTGTCCAAATTACTTGGACTCTTGGGGGGGGGGGAAATCAGACCACCCCCTAAAATGATCATGTTGCTGTTCACAGGGCCCCCGTAAATGACACCCATATAAATGTTTGTAGGGGGGGGGGGGGACTGGTCATCTCAGGCAGGTACTCAGCACTCATCCCACCCCCGGAAGAAATGTTTCGCGAATTTTACCTTTACAGAAAACATTTCAAATTTTACACTCAGGCCCCCAGAAAGCACAGAATCAGCGCAAATACCTATATTCTCCCCCCAGTGGCGGATTTTGCTCTTGAGAGGCCCGAGACGCAACTCAATTTTGAGCCCCCCCCCCCCTCCTCAACAACAACAAAAAAAAATTCACTAACTCTAACACCTTTACATTATTACTAATTATTTTAAAATGTTTTAATTCCTTTTATATCTAGTTTATGTCTACAAATCAGGGCCTGACTTTCACTATAACACTTTTGTGCCCAGGGCACTTTTCAGATTTTGTGTCCTTTAGCTGGCTCAATTTTTGTGCCCCTGTATATCGTGTTAAACTCAATTTTTTGGCTTATTTCTGCATTTGTGCCCAGGGCACGTGCACATAGTGTCCGTCCGATAGTCATGGTCTGCTACAAAAGGAGTATTAAAATTTTTTAAATAATTTTTATGTTTATAGATTTGTTCATCTTAAGAAACATTTTTTATCTCAACAATTTTTGTACTACGTTTCACTTTTCATGATTAACACTAAATAAACATCAGCATACCTCTAAGTATAACCCAGCAACTGCAGTTTCATATTGATTATTTTTCACTGTTACTTAATTATGTCAAATTACTTTTTGTGGACCCCTGGCATATGTCTTGTTTCAGTCATGAAAATTTTGACTACTTAACAGGTACTTTTGAAGGTCAGAACAAGGGAAACTTGATCAGAAACATGACTTTGACATCACAAAGTTCAGAAGAATTCTTTACTTGTATAAAATGTACCAAAAATTTAACATTCCTTCAAGAACATATATTTATAAATATTTAATACATTCATAAATTTCCCGCTTGGAACTGCAAAACTAAGCAGTTTAATAGTAAAAGTAAACTTTCTGTTTAGTCTAATTTTTGTGTTTATTCAAAAACTTACAATACGTTTAGGACTATTAATAATGAGTAATTAGGTATGAATAATATATATACACACACACACATTATTCTATATTTTAAATAGAATGAAAAAAACTACAAGAGAAATTAAAAAAAAACAATACTTAAGTAGTTAAAGTACAAAAAATATTATTAAGTTAAAAATAAATTCCCCTTTATATTGAAAATGGGTATGCTCTAAGCTTCGGTCCTAGGTTTATTATTAACTAGCTGCGTGCCTGTTCTTCGCACGGTAGGAAATGAAAATTTTCCTCACATGTGTAATTCGAATTAATTCCAGTGAAGTAGAATCTAGAAAACGCAAAATTATTTCACTCTTGACTTACAGTTTGCATCATATGTACTAACCTGAGTTCATTGCAATATAATGACACACACACACACACACACATACACAAAAAGTCAGCGTCATTTGGTATCAAAAAAGTGAAAAGTTAGACCGTTCTCACTTTCAGAATGTCTTGTTTCCGCATCATGCTTTCTTTTAGGTTCGTGTTTTAGCGTTAAATACCTCAGACACTTCATGAAATGGACATTTTTTTAAATTTTAAAATTACGTCATGCAATCCTTTACAAAAAGAAAAGAGATAAGACTGCGCTGTTTATAAAGGCTTTAAAATTGTTTTTTCTATATTATACAGTTTAATTTTTCTTCTCACAAATAAATCCAGGTCATATTGATAAGAGGTCGTATTGATAAAAGGAAATCGAGCCAAGCAAAGAAATCGTCTGCTTGGACATAAGAATAACTATGTACACAAAACGAAATCTTTAGAATGAGAAACTTTTTTCACGTTTTCAGAAGAGCGCTAGTTGTAATTGCTTCACAACGGGCTTTGACTTTTCTCTATATTCTAAAAAAAAAGTAAAGCCGCTGACGCTGTCAAAGCTCATTGGCCTATCTCCTCCTAAACCGTGGGGATTTGAGTTTTGAATAAGGTGCCCACAGATTCGAAAAATTCCGAGGAACCTGCTAAGCTGACTTAAATTTCGAAAATCGAATTATTTTAGAAGATATTAATAAAGAACTGAAAAAATAAACATAATGGTTGCCAGATTTGGCATAAAATCATTCATTCCTTTGCAACAAAGCGTTTCCAAGTATCTAGAATCGCGTGAAATTTACAAACATGAGTTAGAATTACACCAAAATAAAAACTATATGAAATAAGTAACTCAAAATGTGTTACACAAAGTTGAAAATTTTCAAATAGTAAGTTCGCTTAGACAACAGGAGTTTAGAATTAGCTATTATTCGTTTTTCCAAAACAGAATAACTAATAGTTATTCTGTTTTGGAAATAATAACAGATTATTATTGTAAAATGATGATCTGTTTACAATATTCATTGTAATATGATCATCATTATGATCATATTACAAATATTACTCAATGATACATTACTCAAGACATTAGAAAATGAAAAATAATTAAAATGCAGATTATTTTAAAGCCGGTTCGGTCCAGCTGGATTATTTGCTACCAGTAGAAATATTTGGCGGCGTTAACTATGCCATTATAGCACTTTGGTTATTTGCTAGCGCGACGAGATGGTATAATTCGTGATGCTAAGTATGCCAATCTGCAAACGATTATGTAAATAAAAATATGGATAACGGTTTTTCGGTAACCTTAAATGAACAGTAATTATAGGTTGTGAGCATGTGTAAATCGCCAAATAATGAAAAGTCGTCATTGGTGGCAAGCTATCCTATCTGTTCATCAGCTTTTATTAACTTTACATGTACGCAAGCCGCCAAATAACGAAAAATCGCCTTGGGTGGCAAATTCGCAAGGTGTCCAATAGGTTTTACATTATTAAAAATACAGCTGAAACAGATGTTCTGATTTTATTATGCTTTAGCTCCTAATTAATATAACTTTTGAATGGCAACATTAAATATCATTGTGTTTCTGAGGAGTGCAAATAATTTTTCCAGCGATTATAAACGGAGTCCGCACTCCAGGTGGAGTATAGCTCAGGACCCGTACAACACGGATTCCCATAACAAAATATCTTCCGTGTTATGAGGGGGAGGGGGTCTACTGTAGAGTGAAGTTTAAATTTTTATGTACCAATGAACATGCAAGAACCCAGCAATGTGTAGCTCAGTAACATTCTATCTGATCAGATCTTCGGGTTTTGTCTGTTGAAATTATGTCTTTTTTACGAATAAGCCTTATTAGGGGCCGAATGCCTCATACGAAAAGCGAGCATAGCGAGTCTGGGGGCCTTGGCCCCTAGTAGTTGTACAATAACAGTAGTGTTTGGCACATTTTGGCTTCAAATATAAGGCAATAAACAACAGATGTTTTAATTCGAATTTCGCAAAAAAATCTCTTCGATTAATGGAAGTTTTAATAATACCCGTAAATATTTTATTAATAATAAACTTATTACAATGTAAATTAATATATACTTCTTCCGTAACAAAAATATTCCAATAATTAAATGCTTCAATGGGAAAATATAATCAATAATTAAATCAATAATCAAAATTAATTGAAATTATAAATAATTTCATCTAAATTCTTTTTAAAAATATTATATATATTATTAAATTTATCACCAACGATAGAACTGATTTGATTCATATTTAAGTACAGTAAATTCAGAAATATGATTTCTTTATTTCCCAGGCATTAACCTTGTTCACGATCAATTTGCACACTTTAAATCAATTCAGATACCACACAGCAGCTTTTATATTGTTCCTCTACAGAAAGAAGAGCCCAGTCAATCAGTGGCATGGGACAATCCATTTATAAGTTTTTGGGTTATTAGCAGTGCGTACCTGAGCGGTGAGCGTCTTAGGAAAAGAAAAAATGTCAATTTGATTTTATTCTATTGTTATCGAGTTAAACCCTCCCATAGAGCCCAGATTTATTTTGTTCCCCCCATCGTTGCAAAGACACAACGGATAAGATACCCTTCTGTACCCAGTAACATGAATCTATGAATGCTCCGCTGGCGTCCTGCATTGCGAAAGCGCAAGAGTGGTTGCATTAGACACTGATAAACCCACACCCATCTGGGTAACAATGCTGGAAACAGAAGAAAATCTTCGGCGTTGAATCTTTGAAACGGTGGGAGCTAACAGGTTAAATTTGGGTTTAAGAATTAAAATCACAGATGAGAAAGGGTTGGGCCGCATTGTACTGAGTTCAAGTAATTTTAATAGTATAAGTAACAATGTCTTTAAAATTCATGTTTACTTTATGCATTAGTGTTGTGAAAATAAGCTTCATTCCCGTAAACAGGACTAGCTGATTAGCCGACTAGAGCAGCAGATAATTTTAAAGTCAGGTTGCATCGTAACGCCTAATGGCAACCAGGCAACGCCGGGCTAAGCAGCTAGTATGCAATAAGTAATGTACATTTATATTCAGGGCCTGATTTACGATGGGGCATTCGGGGCACTGGCCCGGTGCCCCCACTTTAGGGGGGGGCGGGCAAAATGAAAAAAATACGCAGTAATTTTTTGTACATCTAACATTTCGCTCATATTTCCTGACATACTGTAAAATGTAACAAAATATGATTACAGTAAATACAATCAAAATACTGGTGTTAAAAAGATAAAACAGTGACAACTTCGTAAATAAACACTCATAAAATGATACTTTTTTTGCAGGAAACGCGTTTTCGTATTGAAAATTTCAGTACGAAAATGAGTTTTCTGCACAAAAGAAAAAACAAAGTTTTCATTGTTTGTAAAGTACAAAGTTTTCATTGTTTTATGTTTGGAGTTAGTTTAGTGGAATTCTAAAATTTAAAAAAAAAATTATTTCACTAGATTCATAAAATGCTTTGCATATGTATACCTGTCAAAGGTATGTAAACTCATAGCAGCCTATAAAATAAAATCACTCTTGTATTCGAGGAAGGTAAGATGTATGGGGGCCCCCAGGGGTATAAATAGGCCCCTGTTTATATTTTGTACCGTAAGATAGTAGATTTGTTATCATTGGCTACATTGTAGTTGCCAGTAATAATAAGCTTATGATATAGTTTTAAATAATCTTTATAAGTTGGATAATTACATATTGTATACATGCAAGTATGATTGTCTATGTTTAGAAAATTCTTTGCGAATTATAAATAAAAACTATTCAACCATCTGCTAGATTGTACTTGAAAGATCTTTTCATATTAAGATTTTTACTGGTAATAAATTGTGAACCACGTCTGTGTGATACCACCTCCTCTGTTGTGTAAAGTTATTCTGAAATTTAATCAAGTAAAGTTTACCTCTTTGTTAATGTAGAGCCCAATATCAAGAGGATGAGCTTGAGATTCAGCACCCTCAAAGGTTTCTTTCGGTGCAACAGATTTTTCACCGGGTCCCGGGCCCGTCCATACTATCATCAGTCTTTGATGCTGCACGATCACCATCATCGGCTTTAATTTTTTTCTCGAAAAAAGATAAAAACATTTCACTTTGGGTTTTCTGTCTTTTTAAACTGGACGAATTCATGATCGTAAGAAACAAAGAACCCAAAACTTAAACTTCTGCTTACAAATTAGTCATCCAACTCAAGTGAATTCAGGAGAGACTAAAACTGAACCATTCGAAATTTCGTTATACCACATCTAATTCCCAGCAGACCCTCTTTTTTACTGTTTGTTGTGTGTGTGTGTGTGTGTGTGTGTGTGTGTGTGTGTGTGTGTGTTGTGTGTGTGTATTCACTATTTGAATACTGTGGCTTGTTTATCTCAAGAAAAGAAGAGTGGTATGCTTGAAGACTACAATATAGGCAATATATTTTCGTCTTTCCTTCATGACAATTTTGTTATGAGCTAATTGTAGCATGAATAGATTCTTTCTGAGGATATTCCGTTCCTTTTTGCGCTACAAGGGTGCGAATTACTCCCCTTTACATTGTCCGATTCGTCCATCCTAGCCCCACAAATTCTCTATCAGAGACACGACTGGAGATTTATTGCCTAAGGAGTCTCTATGACGGTGCTTGCTGGAAGCCTTTAATGATTTTACCTTGCGTCCTCCTTTTCAAGCCAACTACCGATACAAAGTTTAAAAAGATTTTTTTTAAAGAAGAGACACTTTTTAGAGAATTTGGAAAAGAAAGAAGAGAAAGAAAAAAAATGGGCCCTGCAAATTGGTGGCCCATGGGCCCCACTCGCCCTGTAGATAAACGGATCCTGCTCATAGCGGCCCCTTACCTCATAGGGGAGGTCCGGACCCTCTGGACCCCCCCCCTTCGCTGCGCCACTGCACCTACTTAACCGATAATCCCCAAATTTGCAGATAAACATAAACCAAACTAGCCATTTACTATAATAATTTGCTTTTGGAATGATTTATTTTATTTTATTTATTATTTATATATTTTAAATTAATAATTATACTTAATGTAGGTAAATTTAGAGTGTTCAAATGAAATGCATTTACATTTCACAAAAGGCATAAAATAAATCAACATTTTCTATTTTAAATAGGCATAAAATAAAAATATCAAAAATATTACCTATAGTTAAAAACTTTTAACCAAATATTCAGTTAGAAATTTAGGATTACTTGTTCTCACTCAGAGTCATGTGATACCTAACTAGAAATTGTGAAACTCTTGCCAAAAATTCAGTTGCTTGCTTATTTTTCATTTGCTTTGTAAACCCATGAAGTTTCTTTCACGGGTACTCTCATGCAAACCTATGTAATCAAAGAGTATTGCCACCTGCAATAAATTGTTATTTTTCAAGTGATATGCCTCCTTATGACTCAAACTGCAACCTCAACATTACACACACACACACACATATATATATATACAGGGGCGTAGCCACGGGGGGGGGGGGGGGGGGGTCATAACCCCCGCCCCATGAGGAATTTTTTGCCATGCAAAATGTATATTCTTCACTACATTATCACACACACATATACATATATATGAGTTGTAGTAGTCGTAACCCCACCCCATGAAAAATTTCTGGCTATGCCCCTGTATATATATATATATATATATATATATATAAACTTTTTTTTTCTGGGTGCTTTTCAAGGTTATTGTCTTTTAGAAAAATTGCAGATAAAAGTATTTCTAAACACTCTTGTAGTTTTAATTATAAAAAAATATCTTTACAAAATTTTTTAATTAAAAAAATATTCATTTCATGTATATTTTCTAATTGCTGAAAATTTTATGAAATGTATCCACACATGTCCATATTTGTACAAATGTATAGCATAAAAATTACTTTGCTGATTAAAGTAGTACAGAAACATATAATATTTGCAGGAGCATGTAGCTAATGAAGTAAAAACACATTTTTAATTATCTGTCTTATTAAATTCAAAATATTGGGAAAGAAAGAAAACATATGCAGCTTTATTCATACCAGCGTATGTTCAAAGTAAGCAGCAATAATTAAATGTTCTGTGATTATCCACTGTCTGGGGTCTGTTCTATTTATATCTTAAAGGGTCGGAGTTGTCCTAGTATTTTTAAATTTTCTTATTACATTGTCCTGAAATATCCTACTTTTTGAACAGTTGTCTTAATTTTCCTAAAATTTGCTGTGTTGTCTTAAAATTGTAGGGTTGGTCTCACACACCTAGTAAATATAAAAATGCCAGGGATTTTCGTGCATTAACAGTGTAGTTTGAAAAATTCATGCAATTTTGGTACTTACGTACAAATAAACTAATTATGTCAGGTGCTTCAAAACTTTGAGACTGTCTTTACAAGCTGTACTACATACTGAAATAAACGATAAACCTGTATCAGTTACAAAACTTTCTGAAAAAATTCTTAAAAATCCAAAATTTTGCTAAACTTATAAGTTTCACAAAAGGCACAGATTTTTTTTTTCTTTTCTTATTATAGTGTTTAGTGTAGCTTATGAAGAGCCATCTTGAATTTTTTTTTGAGATCCTGCTGTTATTAGTTTATTTCAATTAGTTTTTTGATAATTAAGCAGTTATTCCAAAACATATTTCTAAATAAGTTGCAAAACAATTTATTAGCCTTAAAAAGCTTCTAAAAAGGACTTAATTAGATCTCTGATTTAATTTTTTTAGATTTTGTCCTCTGACTAGAGTGGGAACTGTTAACAAAAATAAGGAAAGTATTCTTTCTTGTAAATTTTCATTTGTGTAATTTTGGACTTGCAATTTTGTGAAATAAAATGGTATTTAAAATTTTACAAAAATTACATCCTTTTTTTTTTTTCTTTCTCGCTATTTCCCCAGCTTTTACATTTTGGTATGCTTCTTCAGCATATATATCATACTAGGGATTTGTTTAATTTGCATGGAAGCTCAGCTCCTGTATTGTTTTACTTTAATACCCTTCATAATTTTTTTCTGTTGATATTAATTCTTTTAATTAGAACAGAATTACATTGGTAAGGAAATATGCCTGTTGATCTAGCTGTTCGAAGTTTTCCGTGGTTTTTTTTTTTTCAGAAACCGCGCATAAATATACTGGCTAGGATCCCTTAGAAATAGGAACAGTGGCGCACTCAGGATTTTAGTTTAGGGGGGCTGGGCGACATGCAAATACTGCTGAACATGGTTATAGTGACCTCGATTAGCTACAACTCTCTTATAACGTCTACATATTCGGTACCACTTGACTGTCCCATAGAACACAAGCCCACAAGCAATGTAACCAGAGATTAACAGTGTTTCGTAAACGAACTGTAAGCATTTATTTAAAAACTTTTTAAATAAATGTCTTTTTTGGTTAGAAATAACTTGAAGACAATTTAAAAAAAGAAAGAAAAAATAATTAGCAACAATTTTCATTTTTTAAAGCTTTTCACTTCTAACTTTCTACCTTTAGGGGGGGCTTCAGCCAACATAGCCTCCTCCGTGGGTGCGCCTATGAATAGGAAGGTATTCCCCTATAGGACTAGGACCCTAGTGCAGTCAATCGGCCTTAATCCACAAGCAAACAATGAATATTTATCTGCTATTTTTTCATTTTCTCAGGGATTAAAGTTCAGGATATTTAATATCACTATTTCCATTTCCATATAACAATATTCACCCAATTCAGTGACTGATTTGGTTTAAGTAAAAGAATACTATATGAAAATAGTTCATTTTAAGGAATATAATAAACACAGAAAACTTTCATCCATGTTTTCATCTTACAAGAATTCAAATTTATAGATAATGTACATGTATCATTATTAAACTTACTAAAACTATTATTATGAGAAGGTACATTACAATATTTATTACAATTACGTAATGCAGGCTAGTTTAACAATTTTTACTTAAAGGAAAATTGTAACTATACTTTTATTACACTTATCTTAATCATTTTAATGAAAACCAAATCTTACAAATACAGTAGAACCTCAATTATCCGAAATAATTGGGACCGAACCTACTTCGGATAGTCGAGAATTCATCAATAATCATCTAGTTTAATATGTAGTATCGTCATTGAAATGTTGTTATGACTATTTTAACTGTTAAATAAATTAAAATTATAAATGAAAATAAATTTATTTCTGAAACAAAAACTTACAATGGTTTAAATGGAAGCTTCATCTGGTGTAAATTTGCCATCCTTTGCCGTGCAGCTCTATCCCGAAGTTTTCTTAAAAGCATGATTTCAGAGGAATGACACTGCTCCTGTTGTTCCAACTAAAGAAGGCTGTTTGTTTGAGAAACACTCAAAAGCATCATTATTACTGATCTTATTTACTCCAGAATCATTCTCATCTTTTTCTTTTGGAGATTTTCGGACTTCTGCTATTAATTCCTCATCATTGAGCAACATTGAGATGCAGGCTTCCCAACTGTGATGCAGAAGCCTGCATCTTCCACATCACAATTCAACCAATCTGTGATTTCTCTATCATCATAATTTTCAAAACCTTTCATTGTGCTTAAAAAGGCTTGAAAACTCAGTAACACTATCTTTCACAATGTCTGTAGCATTTTCATCTGCGCCAGTTAAAAAATTCGGCAAAAGTTTTCGACAACTTTGTCGTTCGATTCTTATGCATTAGCTTGTTTGATTGTGACATAGATTTCCATGCGTCGCTGATCATATAAATGCAGTATTTGATATTGACAGAAGTGTTCCAAAACTCAATTATTGAAACTGCACCCGATCCAGAATCTCCTTCAAATTTTCTGATGAAAAAAAAAAAAAAAAAAAGTGAAGAAGAAACCGACTTCGGTTAACGGAGAGTTTCGGTTAATCGAGGTTCTACTGTATTATTTATTACATAATGTAGTTTGCATCATCAGGATGTCCTGATGATGATATATCCACATCAATTACATGAAAATACACTTTTATAAATAGCATTAATATACAGTTCATGACTCAGGGAGTTTATTGTAGCATTAGGTTTTTACCCCTTTTCCCCAGGTTTTTACCATGCCCTGGCAAAAACCAGTTTTTACCAGTAAAAAAGCCAACCCTGATGAAAATGGCTATTTTTTTCTCACTAATGATTGAAATGAAGCTTTTATTTCAAATATTAAAGTCATTTTTTAACTATATAGCTGCTTTTTTTTTTTTTGTTTAATGTTTCCAGTGGGGAACATTAGCCTGTAGAATGTTAAAAAGTATCCAGATAAAAATAAGCAGTTGAAAGTTTAGGGGCAATTTTTAAAAAAGTTTTGACGCTGATTGTGTGTCGCAATATACAATTGGTGTTCTTTACCAGCGCAGTACAAGTGCCTGGTGGCGGCACAGAGCTCTAGCACTGCCCTTCAGTACTGCAGTTTGTGGGTTCAAATCATGGTGGATAACTAAAATGCGAAAATCCAGGGTTCTGGCCTACAGCTATCAATCTAACAGTTTGGAATTTTGCATGGTTTTCTCCAGATATTACATGAATATGCGTTAGAACTTGGAAAGTCCTCCATCCAAAGCACTCGCCTTAGGCAGATATCCTTTGTATTGCCTTGCCTTAACACAACACAGCAGATCCCTCTTCGGTGTCTAAGAGTGGTAGATAGCTGAAGTGTAAGGTCTCAGGTTCAGGCCTTCCATGTGGCTGTCAATCTAGCAGTCTGGAGTTTGGGGCAATTTTCTCCAAACGTAATGTGAATACACTTTCAGAGGCCTGTAAGTCCTCCACTCGATGCATCCCTTCCTTTTAGACAAATGGCCTTTGAGTACAAGATATCAGACTGATTAATGAATTTTAAAAAATGAATAAGCTAGTTATAAACTGGATTAAAAATTTTAAAATATGTGTGTATTTATACTTTAAATTATGTAATGAAATTTGAAGTTCATACTAATCCTGTCCATTTATCTTTATCTATATTATATGAGGATATGCGTGTGTATTTCCAGTATGTATGTTCATTAGGGTGAAGGGGAATTTTTTTTTTTTCTTTTTTTCAAAATCCAATAGTGACCAAAAGCTGTGTTTTCTATTGCATAAGTAAAGTACCAAATTTCAAAATTTGTTTAATATATTTTGAGGGTCCACTATTGCACAAAAATTTGAAAAATTGAGTATTTTAATTTTATTATAAAGTATTTAAAAAATAATGTTTAATATCCAATAGTAAAAAATAGTTGGGTTAAATATTCAAGACTGTACACTATTTTAGAATTTCAGAAAATATCTTGATGGTCCACTACAGAGAACAAAAAAGTAGAAAAAAAGAGTGAACTTATTCAGAAGGTAACAGAACATTTTTTTCCTGTTTTGATTCTGCATTTCAGCATGAATTTGTGCGTAAAAACTGGAAGTGATGCTGAAAACCTGATTTTTTGGTAAACCAAAGCAGTGGCGGCCCATGGTCAAAACTGTTAGTGCAGCCGGAAGCATATGAGCCTCCCCCCCCCCTCCTCCGGACAGGAATGGAAAATCTTTGTTATTGAATTCGAAAGCTGGCGGATTAAGCCCTCACCGAGGAAAAAAAAAGAAATTACATAAAAAATGTAAGAGATCCTATTTTACTTTTCTATAAAATGGACATAAATTTCAACCAGCCACTCTTATCCTCAAAATTGCATTTATCCGCATCTGATTCGAAGTTTCCTTAGAATTTTTTTTTTTGTAACGATAACTTGAGAAGAAAAGAAAAAAAAAAGAAAACATACTTATTTTTTATAAGTCAAATCAATCCTCCTTTCTTTTAAACTTGCGAATCGGTCAGTGATGCCCTCATAAAAAGGCGTTGTTTTAATTCAGATATCCATAATTTTAGAAGCTCTTTAAAATTTCCTATGTTTAAAGAATTTTTTCGCTTGCCATGTCCTCTAAATGCCAGTTCTTGCTTACTTAAAAACAATACTGCTTTGATGGGTAATTGTCCATTCATAAGTGTCTATTCAGGCTTACCTTCTTGATAAATTCAGCAATATAAAGTCGAGAGTTTGCCAAACAAATATTCTCCTTACTCCCTCCCTCACTTCTCGAGCCAATCAGAGAGTCGAATTCACAGGTGCTGCCGACCTTTCAAAATCTTGAATGAGCTGAGTCTTAGCTGCGTACCCCCATTATAGCCTATGCCGGTGGAAATGCTTACGTAACCGTTGTCATGGCAACGGTGCTGCCAATTTTCTTATCAGCGCTCTCAGCTGAACCAAAGATTTTCCCAATTGAATTGCGGGAAGATTAAAGTGCTTTTTTTCTGAATGAGCAATCTGGCCACAATACGGTTTTTTTGTTTGGTTTTTTTTTTTTGGAGATTTTTTTAATTTACCATAGGAATTCCATAAATCTAATCTGAATTTAGGAAAATTAGTAGAATAAATTATTTTAAAGTATGTGCTGATGATTTCAAGTGCAGCCCGGCTGTACTTGCTATATCCCACGAGCCGCCACTAAACCAAAGGATTCGAGTGATAATGTTACCTATATACGAAGAAATTATGCAGTTTTATTTGTTTGTACAGAATAACTTGCTAAGAATTCTGAGGAACTACTATCAGCGAAATTCTGCAATTATGGCAGATAGATAAGAATTAATTTGGAATTGTACCTCAGTTTCATATGTTTCTAGCAAAGTAATTCTTCAAATGATTATATCATTTTTTGATATAAATATCAAAACCTTAAGAAATGGTTTAACAGTAATAGAAAACAGAGCGAGATGGTGCAGCAAAAAGTTAAATAGTTTTCAGCTGAGTATATAAAGTTGTTTGATATTGCTGACTGCAAATGCGAACATATATATCACGTTCCCATAAAAGAACAGGCTTTTCTATATTATGAGCGTGACTAATGAAAAATAATTACTGGCGATATTGATAAGGCTGAAACTATATGATGCAGAAAAATTAAAAATCTTTGGTATTCAGTCAGAAATAAGAAAGGTTTCTTCTAAAAATTTAACAGCTTTAGAAACATACTTTCATACAGCTTTTAGAAAACTGAAATTAATGAATTTTTAATGACCTTTTTCATGACTGTATGAATTCTGAGTAACACATTCAACATAATTTGCAAAGTGACCACAGCTTAAATATAAATTAGCACGTTTTTATGAAATAAAATTAGAACATAAAAAAAAGAAGCGGCCAAAATAAATAAATAAAATAAATGATATTAATACAAATGATATGGAAATAACATTTATTTATACACACATTTCTACAGATTTAGAATTTGTGACTTGTTCTCATCAATTTGATTTTGCAAAACAAAAGGCTTGCTGCTTTTCTCTTTCACAAACTTTCTATATTTATTTGATTTGAAAAAGAGAGTGATATCACTGAACCACAGCCTTTCCAGTAAGCTCGTCAGTGGATCTCTCTAAGTCTAATATTTGACAATCAAAAGCAATAAAACTGCATGAAAACAGGGGTGTGTTTAAGGGGAGGGGCCATTCCCCCGTAAAAATCTTCAGGGGATTGCCCCCACCCTGAAATAAAAACCTATATACGCTACTGCATGAAAATACATTAGATAGAAGATTAAACTTAAAATTTTACAGATTTTTATATAATTTCAACTATCAGGGAATCCACCATAAATAAATGGCAAACTTTGCTCGTGAATTTTTTAATGGCTTTTACTATAAATACTTTTTAACATATTTAAATTTTGATTTAATATGACATCTATTAATATGAACATTCTGAGGGGGTGTCCTCTGCTCAAGCCCATTTTTTATATTAAAAAGAATCTTTTTAATAAGTACATAAACAACAAATAAAGGTACAACTGCCTTATCCTGTGATACTAAATTGTTTGCCACAGATGATACATTTGGCCTTATGCTTATCTTCATAAGAAGAGAGCCAATTTTTATATGATTATTTTGGGAGCAATAACAGATTAAAAATGAATTCATCCGGCATCTCTTGCACTTCACCTCATGCGGTCTTCACCCGAACAAATGTATAAGGGAGAAAAAGTACATGCACACTCTCGACTGACGATACTACTCCCTTTCCCATTTTTGATGCAACAGGGTGAGAAACCAAATTTCATTTAAAAAAATAAAAACTTTATAAGGATATTTTTAGGAGAAATTAAGCACGTCAACACAAATTTCATAAAAATACTCATACGTATTACACACAAAAAAGAAAAAATATTGAGTGAACAAAATGTTTTTCATGTAATCAATAAAGAATTATTATTTTTAAATGGCTAGATTATTTAAGAAGTTTTTAAAAAACTGGATCAGATTATGGATTACCAGAGCAGCCAATCCACCCAGGCAGTGATCTATCTAGGGTTTTTTAAGAAGAGTAAAAATACTCCTTAAGCTTTTTAGAAGGAGTATTTTTGCTTCCAAAGGAGTAATAAAAACAATGAACAATTATATCCTAAATTTTCAAATACATAATTAAATTGGGTTTAACATATAAATAATAACTGATTATACATCTAGGTACATAAATGTCAATTCAACAAAAAGGAGTACAATAATTGAATTTTTTAAATTTAAAATCAGCAAGTCATAATTATTTATCAAACTATACCTAGCTACCTTATTTTTATCCATGAGTAAAGTTACCATTTTTTCTGAAACGAAAATCTGGACACTTCTGAACCGCAGAGTCTGGAGGGGTAAAAATTAATCCCAAACATTCCCCTCTCCACAAGAATTTTTTTCCTACACATAATTTGATTTTCTACGTCTATGAGAAAAATGAGTTGAAAAAAATATAGTGAATATACAAATAAAATAGGCCTATTACATAAACTTAAGTTTTAAATAATTTTATTGTTAATTTTTGGATGAATTTTCAAAATAGTTTGATTTCTAACAATAACAATAGAATCACCATCCATTGATTATAGGTATATATTAATTCATGTTATAAAACCATCATTTTCATCAATAAAAGAAAACCGCTGTTATATGCAAGTAACAAAAAACTTTGTAAACAACACAATCATTTTCATGTGAATTTATTTCCAATTTATTTTGCATTTATTTATTTATTTTTCATAAAGCAGGACTTTGGCGGGATAGGAATGGAAAAGCGGGACATTTTAAGGTTCTGTGGGGACAGCAGGACATACAGGTAAAAATCGGGACTGTCCCGCCAAAAGCAGGACGTCTGGTCACTTTATCTATGAGGCATTAAAATCTCATACTCAACTTTTACCGGGGCACTTGAACAACATTTTATAGTAACTGTTAGTATTAACAGTAATTTTCACTGTTTACATTAAAATTTACCGTGAATTTCAGCGAGTCGACAGCAAATAAAAAATCATTTTCGACGGAAAATCTCGATCATAAAATGGAATTTTATATGGAAAAGCAATACGTTAAAGCACACATTCCAAAATTCTTAAGGCATATTCTGAATTTCTACAGCGCGAAATATGCATCTATAGGCATTATCACGATATATATGATTAAATATCCTCTCTTAATTCTCAGAAAATCTTAAGTTTAGTAATATAATCATATAATCTATTTTCTATGTGTAAGAAAAGAGGCCGACCAGGACCGATCAGTATTGTCTAAAGGCTAAGAAGCCGCAGTCCTCCGATTACTAGTTATAAACCCTAGAGAGTATTTTAATTTATAGAGAGCTTGCAGTGTCTTACGCATCTTTCACCCTGGAAATGTAAAACTTATTAGGATTTTTAAAATCTCAGGGCAGGTAATGTAATTATAGGCATGAGAAAAATAAATATAACCCTGATTTTTATTCCCACTCTGATAATGGTCAAAAGAGAAAAAGAAAGATGGACAAAGCTAAACGATACTGAATAGACAATACGTAATATTAGCATTTCACTTACTTTTAAAAAATTAGTTGTATAGCTTTTCACCGGTTGCCTTAAGGTTTGTTAAAGTTATTATATAAGCATATGCATTTTCCAAAACGGGATCCTAGGAGAGTGGCTACACAAAAATGGAACAAAAACGAAGAGCAGAAGACGCGAACGCCAGTTTATATACGAGACGCGAGATTGGCGAGACGCTGGGCAGGGAGAATTAAAGTGCTCTCTGGCGATTTGGCGTGTAGTCATACCTCCCGCTGTTATACACTGCACGCTAGGGGTTGCCGCCCGCAAGTTGATCCGCGAAAAACAGTAGAGTTAGTTCTTTTCCTAATATTTTATGATTTTATTTGTTTATTAATTGTTCTAAATATATATTTTAATGCATTTAAAATTGCAGTCTAAAATTACAAATCTAAAATTTTTATTCATATTTAAATGCATGCATTTAAATACGAATAAAAAATTTTAGATTTGAAGGTAATATGTTATGGAAATAAAAAAGAAATAGTGGACAGTTAAAAAGCAATCATCATTTGCCTTTTGTATGAAATTTACATACGATTATAGAAAACCCTTCTTTATTAAATGTTTAGTCCGGGGTTTTTCGGGTTTAAACCTATATGTTCCCATGGATGCAGAATGAAGGGAGGACGAAAATTGCATTACTGATTCTTGTAGGATACTGAAAGATTAATATCGGCTGCATTCGTAAACGACAAACTCGTTGCACGAGTTTTCGTGAGAAAACTGGAATTCGTGTGTTGAGTGCTGTCAGTGGTTATCAGTTTCTTTTGCCTTTACGAACAACTTCAGTTTATTGAGTTTCGTCGCGTAGGAGACGTGTTTGTTTACAATTCACGAATACGTTAACTTTGCTGAGGAGAGTTTTTAGCACATACTCAATATAAAATCAACAGGATTTTTAAAAGAAAGAATGGCCACCATTGAAGTGCACAGATTAAAATTTAGAAATTTGTACTTAAACTTTATTCTTTCAAAAGTATTTAGCAAGAGAAATTCAAATTTCGCAAATAACGGTTTAAATCAACTTCAATCTCGACAGTAAAGCATGCATTTTTCAATTTACTAAAATAAAAAATAAAAGAAAATGATTACCTTTAAAAAAGTATGTACCTTCGTAGCAGTTTCTAACGTATGCCTCAATTTCCTCCTCGAAAAACTAATATTTGCAGCTTCAGCAAACGTAAAATACTTTTCATAACATGTACTTTTCATAACATTCTGTAAAATACTTTTCATCATACTATTCCATAACAACGGACGCCATTTCTAAACAAAAGCAATGCGCAGAAAGTAAAACTCAACGAACCTAATTCATTCTCAGTTTATTTCGTTTGAAACTAATTGCACTCAGTTTTGTATACGAACGCTCTAGTTTTTAAACTGAAAGCACTCAGTTTCCTTTACGAACACCTTAGATAGAAACTCGTTGCATAAGGTGACCAAAAGTCCCCATTTTCAGGACGTTTTTCAAATTGTCCCCAGAATGTAAAAACGGAACTGGGCACAATTTTTAATGGAGGATATCGCCTCCTTGGGTTCGAGGCTATAAAAGTCACGTGACGGTGGAAAACAACCAACCATTTCTCCATAGGCTTATGTGCTGGACTCCTGGTAATACTGTTAATTATTGCATTAATTATAAATGTCCCTGGTTACTGTTAATTATTGCATTAATTATAAATGTCCCCAGTTTTGTTGTCAGAATCGGGGACATGTCCCCGATTCTGACTACAAAAATCTGGTCACCTTATCGTTGCACGAGTGCAACCCGTTTGGCGTTTACGAATGCGGCCATGGGCTAGCAATAATGTGTGTAACAACAAAGAATAATAACCGTTCGTCTTTGTAACGGTAAGAAAGTAAAGGTTAAACTTTGTGTAAAGTTCATATATAATCTATATTTATAAAATGCAAAATTCTTTTAACCAAACACAAACTACTAATTCAATGAAAGAAAAAACTAATGCGTATTCAAGAACGATTTTTTAAGACTTTGTTCCAGTGAAAAATTAATAAGGTATATAGCTGAAAACTTAAAATTAAATGAGAAAGCAAATTCTAGATAATTTTTTTACTGTTGATTTTGTTTTAAACCGCAAAAGATTTATTATTTGTTTTAAATACAACTTACTGTAATTCAGTCAAACAGGGACGTAGCCAGAAATTTTTCATGGGGGGAGTTACGACTACTACAACTCATATATATGTATATGTATGTGTGATAATGTAGTGAAGAATATACATTTTGTATGGCAAAAAATTTCTCATGGGGGGGGTTATGACCCCCTAACCCCCCCCCTTGGCTACGCCCCTGCAGTCAAAACATTGTCTATGTATAAAGACAGGAAAAAAAATTGAACGGTGAAATCTGGAAATTTCTTGTATTGTCAATGACATTTTGTCTTTTTTTTTTCCAATGGCAAAGGCAAGACAAGGGTAAGAAGTAAAACATTAAGAAAAAATAAAAAGATCCCAGACAGCACATAAGCTTAAATCAAGCTTGACATTTCTTTGAATTTGACGCATTAATGCAACTTTGACAGTTCAACTCATTCTAAGCTGGCAGCAATCTTGCAGGAGTCAAGTTGAATTGTCAAGCTTAAATACAGCTTGATTTAAGCTTGGCAATTGCTACTCGTCAGATTTTTCCTTTTTAAAGGAGCGTTGATGGCGCCAACTGTGAAAGAGAATGGACATTAATTGTCTAGCGTCCTCAAATTTGCTGAAGTTCGTAAAAGATGTGTTTATTTTATTACCAGTGCCATATTACCGGCAAAGCAAACGGGGCAACTGCTCAGGGCCTACAGATTTTAGGGCCCAAAAATCTTACATATTACACTTTTGTAGTTTTAAAATAAAATTACAAAGGATAAAAAAAATTCAGAAGTTAAATAATTTTTTTAATTATAAAGTATGAACAATGAAAATAATTCAAATTTACATTTGTATAAATTAATTTAAACTTATTTTTAATTCTTCGAAATGCTCTATATCGATATAGCATACCAATATGTAGGAAAATAACTAACCACATTTGTAAAGAGAATTTTTAGCCTTAAGAAATAGCAAAATTTTTCAATTATTTGTTATTATAAGAAATATTTACAAAAATGACTAAAGTGTTTGTATTCCATACATGTTATGTTGGCAACTGTGATATAGCATTTCGAAGTAACGTTTAACTATCTGTTTCTTTGATTTCAGATTACTTAACACAAAATTTGCGTTAAGTAAGTAAACCCATTCTATATTTCCAAATATGGAAATTCTTCAAAATAAAATACAATTATACTACGAAATTGATTTCAAAATCAGTCGTTTGTCTCGATTTTGGCCAGCGGCAGTATTGCTCATGAGTGTTGCGAAAGTTTTAAAACATGTGTTGCTCTTAAGTTTATATTATGTTTATTTCCCTATTAGTAGTCTCTCAATCACACATAAAATTATTTTAATTTTGATGCATCCCATGGAAAAATATAAAAACAAACAAATTACATATCGCCCTCTTATCAATCTGGCCAGAAAACCGCTTAATAATTCACTTCAAACTTTAGTCATAGCTGCACAAGGCTCCGGTGGCTGAATGGATAACGCGCTCGGATACGCATCGAAAGGTCCCGGGTTCTATTCTAGCCACGGACACTCGATGGAAACAGATTAAAATAACTTAAAATTACAGCATAGAGGGGGGGAAATGCGCGGAAAAATAAAGTATGTGGGGCGCGTTCGCCAGCGGGCGCCCGTGTATTTAGAAAATTTTTAAGCTTGAAATGTCAAGCTTAATGCAAGCTGGGCAAGTGTAAACTAGAACACTTGATTCAAGGTTCCATCAAGCTTACACGACTGGAATTTTCAAGCTTAATTCAAGCTTATTGACTTGATAAATCAAGCTTGCTGCAAGTTTGCTGTGCTGTCTGGGATAACAAGAAAACTGTAAATAGCTGCGAGATAAAATTTTATGCTCAAACGGTGAATTTCCCATTTCAAAAGTGCTCCGTGACTTAAAATGTGTGACCACCTCTGATATAAATCATATTTTCCATTCTTGTTATTACATAAATAAATGTATACTTTTTTAAAGCCCATCCCCCTTCCCCCTCTAACACCTTACTTCTATTCCATATCAGTGACAGAAACGGATTATTGAAATGCTGTATGTACATAAACTGCAACATTAAATACATTCAAATATATATGTAGAACAATCAATATATAAATAAAATCATAAAATATTAGGAAAAAGAACAGAACATGGAATTTCTAAAGCGCGATTTCAAATTTTAATAAACAAATAAAGTCATAAAATATCAGAAAAAAAATGTGGAATTTCTAACTCTACTCTTTTTCGGGAATCAACTTGCGCACGGCAACCACAAGCGTGCAGTCGTGCAGTGTATAACAGCCAGAGAAACGACTCTTGCCAAAGCAGTCTGACTGCACGCCAAATCGCCAGAGAGCACTTTAATTCTCCCTCCCCAGCGTCTCGTAGTTTACGAGGTGGCAGTAGACAAGAACTGATTGAAAAGCCTACTAGCGTGTTTATACATTGTTCGCTTTTGGGGGCCTAGCCAATGAAATCGCTCTATCCCTCGAGGGCAAAAAGCGGCAGGAAAATCGCCAAGGTGAAAAGTCACGCCAAGGATGTTGGCGAGAAGTGAATATAATTCATCATTTCCATCCCAACTAAACTATATTAAATGTATAGATATAATATAAGCAAAAGCGGAATTTTGAAATCAAAAAGAAAAAATATGAAATTTAACGTGAGCGACTGGGGAGGGGGGGGGGGAAGAAAAAAAACCCATCCGTCTACTAGGGAACAGAACCGCACCACAGGCAAAGGTCTGATTCCTCGCCAAAGATGACCTACCGAATCTTTGCAGCCTCAGACACACTGCAACCCTGCAACGCAGAGTTCTGCACTCCATTCCTGGAGCGATTTCATTGGCTGGCGTTGTCTGCTCCAAAAGGGAACGAACACAGGCTAGTGAAAAACCTGGAGCGATTTCATTGGCTGGCGTCCCCTGCTCCAAAAGGGAACGAACACAGACTAGTGAACCATAGATATAGGAAAAGCAGGAAAAGCAGGAAAAGTGAACTAGATTGCGCACAAGGGAGGAAACTTGTTGCCAGTGCACTTCCGGAGCAGACGACACGATAGTGGCAGAAAGACGAAAACATCGCTGCTTACGACTGCTATGCAACAGCATTAATTTACATTTAAATACAGAATTGATGATTCGTTCAAGCATTGAGAATACGCATTCAGAACCAAATTCAACGAAAAAACATTTTGTTATGATATTTTGCTAGCTATTTTTAGTTTATTTTTGCTGTTAGATGGTCTAAAAATGTAACACATTAAAATAATCGATTAAATGTTTATTTTTGCACACAAGGAAAACAAAAACTTTTTCTGAACAAAGATGTGAACTGAAATAAAGTATCAATTGTGTATTGGAAGTACTACCGTAAAAGACCGAGGTGTCATAGATCTCGTAAGGGAAAACTACGTTCATATCTAAGGGGGGGGGGATTGTGCTTCGTGTTACATTTTAAGAAAATCATAATATTGTGTCATAGTTTGGTGATTGAGTTTGGATCTTTATTTCCCTCGTAAATGTATTTCTAACGTTCTTGAGATTCAAATACGCCTTCTTCTACTTTTTTTTTTTTTTTTTTTTTTTTTTTTTTTAAGCAAAAAGGCTATACTTAGGAAATTTTATCCCTTTTGAAGTGGGAGTCCAAAACGTGTTTTTTACACGTCCTTTATATCTTAAAAAGAAACCGATTTCCAAAAAGTTTTAATGTTATATTCTAATATGTTATAATGCAATAATGTTATAATGTAAATTTCGTGGTTTAGGTAAAAGGTATTAGGTTTCGTGGTAAAAGAATATTTTAATGTATATAACAGAGTTGCATTAATTAAAATCAATTGATTTTTTAAAATATTACTTGATTGAAATCACTTTATTTTAAATATCAAGTTAATCTACTTCTATAAAATAAAATTGTTTATGTATCTTTTGTTTTTTTAAATGAATATTTAAAGAAACAGGATACAGAATTTAAAAAAAAAATATATTTCATTGAATTTGTGTAAGCAGGGGTTGGCCTAGTCACTACTTTTCTAAAATACCTACATTTAGAAACAGTTTACTAAAATTTGTTAAGGGTTTAGCAGTTGTTTAATGTTTCTTTAAATTTAAGATGGCATTCATTATTTACTTAACCATGAAAATATGTAACACAGTGTAGGAGAAAGTATATCGCTAAAGCTGTTTACTATACAAAATGAAATTAATTATAAGTAGCAAATCTAGATGGCGCGACCATGCAGCCAAGATATGCGTTTTTCTTAAAGCAAACATGGAGTCGGAAAATAATATTTCAGTGCATAATAATTCTTGTTAAAAATTAATCAAAGTATTCAGAATATTATTTTTTAATTTATGTATTGATTGTAAATAATTTTTCGATTTAAAATTCATTTTTTTTTCATATTTTTGTAATTTATTTAAAGGAATTTTTGTAATATATTAACTGTGTAAACATTCACTGCTTAACTGTAAGAATAACGGTAATCGCTAGAACACACATGGAATTTTGTTCTCTTCGACGATGTGTAGTTGAATGTGATTGTATTTAATGCATGTGCGAGAAAGTATGTTAATAAAGTGAAAGTTTTTTTTCCTTTTCATTGGAAGTAAATCTGTGTTTTAATTAATGGTTCTGATGATACCTAATAAGTAACCAGAACAATTGGTGACATTCGGACTTTTTCAACTCGCACCCTCGCCGTATCATGCCAGATGATAACAGTTCCCAGCTTGAAGCAAGCAAAGTCAGCATCAAAATTCCACAATTCTGGACGGATAGACCAGAAATATGGTTTTACACGGTGGAGGCCCAATTTAAAACCGGCGGAATAACATCGGAGGAAACAAAATTTAATTATCTCGTGGCTCAACTCGATCCTAAGTATGTGGAGAACATTTGGGACATTATTAAGGATGAGACCCAGAATAAATATACTGCTGCTAAAGAACGTCTATCGAACTTATTTAAAGAGAGTGAAAATAAAAGAATTCAGCGTTTATTGACCGGTTTGGAGCTCGGAGACTTGAAGCCAAGCCAGCTGCTCAGAAAAATGAAGTCCCTGGGAGACAGCAACGACGTGTCGGATAATGTGCTACGGACACTATGGATGGACAAAATGCCAGATTCTGTAAAAAACATTCTAATCGTCCGTGATGAAAGCCTGGAAAAATTAGCAACGATGGCTGACAAGATCTTAGAAATGAGTCCTCGAATGGAGTTGGCAGCTGCCAGTAAAGAGGTAACCCCCTACGACGAACTGTTAAACAAAATATCTAGCTTAGAACAACAAATCGCCAGCTTACAGGTTCAGCGTGCCAGCAGACCGAGTAATCGCCGTGCCGACCAGCATAAACGAAGCCGTAGCAGCTCTAAAAAACGCTATGACCCTCAAGGGAAATACTGCTATTTCCACTACAAGTTTGGGAAAAAGTGTTTCCCCGATAATTGTAAACCCCCGTGTGGCTGGAACCAAGAGGGAAACTCCAGTCAGCAGTAGAGTCAGCGGCTAGCCCTGCTGCTACTATAGGAGACAGCCGCAAGTTCAGACTATTTGTCAAAGACAAAAACACTGAACTAAGGTTTCTAGTCGACAGTGGTGCTGACGTTTCATTGCTGCCTGCGGATTCAAAAGACAAAGGCTTGTGTAATTATAAATTGTACGCAGCAAATGGCACCGAAATACCAACATTTGGTATTAAAATTTTAACACTAGATTTAGGACTTCGACGGTCATTCCAGTGGCCTTTTGTGGTTGCCTAAGTCAACAAAGGGATCCTAGGGGCTGATTTTCGTAATCGATTTCACCTCCTAATTGATATCCACAAGAAGCAGCTAATTGATGGCACTACTCATCTTGCTATTCAAAGTGATATAATGTCAATCTGTGATGATAATGTGATTTCCACTTTAAGTGATTCCTTAAAATTTTCAGAACTGTTACGTCAGTACCCCAATATTACAAAACCGAATTTGTTAAACAAATCGGTTAAACATAATGTGCAGCATTATATTGAAACCAAAGGACAGCCTGTGTATTCACGAGCACGACAGCTGGATGCAAAAAAGCTCCAACTTGCCAAGCAGGAGTTCCAATTTATGCTTGATAATAATATAATTCGACCATCAAAATATCAGTGGGCGAGTCCACTCCATCTAGTGAATAAAAAAGATGGGACACTCCGCCCCTGTGGCGATTATAGAAGGCTTAACGAACAAACAATTCCTGACAGGTACCCCATTCCAAGAATAGAAGATTTCCAATTAATCTTGGGAGGTAAGTCCATTTTCACAAAGTTAGATCTTTTAAAGCTTATTACCAAATACCTATTGCTGAAGAGGACAAACCAAAAACAGCCATCATTACCCCATTTGGGTTATATGAATTTAATGTGATGAGCTTTGGGCTCAGAAATGCACTCTCAGCCTTTCAACGTTTTATACATGAAGTTTTCCAAGGCTTAAATTTTGCCTTCTCATATCTAGATGATGTTCTAATTGCCTCATCTTCTGAAGACGAGCACAGACACCATCTGAAATTAGTGTTCGAGAGACTTGACAAGTATGGTCTATGTATCAACGTAGCCAAATCTGTATTTGGTGTGAAGGAAGTTGAATTTTTAGGCTATCGTATTACTCCTGCTGGTTCCAGTCCCCTTCCAGAGAAAGTGGATGCTATACGTAATTTTAAATTACCAACAACTATCCATGAATTGAGAACCTTTCTTGGAATGGTAAATTTTTATCGAAGATATTTGAAAGACGCTGCACAAACTCAAGCCATTTTACACGAATTGCTTAAAGGTGCCAAAAAGAAAGATAGACGTAAAGTCCCATGGACAGAAGAAGCAATTCAACAATTCGAAAAGTGTAAGTCGGATCTAGCCGAAACAGCCCTGCTAACATTCCCAAAACCAGATTGTCCATTATCTGTAAGCACAGATGCTTCAGATTGGGCAGTTGGCTCCGTTTTACAACAATGGGAAAATGGAAGCTGGAAACCTATTGCATTCTTCTCAAAGAAGCTGAATGATGCACAAAGATCATACAGCACATATGACCGTGAATTATTAGCAATCTACCTTTCAGTGAAACATTTTAAGTTTATGCTCGAAGGAAGAAATTTTGAAATTTTCACAGATCACAAGCCTTTGACCTTTGCATTTCGACAGAAAAATGAAAAAGCTTCGCCCAGACAACTGCGTCAACTCCAGTATATATCTCAATTTACCACTGCTATCAAGCATATCAGCGGAAAAGATAATATTGTTGCTGATACTCTCTCTAGAATCGAAGAGGTAGCTGTTATAGATTATGAAGACATTGCAAAAGAGCAAACCAGTGATCCAGAACTGACAGAATTAATTCAAAGTAATGCCTTGCTGAAATTTAAGAAGAGTGATTTTCCATCTGGACATTCTCTGTGGTGTGACACATCCCAAAATAATGTTCGCCCATATATCCCTAAAGCTTTTCGAAAAAAAGTGTTCGATCAAATTCATGGCCTATCCCACCCAGGCATTAAATCCACTGTGAAGCAGATAACTGCCAGGTTTATATGGCCAAATATGAAAAAAAGAGATCAGTGAATGGGCAAGAGCATGCCTAAATTGTCAAAAAGTGAAAATTACAAGGCATACAAAATCAAAGTTTGGAGAATTCCAGGAACCTGATGCAAGATTCAGTGTTGTGCACATTGACCTCATTGGTCCACTGCCACCTTCCAATGGGAAAACATATTGTCTCACATGCATTGACAGATTCTCCTGTTGGATGGAAGTGATACCTCTAGAAGACATCACCTCTGAATTAGTGAGCAAAGCTTTCTATGAAAATTGGATGAGCAGATTTGGAGTACCTAGTAAAATTGTTACTGATTAAGGTCGACAATTTACCTCTCAATTGTTTAAAAATCTAGCATCAGTGTGTGGTGCAAATCTCTGTCACACAACACCTTATCACCCACAGTGCAATGGGAAAATTGAACGCCTTCACAAGACCTTAAAATGTGCTATAAAAGCCCATAATACCATTAAATGGGCTGAAGTCCTTCCAACAGTCCTCCTTGGTCTCAGAGCAGCTATTAGAGAGGATACCAATCACTCTATAGCTGAAATGATATATGGTACCAATATCAAACTCCCAGGAGAATTTTTTGATCCACCCACATGTGATGTTGAACCTGACAGTTTTGTCAACAAGCTTCAGCAATATATGGCTTCCCTAGCACCAATAAAATCTCCTAATACTCAGCAGCATAATATCTTTGTGCATAAAGATCTAAAATCATGTTCGCATGTTTTTGTAAGAGTGGATAGGGTAAAAAAATCACTCGAGCCAGCATATGATGGCCCTTTTCAAGTATTAGAAAGGA
The DNA here is from genome assembly GCA_038373885.1 of Cheiracanthium punctorium. Classification (NCBI taxonomy): domain Eukaryota; kingdom Metazoa; phylum Arthropoda; class Arachnida; order Araneae; family Cheiracanthiidae; genus Cheiracanthium; species Cheiracanthium punctorium. Next base: position 1,046,069 of record JAWZYV010013508.1, read on the forward strand.
ATACAAAATATTTTACCTTACAAATGAAAGGTAAAGAGGAAAAAAATATTTCTATTGACAGGCTTAAACCTGCTTATCTCATCAAAACTGATGACTTACCAAACCATCATATACCATTAAATGATTCGAACACAACTGGGGACCCTCCTCAAAGCACATCTGATGTTCCTATCCAGACAAACTCTCGCTCTGGCAGAACAATCAGACTTCCAGTCAGGTTCAGAAGATAGTGGTGGACCTTTACAATTACTGCTAATACCTGACTTACATTTTACAAAAATGGAAACAATATTGTGCACCTGTTTACAATTTAAGCTACAATTAAGTTCAATTTAAGTGTCAATGTTAGTATTCAATGTATACTGTATGTTTTTCATCAACATTTAATTACTTATAAGTGTATGTATAACTGTATATAGATTTATTTGATGCATTGCATTTTAAGGGTGCTGGTATGAGGTATAAAGTCAAACTATTTAATTTACTGCACCAGGCTAGCAAAGTAGGTTCAGGTTAGTCAGTTTTCTTTTGCTAAATGTTTAATGATCCTAATGGTATGTACAGGCATGTGTTTGGATATTTTTAGTATAATCCTAGACATTTTGCAATTGTAACCTGTATGGGTTAGTTTTTTCTAGTGAAGTACGTCCAAGTGTAAATTGATCCAATTTTCTCTAATATGCATATTCTAACATTTCTCCTACCAGGTCTTTCTAGTATCGTAACTTAGTTACTGGTAGGGGAATAATGTAGGAGAAAGTATATCGCTAAAGCTGTTTACTATACAAAATGAAATTAATTATAAGTAGCAAATCTAGATGGCGCGACCATGCAGCCAAGATTTTTTATTAGATAGTGGAAACCTAAACAATCAGAAAGTTATTAAAATCAGAAAGTCATCTAGAAAAATTAAGTAAAATGACAGTTTGCAGCATCGAAGCATTGCACAAAGCATGTGCACTTTTTGTGCACAACATAGCACAAAAAGCATCAGAAATAATCCTCCCATGATAACTTTGTTTGGCATAACTTAACTGTTTTATGGCTTTTTAAAAATACATTTTATAGTGTACTATTGTTTTTTCAGACAGGGATGTGTAAACTTAAACGTACATTCAATTAAAGCACTGATTTAATAGAATTTCAGTTAATATTAAAAATTGCGTCACCAGCCAGGTTTTTTTAAAAATTAAACTGTGGAATGATACAACACTACAGAGCTGATATGCTTATTTAAAAAAAAAAAAGTTAAAATACTTACCATAAAACACTAACTTAATAAAGCTTACTTAAACAAAAGTATAAAGAAACATAAAGACTTAAACAAACAATCACGTTGAACTAAAAAAAAATGAATTTAATATTAAAACTAGTAATTTTAAAAGTCGTTAAAAAATGCTCAAATGTGGAAAATCTAGTTAGAATAAATAAGATAAATTCAATATCCCCAATTCAAGAGTTATTTTTGAAAAATGATAGAAAAATTAATCATTTCCTGTAAAATATGATTAATAATTATTCGTAAAAAGTAAATTACGATGCTTTATTTATCTCATTTTTGATAGTTTAAGTGCCAAGTATACAATTTAAAAATAAGTATATATATATATATATCGTACGGTCAAATGTTTTACGATTATATTTATATAGAAACATGAATTAAGCAATGTCTACTTTAATTCAAGAAGGATGTGCAATATCTCCTTCAATTACTTCACAAAGTGAACGAAAAGCATAGGTAAATAGGAAATTTAAAAATACTACTGTTATTGAACATCAATTGATATTTGATTTTCAATACCACCAATTTGAAGCATTTATCACCTGTGAAAGGATATTCCAGATCCTTTCCTAAACCTGTTGGTGCAATTATACGCACAGCACGACTTGGGCATGATGATGTTTAAAGTTAATTAAAAATAAATAAATAAATAAGATGCTGGACTAGTGGCGAAAATAACCATAAACCATGATCAAGACACTGCTTTCTGCCACTATCATGGGCGATGCCACCGAAGATATTTGGCAACAAGAAAAACCTCTTACTAGCATACGGATGCGTGATCTAGTTATTCCTATATCTATGTTACTAATAAATACCTCAGTGACGTCACGTAGAGTAACTCTATTGGTTACTTATGCCAGCCAGTCGTCCCGTAGAATAAGTCCATTGGTCAGTTTTGCCAACCAAGAGGAAGTGTGACGTCACGTGGAACAAGTCTATTCACCGGTCGGTTATGCACCGGTGCTACCAGTTGCGGTCATTCTTCGGTTAAGTGACGTCACGGTTTCAGTCATCCTCACCACATCCGATTCCAAGCCAAGAAAACAAAAATAAACATTGGCAACACTACGCTAATAACCGGAATAACCCACCTCACTAGCAGGGTCATTCTGGTTGCGCTCTGGTCACGCTGAGCAGACAACCGCTACATGACCGAAACGTTTTCGAACGCGGTTACTTCCAGAGCTCCGCCGGGGCCGCCGCGATACAGGTTTCTCTTCTATGGGCCCGGAACCTTACCGTTTACTACTCCGATGACGTCATGCTAAGCGATCTGGATCTACTAGAGCTCCTGGAATTTCTCTCTCGGTTGGGGAGAAATTCTCCTGTTTGGAACCCGTTTCTTGTCGATGCAGAATGAAACACGTTTTCATGGAACTATGCATTGTTTGGAAATAATAAATAAATGGTGGAAAATTATGAATATAAAAAATTTAGATAAAGGCAGAGAGCGCTGGATAACAATACCATCCCATTTCCCTCAACAAATGATAGTCGATTATCATTCTTGGATAATTGTGTTAAATGGCTGGAAGCATGGCATAAATTAAAGGTGAATAACAAATACCAGAAGAGTGGAAAATTATCTGATGAAACATTTTTTGGTTTTATGTATACAGCTAAAGTTATAAAAGAGATAATACTACATCAACTCAATGAATTGAAAAGTAAGTATATTTTAACTGGGATATACCAAACTGATCCATTGGAAGGGCGATTTGGACAGTACCGACAGCTTAATGGTGCAAATTATAATGTCACGGTACAGCAGGTACTAAGATCAGAAAAAAAACTACCTATTAAAAGCTTAATCAAACCACATTCTTCTCAGTTTGGAAATTTTTCTATAACAAATATTCCTTATGACTTTCATGAAGAGACAGAGGAAGCAGATTTGGATATAGATATTGATTTTAAAGGTATAGGTTTTTTTTTCTCTTTCTCCGAAGACGAAGAGAGTAATATACCATTATTCATAACTATATGTGGATATGCAGTATTTAAAGTTAAACAACAAATGCAGTATATATCGTGTAGCAATTCCATATCCACACACAAAAAAAAGTGTTATTTGAAGAAAATGAAGATATAGAAAAATATTTTACGTTTGTTGACAGAGGACATTTAACATATCCTCATTCAGATATGGTAAAAATATTTGTTGTTTGCTTTAAAATATTTAAAGCACTTTTACAAGAAAGCAATGAAAATTTACTTCATTCAAAAAACATTAAGAACATTTTGAAAATTTTCATCACTAAGAAACTGGATGAATTTGATGCGATGAACGGTTGCTGCACAATTTGTAAAGGGCCAAAGATTGATTTGGGAGTGAAATGTATTCCATATTTTTTGGAACAGTTATTCAAACTTAAAAAACGATACAGCAGCATGTAATTAAACAAGAAAAAAAAAAAGAAAAAAAAAACGAAAGCTAGCAATTCTTTCGTCAAATGCCAGCAGCTTGTGAGAATGAAATTTATGATTTGATGTTTTTATATCAGTACTGTATACATAAATTATGTTTATAGAGTTTCTAAAAGTTTTATGATACTAAGTCATCCGGATTGTTTTTATCAACAATGTGTGAAAACTAGTAAGTGTATTTTTCTTTCGAATAATTAATTTAATATTTTAACGTCTTAAATGTTTATGTCCTTTTTAAATATATCTGATATTACTATGTTCAAGAATAAAGAGCTTATCATGTAAATTCGTTTCTAAATTGCTGCATAGGAAGTGTCTTAAAATTTGAGCGATTTCTGTAAATATTCTTTTTTAAAAGATAGATTAATATATGTACTTTTTACTTGTCGTAATATAGAAATTTTCTCGAATTGCTTTAGCACATTGAGAAACAAAGTTTTGCAAATATTTAAAATTAAGATTGTTAAAAATATGAATTAAAATATCCCTATTAGATATAAAAATGCAAAAGTGAAGTATTTGTTTTATCTATGTAGTTTGAAGAATTCAAGTGTTGAATCCTAAGTAAACGTAAATAGTATTACGAAAATTATTTTTATTTATTATCCAACTATGTTTTTAAAATATATGTATATTTTAAGCATATATAGTTAGAACACAAATTTATAGCATACCAATTTAAATGAATCAAGTTGTCTAATATTTATTGTTGTTTTATTACTATGCGAAAATAACTCATTAAATTGTTTTTCATTTAAACTGATGTATCCCTATTTTCTTTTTTGATATAGGCAAGTTTTTTTTTTTTTTTTCCAGTCACTCTCACAGTGATTACAGAAAAGAAAGTAAAAAACAAAAGAAATACCGCCTTAACATCTATTTAATTTCTTGTCTGATTACACAATTAAAAGGAACTGGGACTTAAGCAAGCGATTATTTAAAAGAACACCGACGGCCAGAGCGATCGCTTACGGTCACGTGACAAAACCGGCGTTCCAGGCCCATATTAGAGAAACCGTCTTTCGCGGCGGCCCCGGCTCCGCCCAACACTCTGCCTTTCCGAACGCTCTGGTCGTAACCGGTAACACCGGTGCACGACCGATGAATTCTCGAACGCGCCCCGTATTTGCTGTGATTTACTGCCAATATTTCTCCTACGTCATTCCCCTAGTAGCAATGACTGCTTGTTTTCTGCTCGGTCGTTCATCGACTCGTTGAATTCAGTCATCGGCAAGTGCACTTTTGTTTATCTGCAATAGATGAATTTTTATTCATGGATAGAAGTGATCTAGACGAGCAGTTTTGCCGATGGCAAACCGAAAAACAATATCTTATCCGAAACTGCAGCTCTATAGCCATCGGGCCTTGCAGGTGTCCCCAGTGGTTTACACTTTACCCAAATTCCTAAAAATACTTGCGTAATTTAGATGTGCCTTTGCATAATCTAAGGGAAATTTTGAACAATTCTTGAATTAATCGCATAATTTACTTCAAATTTCTTGTATTGGGGTTGGGAGGGGGCAGGGGGTGGTATCTCCCCCTCTTGCCCCCTCCCACAAAATTTAAATTTGAAAAGAAATATTTACAAAAAAAATGTAAGTGTTTATTATATAAAAATCGTTTGTAATATATAATTAATTTTTAAAAAATGTGTTTAAAAAAAAGAAAGAAAATCTATTTGAGCGTCAGCTGCATTATAAGAAAAACGGAAACTTCATTACAATGAGCAACTCTTTTGAAACCTCTATAATGTAAACAGCCAGAAGAGAAATCAGTTAATTTTTAAAAGTTATCCAAGAAATATGAAAGTTAAAATCACACTAAAATTCCTATACAATTGGCAATATTGTTTTTTAATTATTAATTATGAATGTTGTTGCTACTTACATACATTGGTAAAAAGTGAAATTAATTTCTTACCAATCGAATAATTTGACTATTATTAATAATAGCTGAACAACAGTTTGTCAAAATTTCGCTCCAAGTCCCAATCTGAGACTAAAATAACCGGTACTTCACACTTTGCCTTACATATGACTAGATTCGATGGTCTAGGGGTAGCGCGCTTATCTCGGAATCAGGGCTCGGGCCCGGAGGAGGAAGAATTTTTTTTCTTTCTTTTTTTTTTTTTTTTCAGGAAAACGGAAATTTAGCATACAAAAAAAAAAAGGAAAACATAATAAACAGAACGGACATTTTTTGAAAATTTTGCTGCCAGTCGTTTATTTTTTATTAACAAATATATTTTAAACAGTTTATCGGTTTCTTTTCGTTATTTCATCGGAGTCATCGGGAAACGATGATATGGCCCCCCGAGCGGATATTTTGTACCAGATGCCGATGAAATTTCCCCTTTTTTGGATGAAAAGCCGTGATCGGCTATTGCTCCTTCTCCTCGGATTTAACTCACCGACCTCTCATCGACCGATGGGCTATTGCTACTAGGGTCAGGATCACAGCCAATAATACGAAACACGAGACTCTGGCGGTTGCGATCAAGAAGTGCTTTCTGGCGATTGTGCAGTCAGGCTGCTTTGGCAAGAATCTCTCGCTGTTATGCATGCACTGCACGCTAGGGGTTGATTCCGGAAAAAGAGTAGAGAAATCGAACGTTAGAAATTCCACGTTCTTTTTTCTAATATTTTATGATTTTATTTTGGGAATTTGTGCTTATTTTAGGAATTTGCCCTTTTATCTCTAAAGATTTCATAAAAAATTAAAAGATTTAAATTGTATGTAGTGTGGCGTCGTCACTCAGCCACATCCATTATTTCACCCAACCACGTGGGTCCGGAAAACTTACACTTCTCAGTCGTGATTATAACAAATGAAACAAGTCCATAATTTCTTGGATAAATAATATATTTAAACTGTTTACAGTGTTGAAAGTATGTACAAACATTTACTAATTACAGAAAGGAATTTTGTGGGAAATATCCTTTCCCTGGCCTTTAGCATTTCAGTCCCCGCTCGACTCGGAAGCGAGCTTCCTTCTCAGACGATGACCAACCTCTCCGCTGTCCAAAAATCATCTGTCCTTTCGAGGGGTTCCTCCGTACCAGGTCGTCAACCCCGATAGATAGATATATCGGAGTTGACGACCAGGTGCGCCGCTCTGACATCAGCCTGGTCGCACCTGCTTGAAGGGCGTGACAGCTCGACCCATCTCGAACATTCCAGGCCTCGCACAAAGCATGCCGCTAAGTGCGTTTCTCCTCTAGTGGGCAGGTATCGATGTGGGCAGGAGAGCTTGCTTTGCCACAGACCTCCCCCCATAAAATTTTTTTCCAAGTACCACATGGAAAGTTTTGCAAGAGTTCAGTTAGGTAGCCCCACATCAAAATCAAGAGACAAAGTCATCCCAACTTACAAAGAAAACAAAACAAAAAAAATTCTGTTATAAATGAAAATCATACCCAGACTTTTACAAAATCACTTGTCGAAACCTACTCTCAGTTTCAAAACTCCAAGATATATTTAACATACATTTTTTTTTTTTTTTTTTTTACAATTTAAACATCGATCTGAGTCTCGGTCAGTCTATTCTCCAAATTATTCGTCTTAATGATCTCCTGCATGTCAAACTGCGTAGCATCCGCGATAGGATACCCAGGTAGCACAGAGATATTGCCCAATATCAAAATTACAATATTGGGCAATATTAAATGGACCCCCCCCCCTAAATGATATTTAAATGATATTCCTGAATATTATTTTTTGACATTCAGAGATATCAGTTTCCAACATTTCTGAATATTGTTTTCATGTTTCTTCCATCAGACCTATAAGCATCAGGTCAATATTGTATGCTTGGACTCCTATTTGTGAGGGAAAATATTGATTGTAAAAGAAATGGGGGGGGGACTTGAATAATTAATATTTCACATGCAGACATTTTTTTGATTTGAAATTATAACTCAAAAGATAATTTTTTAATGCTTTAAAATGATATGAAAAATTTTCTGTAGTTAACTACAGAAAATTTTTTATTTCATTTTAAAGTATTAAAAAACTCTCTTTGGAGTTATAATTTCAAACCAAAAAAATGTCTACATGTGAAATATTAATTAGTCAAGTCTCCCCCCCCCCCAGTTTCTTTTACAATCAATATTTTCCAACACAAGTAGGAGCCCAATCATACAATATTGACCTGATGCTTTAATAAGTTAGCGGAAACATTTTTTTTTGTACGAGTTTGCATTTGATGGTGCTAAAAGATCATTCTTCACACAGATTCTGACTCACCTTTTGGAGAACGTAAAGGCCTTTAATACTCAAATTTTGCAGCAATTTATATTGTAGAGTACAATTAAAAGCTTGAACAAATATAGTTGAAACTTTTACTATAGGAAGCTATTTTATAATCACCTATAGAATATAAAATTTACTTTGGATTTTATAGTAGCTACTACTCATAAAATCCACAAAGACAATATACCCAGGTAGCACAAAGATATTGACGAATGTACACCGATATCGGGCAATATTTTGAAAGTCTCTGAATGTCATACATTGAATTTACGACATCTGCCGATATTGGCAGATATTAATTAAAAGTAATCCTTTTTAAAAACATTTAAGAGAATTTCTTCAATTATTTTATAACCTTATCATTGAGAAATAACATCCTAATGTTTGTTTTTTTCATTTAGTCCAATTTTTTAGCGATATACTCATTTCAATATACTATTTTAAACATTGGTGAATATCATGGAATATCGCAGAAATGATATTCTGTTTACAACATTGGTGTATATCTGGGAATATCGCAGAAATGATATTATGTTTACAACATTCAACTCGCGCATGCCTACTAATCGTTATTCTTGGCGGGCGGGAGGTACAGGAATTCCCAAACATCAACAACGTGGGAAGTCGGAGGCCGGAGGGTCGGAGTCGCCATTGAACTTATTTCAGGATACATTACTGATCGTCATGCAAAGGATATAGAATTATCTTCTAAAATGTAAGTACATCTTTTATGTTATTTAACTGTCATTCACATTTTTTTTTTTGATTTATGTATTGTTTGTTTATATGACGATGCAACAAAGAATATGCTGCACATTAAGGGCCCGTTCGAGAATTCACCGGTTGGTTATGCACCGGTGCTACCGGTCGCGGTCATTCTTCGGTTAAGTGACGTCACGGTTGTCAACCGGTTTCGGTCATCCTCACCACATCGGATTCTAAGCCGAGAAAAGAAAAATAAACGTTGGCAACACTACGATAATAACCGGAATAACCCACCTCGCTAACAGGGTCATTCTGGTTGCGCTCTGGTCACGCTGAGCAGACAACCGCTACATGACCGAAACGTTTTCGAACGCGGTTACTTCTAGAGCTCCGCCCCACGCTCCGCCTTTTCGAACGCTCTGGTCGTGCACCGGTGTTACCGGTGCACAACCGATGAATTCTCGAACGCGCCCCAAACCAGTAATTTTTTTCTACAATTGTGTAAATATTTCGTGAAAGGTGTTTTTGTCTGTACTTTCTATGTTAGCGATATTTTGAAAGAGAACGTAAATCTATTTGCCGTTGCGGCCATTATGTGAAATATTCTTGTACATTTTTATTGTGATTGTTATAGTGCACAAAAAATATTGAGTTATTTTTGATATAGTGCACACTAAAAATATAATATCGAAGCTTGGGGGGGGGATGATTTCAGCTTCTTAGAAGCAAAGAAGTTTATCTTCATCGCAGTTTATATCAGAAGTTTTAATTTAGTCTCGGAACATATTTCTAATTTTTTTTTTTTTTGGGGGGGGGGGTTCGAGTGTAGAGCTTTTCAAACGTTTAAAGCTCAACTTCATGTGTTTAAAATTAATGTGAAGAAACACAAGAATTATATTCAATATTAAGTAGCTAAGAAAATTGAAGGAAATACAAATTGTTATTTTTTTTATTGTTTAGTGGTTAGTCTAGTAGTTCGCAGCGTACTTTGAGTTTCATTTTGCATGTGATATACCATCATTTCAGGGTTGGGTTTTTGACTTCAAAAACTGGTTTTCGACATGACAAGCATCAAAATCTGGTTTAAACCGTCAAAGACTAATCCATAAAAGAAAGAGAACAATATGCAAACTAATTATGCAGTATATTGCATTAAACTAAATGCCTAATTAAAATTAATTATATTAAAATATAACAATTATACTAGCACATAAGTTGTGCTCACTAAGAATAATTAGTTTAATACCATTTATATAATACAAATTTATAAATTTAATGTATACAATATTATATATAAAAATTGTATATATCACTGTCACAGCCAGAAATTTTACTGCAATTCACATATATGTATACGTGTGTGTGTGATACGGTAGTGAAGAATATACTTTTTGTATGACGAAGAATATACTTCTTGTATGAGAAAAAATATTCCTCATTGGAGGGGGTTGTGACTCCTCTATCTCCCTTGGCTACGCCACTGATATATTTAATTAATGAATAATATTCTGAAGTTTTTCAAAAAATTAATTCATTACAGATATTGAAGTACAAGCTATTTTCCAATAAAATAAAACACTTAAAAGTATTGTTTATTTTTTCCACTCAATATTTGAGGTTTTTGACAGTTTTTGACATGATGGTTTAAACCATGGTTAAAACTGTCAAAAACTGTCATGCGACAAAAACTAGCCAACCCTGCATCATTTGTTTCCATCGCATAACTTTTACTACTTTAAAAAAAATCTCAATTTTTTTTCTTCTGGAGCCCAATCATGACCCACAGCAAATTTTAGTTATTGAAATTTGTAACACATATCTTGTATCTTGATTATCAAATTTATAATTTTAGAAAGGTTGGTCACGAGATATTTTGATATGGAGTGCCATACCTAAGATTTTATTTTGTTCAGGACTGTGTATCAAATTGTAACCTGAGTTTCGTATGTAAGCTAAGTAAACAGTCAGATATTCGGGGGGGGGGGCTGGCTTACAGTTGCCTTAACCACCAGCCTGGATACGTGCCTTAGTTCGTTATATACTGGGTTTGCTATAAGAGTTCGACTGTATAGGAGATATGAGAAATGATGATCTATCATATAATGAAATATGGTTATTTTTCCCGTGGTTTTCTCCAGTTGTAATGTGAATATTCCTTCTCGGCCCAAAGGCATTCTCCCCCAGGGGTTACATTTCAGTTTTTCATTTGGTTATGCAACTGCACCCCCTATTTGCCACCCCTGATCCCCCCATTACGCAGATAACCTTTGTAGTTTTGCTGTAATTAAAAGCAGCCTTGTGGACACTATTAACAGAGAATTGCATTATCTAAAATTATTCGAACTCAGTTACAGACAGCGCTCGAAAGTTGTGGTTGTCTGCTTACCCAGGGCAGTCAGATTTTTAAACGGGCAAGTAAAACAAAGAATTCAGTTGCCCTTAGGGCAACCAAAAAGAAAAGAATTTTCTTTCATGGTAATTATCAAAAAGAGTAGAAAGAAAGAAACTACTATTGTTTTATCTTCAGTGTGCTCGTTTCCAATTTGTTTACAAGCAGCCGATCACCGTCAAGAGAATTCTGCCATCATAGTCAAATCAGACGTAGTCAAAAATCCATTTTTCATAGTAACGGCCGCAATTTAAAAAAAAAAATGTATAGCAAAAGTTGCATGGGCAACAAACTGTACTTGGGGGCGACCAAAATAATTTCAGAGATAGCCCGAGGGGCAGCACAAAAAGAAAACAAAACACAAGATTCTACCCTTGGTTACAGACATTGCGGATAAGTTATTTGTAAAAATATTTCATGTTAATGTACGGGCTATTTTGCTTCAGTATTGTCATTTGTAAAACTTTTTGTTTTGACTTCACCCCCTTTTTAATTAGTTTTTCTTTCTATAGAAAAAAGAAGTCCTCCCATGCTAAGTGTGTCCTTTATGACACAGCTAGAGTGAAAGAACCTGAACGCCAATATCATAGGCTTCCGAAAGACCCAATAATGTAAGTGTTAATTTTAGTAAGAGTATACCATGTGTTACTCATTTTGTAATGAAGCTATCAACAAATTCTTTATGTATGGTAATGTACAATGTAGGGATGCACCGAATATTCGGTATACTGGCAGTATACCTATTCGACAGTATACCGTGACGGTTCGGCCAAATACTTAAATATTCGACAACCGAATAGTAACCAAATTTAAGTATTCCCCAATTAGTAAACAAATACATATTTTTTATATCAGGAATGAAAGATACAGTATAGTACCATAGTACTAAATTGATTCAAGTTCTTACTAATATCACATGTGAATAAGCGTTAGAAACCCGTATTAAGTCCTCCTACCAAGGCACCCCCATCCTTGGCAGATAGTCCTAACGTAGCATTCCACAATCACACACACACAAAAAAATATCCCAATGAAATTAGTTTTAATGTAAGAGAAAACACTCAGATGTTAAATTTGAATTTTGTTGCTTTTCAGTTTTTCTTAACACATGACACATTGCATAAACCTGTGCTATTACTAACTGATTTAAATTTGAAACAGTAACCAGTTAAAAAAACTCATAACATTAAGGTAATTAACTCCTAAAGTAATCAATATGCTTATTCATTAGGGATGAGAATTCATTTGTGGTGAATAGTCACTGTTATGCCATAAAAGTGTCATTTGTTTATATTTAAATTCTAGATTTCCCTATAAAAACAATTTTATGGAAATTTACCTTCCATGGACAACCTAAAATTGGTACTTACGTATTATCCCGGTGGTCATTCCAGCCAAACTATTTTTCCGTCAAACGAGTTGCGAAACTGTTGCCCCAATCGTATTCAAAACCATTAATAATTTCATATGTCCAGCATTTCTCTTGGCAAAAAAATTGCAAGTCTTGGCGGACTGCCGGGATAATACGTAAGTACCCTAAAATTTATCACTAACAGTCTGTTATCTGTTATTACTTTTTTTTCTCTACCAAGCTAAGCAAATTTTGGTGCCACTCAGGGGCGTAGCCAAGGGGGGGGTTAGGGGGTCATCCCCCCATGAGAAATTTTACACGTATACACATATATGAGTTGTAGTATTCGTAACACCCCCCCCCTATGAAAAATTTCTGGCTACGCCCCTGGTGCACTAATAATACTTAACTCAAACTAAAACCCAATCTAATTAAGAATTATTGGATCTGTGGATCAAACTGGCTAGTCAGTATTGTTTCATTAATTAATTAAAAAACTCGTATAAAACAGCATACCCTACCATTTTGATATGTTTTGAAATGAGCAATGTATTTTTTAATTAATTGTTTTTCCAATATCAATGGTTTAAAATATTCATCAATTTTATTTTTTTTCTAATGTTAGAGTATATTATTTTAAGAGTAAAAGAGAGTAACAAAAAGTCAAATCTGATTCTTCCGCTAATTATTAATTTAAAAATGCAAAATTTTCCGATTTTGATGGGGAAACTTACTAATTTCATTCTGATAATTTAAACCTTTCAGCCAACCATGTGGTTAAAATATTTTAGCTAATTTTATCGTGTAGAAATTACATGTCTGAAAAGCTTTCTTTTTTCTTTCTTTTGTAGCTGCTGCTGCTTTGAAGTTTAAGGACAAGGACAAGGAGGTTTGGCAAATATGTTTGGTCGAAGTTTAGCTGAAGCATCTGATAAGAATAAAAAAAAGATTCGTGTTTCAGATTGTTCCTTAACATTTGATATTGTGGACAATTATACTGAAAACTTATAAAGATAATTTTGTTTTTAAAAATAAAATATGAAAATCTGTTTCATGTAATTTTTTGGAAAGAAAACTTAATTTGAAGTGTGTTTATAATTAAGGATATTTATAATATTAAAAATGTACAGTACTAATTTTTTACCAGAGTTAATCCTTTTCCAGTAAGCTGTTTAAAGCGCATTTTGTTTTGCATGAATTAAAACTTAAATTAGTTTTTTAAATTCACAATTGTGCAATTTTAAGCATTACTCAATTTTAATAGCATTTCCAATTTAATGAAAATATAGCCCAAAAAAGATTTTAATCCATTTATTCCAACCAAAGTATTTGCTTTTCGATCAAGTTACAGTAGAACCCTGATTATCCAAGGTGGTCAGAATCAAACATGCCTCAGATAACACTGACAATCATAATCACAATTACAGTTTTAAACATACTGCAGATCATGTCCAGACTTCGAAACGATTACAGTCAAATGTAATTCCCTATAAGAATGCTATTTTATAAATTCTACAGAAATAGTGTAATAAAATTGCATTACTTCAGAATTTTTGGAATATTTGATTTCACTAAGATCAAGATTACTACCTTTTTGCAAATTTAATAGTAACTGGTCATAATCCTTTTAGGAATTGGCCATAGTCGTAATCCTTATCAATTCTTGTAATCAATTGCAGATGGATGTGTAATCATCCGAAGTCTGATCATGAATCTTTTACATTAACCAAGGTGTCACATTGAATATCATGGAGCATTGCATAACAAGGTTCTACTGTACTTTGAAACATTATAAAGAAATGTATTTAATCACTCGTAACTGGAATTTTCATTCATCCCTCTTGTAATTTTTAATGAAATCCAAAGGCTTAAGAGATTAACTTTTAATACAAATATATTGAAAATGAATTCATTGTATCTGAGATGCATTAGTGCTTCATGGAAATTAATATAAATTTAGGGGGGGGGGGAATAACCTCCAATGGCAAATTACATTCTGTGGGAAACGTTTCAAGGTAAGTACAGAGTAAAAAAAAGAAATATGAGCATATTACTGGAATTTTTGCTTTCTTTAATAGCTATTATTTTACTCGAAGAAAAGCTCTATTTATACTTCCTGCCCCCTCCCTTTTCCCTTTACACATATGGCAAACATTTATTGTATACTTTGAAATTGGTCATAACTCCCACAATCTTTCTGAAAAATTCAAGATAAACTGTGTTGACCAAAGAAAAGAGTATGTAGTTTGATTTAACACTGAGGTTGTTATAGCATAGCTGTATAGTAATTAAAAGTATATTGTCTTTGTGGATTTTATGAGTAGTGGCTACTATAAAATCCAAAAGAATTTTATATTCTGTAGGTGATTATAAAATAGCTTCCTATAGTAAAAGTTTCAATTATATTTGTTCAAGGTTTTAATTGTATTCTACAATATAAATTGCTGCAAAATTTGAGTATTAAAGGCCTTTACGTTCTCCAAAAGGTGAGTCAGAATCTGTGTGAAGAATGATCTTTTAGCACCATCAAATGTAAACTCGTACAAAAAAAAAAAAAAATTCCCCCCCAAAAAATGTTTCCGCTAACTTATTAAAGCATCAGGTCAATATTGTATGTTTGGGCTCCTACTTGTGAGGGAAGATATTGATTGTAAAAGAAACTGGAGAGGGGGACTTGACTAATTAATATTTCACATGTAGACATTTTTTTGATTTGAAATTATAACTCAAAAGAGAATTTTTTAATGCTTTAAAATGATATGAAAAATTTTCTGTAGTTAACTACTGTAAATTGTTGGAAACCAATATTGCTCAATGTCAAAAAATAATATTTATAAATATCAGAAAAATATATTCCTCGCTATCTGTAAACAATATTCAGAAATATTGGAAACTGATATCTCTGAATGTCAAAAAATAATATTCAGGAATATCATTTAGGGGGGGTACATTTAATATTGCCCAATATTGTAATTTTGATATTGGGCAATATCTCTGTGCTACCTGGGTACTTTTAATTACTACCCAGCCAGCCACGATACATCGAATTAACTTCGCCGTCGAGGTAGTTTCGACGTAATCATCGACGTTAAAAATCCTTGGATATGTCCACCTGTTTGCCCGTCGAGCGCTGAACTTCTAGACGGCGTATCACCCGCGAGGGGCGACCGTGAGAGATAACAATCTCGCTTAACTACGGCGCAAGAATGAAAAAGGGTGACCGCCAAGAAGAGAAAATCCCCGACATTGGTCGAACACTCGTCGCTATTACGGCAAAGGGAGACAGATTCTCAGAATCCGTTTATAAAATTCAGCTCATAGTGGTTGATTTTACGTTATACATTGTCGAATTGCTTCAACAGGACAGAGAAAACCGGCTTATATTCGACTAATAGAAGTCGTTCCTTAAAGACTTCACAGAATTTGTCGAATTCTGACCATTTATAAACGTAGTAATTATGCCGCAATTCCAGACCTTTAGAGAATGGGCACATTCCATTTACATACGTCGTGAAGGAATGGAAATTCAATCTGCTCTGATCTTGTGCACTTTTGCCGTTTAAAAGGAAACACTTTATTTTTCTATAAAATACATTTTACTATTAGTTTGTTAGCTAATGAAAAATAATTTTTAATCCAATATGCAGAAATAACTTTTAAATTAACTTCTGATCGTTTTGATAAAATTACAAAATATACATTCATAAAAATTTGAACACAGAGAAAATATATGAAAGAAAAAATATAATCTTGATTTTTTAATTTCACTGATCAGTAACTCGCATTAATAGCTTATGTCCCTAATTTACATTTTAAAGGACTTACTTTTCCCCCCGGTACATTTTATGAATTGTTTTAACTGTATTAGGTATATTCAATAAAAAAAAGGGGGGGGGAGCGTTGTTTAATGGACAATTGCAGTCTTTTTTTTTTTTTCAGAAATCTATTCAGAATGCTAAGAAATACCTAAAAACAAAAAATTACGGCATTCGGGTCA
>JAWZYV010013509.1:0-148435 GCA_038373885.1 Cheiracanthium punctorium
ACATGTATGTCTATCTACCTACACACATGTATATGTATGGAAAAGTTGGACTAGGACAGCTTTTTTACACGTGTAAAATAACTAAATGAATAAAGTGCTCCCATTTCTATTTGAATGTATTAGAACGTTGGTTTAAAAATTGACTAATTATTAATGCATAAAAACTATATTCTAGGCTCTAGGGTAAATAAATTACTTTTTGGAAGTATGTAGGTACCCGGCTTTATCCAATAATCTCGCTTATTAGAAAATACGACATAATATATTTCAATTGTGATACAAAACCTGATTCCATAATTTTAAATAATGCTTAAAATCCTTCTTTGTGATATAGGGGAAAAAGTAAAATACCTTCTCTAATAGGGAAAAAACAAACGAATTTCCTGCCTGAAATTAACGGAAAAAAACCCAATTCTGTGACTGAAAATAACGGAGAGAAACCGTTTCGTAAGATAACATGTAAACGAAAATTAACCGTTTTCTCCGACAAGTTCCTGAAATAAACAGTTATTTTCCAGCAGCATTGCTGCCAGGTAATGACGGTTTATTTAACAAATTTTTTATAACAGTGCATGGTACTCCCCTCGACCAATCAGTAAATAGAATAAAAGCCTGTCTTCACACACAAGTACGGCATTTCATAAGACATTACGTCAGTTTCACGTCAAATGCAAAAACATGAGAAATAATTAAGTCGAAATGTGTATTTTAAAGTTCATAAATTTTAAAATCGCTAATAGGATCTCGTGGAGTTTAAAATTTCAGATGATGCATTTTCCGAAATGATATAAAAAGCTGTATTCATTTTTCAGTTTTCTTCTGAAAGCATCAATTTGATGATGTCGGATGCTAAATCAATTGAGCCTGAGTACAATCACATCGGCAAAAGCAATGCCACGTAACATAAAATGTATACTAATAATTACTAATTTTAAATTGAAAAAAAGAGAAGTGATTTGAAAAGAGCCTTTTTTTGCGCCAGTATATACTATCTGCAAACAATGCAGATCTGTAACACATGTTTACCAAAATGTAGCCCATCATCTTAAAAGTGTAAAATAATTCAAATTACGATTATGCAATGCACGGTTATTTATATATTTTTAAAAACTATCTTTAAAGTGAAATTTAATTTGTGGTTTATAAGTTTGGGTATTTGCAACCTGTCGGCAAGATAAAATATTTGGCGGCTTTAATTATGCCTTTATAGAAGCAAAGTAAAATAAGGAGCATGGTTTTATTGGCAATTTTAATGCGAAATTAGGGATGGACGCGAGACGTGCGAGACGAGAATCGGGGCTGTCTCGTCTCGTCTCGCAGTGGCAAACCTCTGTCTCGTCTCACGTCTCGTCTCGTCTCGCAAACACTGTGTCTCGTCTCGCGTCTCGCAAAGAAATTGCTGACTCGGCTCGCGCGAGACGCGAGACGTCTCGCGAGTCTCGCAAAATTAAGGACTGCGATTTCGTTACCATTTTATACTAACTTATTATTGGGATTTTATTGAAAATTAATATTAATAATAACAATTACTTACATATAGCCACATTAGTAGATATATTAATAACTATATCAGCATATATCGGCATTTGAAGTATATAATGTCACACCGAAAATATAGTATTTATTTTTATTTACTAGCTGCGTGCCCGTTCTTCGCACTGCAGTAAACGAAAATTTTCCTAACATGAGTAATTTCAATTAATTCCAGTGATGTGAAATCTAAAATAAAAGCAAAATTATTTGACTCTTGATGTAAAGTTTGCGTCATGATTATTAACCTGGCATCATTGCAATATAATGACTCAAAAAACTACGTCAGTGTCATTCGCGATCAGAAAAGTGAAAAGCTTAGCCGTTTGCCGACTTTCAAAATGTGTTATTTCTACATCATACTGTAGTTCTACATCATACTGTTCAAGTTGTAGCATTAAATACCTCAGACACTACATGAAATGGACAACCGTTTGTTTTAAAATAGCTGCGCACCCGCTCTTCATACGAGAAGTAGCGAATATTTTACTAAAATCATATCTGCATGAGACAAAACAGATTTTATTTTTAAGTTCAAGTAATCTCCTCTGTTGAAATTACTGCGGGATATATTAACACATATTAGAATTACTTATCGTTCAGTTGGTTGTAAGACAACCCTTGAAAAATTATAAACAGAACACTTTTAGTCTTTATTAAATCTCTACTATTTACTTTAACGTCAATTTCAAGTCTCTAAAATATGTGTAATTTTTATATTAATGAAAACAAGATTATATTAACGATAATTATAATTATTTGCCTAATATTTCCAATAACATTACCGTGTGTGCATTTTTAGATTTCATTATAGTATCTCAGTTGGTTAATAGACGTCTTATTTTTGTTTATATTTTAAATTACTGAACAGTTAATTTGTTGACGACTATCCGTTTGTACTTTTCCACAATAATTTTTAGCGATAGTACTACAGTCGTTATGGTCGTCCTGTTTACAGAAAAATTAAACCATAATCCCCCTAATGTATATCCAGTGTGGATTTTTTTAAAAAATGAAAAGACATCTAACAGGCGAAGATAATTTTAGAATAGGAACCCAACTGCAAGATAAAATGATGGGGAGGAAAAAAATTTATAAAAGTTTTGCAAGCCGAAGGAAGGGAAAACATGATAATATAAACGAAAAGAGAAATAGTTTTTAAAAAAATTGCTTGCATTTCTTTCCGTCCGATATTAATATATAAGAATAAAAAATGTCATTTTAATCTCTTTAAAATAGGCCAACAATAGGGAATTAACAGCCCCTAGAAAGTTGTTACCAGGGTGGGCGCCCCCCCCCCTACGCACGCCGCAACGTGTGGGAAAAGTTGAGGATAATATCGGTACAAGGATATTTCAACCAAGGATATTCAACCCTATTTCAACCTACTCAGACAAAGCATCAATGCGAATGCAAGTTGCTCTACTTCTAATCTCTCTCTGATATACCCGAAACCCGATTATCACAGGGGCAAGGGGGGGGCGGTAGTCCGGTGCCCCTGAAGAAAAAGGGGGCCCATATATATCCCGATTATCTAAATTATAAATTCATATGTACTGAAATAGTAATTGTGGGGAAAAAACTGAATTTCCTCTATAATATAGGTATTCCCTAATTGTCTATCACTAGATCAAGTTAGAGATATTTTGTTGGGGTGATAAATACGATTTGATTAAAGTGCAAAAACTACAGTTAACTGAAATGCAATTTTCGAGTACAACAGCGGTCAAAACTGGGTTAAAATGCTTAAAAAAGGGGGGGCTCAGTAAAGGGGCTTAATGTGTAAAAAAGGGGATAGTAAGGGGGGCCCCCAAACTTAATGCCCCGGGCCCCGTCTAAAAGTTGTCAGATTTGAACATACCGTACCGCCTTTCCTATTTACTTATTATTTTTCTTTCAACTCTTCTCTGTTTTATTTTTTTTTCCGCCTCTTTCTTTATCCTCTCCTTTGTGTGTTTTTTATATCTCTCGTCTGTTCTAATTTTAAATGTTACGTGTTTGTGCGTATTGTAGAGTGCTGATAGTATACCAGGACCGAAAACGAAGGAGACGCAAGTTAAACGGTAGAGATTTCAGGCAAATTGTCGCTTTTCAGATCGTATTTATGCGAGACGGAAAAAAATGCGAGAATTCTCACGAGAAATCTCGCGCGAGACAAGCTCTCATCTCGCGTCTCGTCCCGCAAAATATTTTCTTTCTCGTCTCGCGTCTCGTCTCGCAAAAAAATGCCTGTCTCGTCTCGCGAGACAATGCGAGAACGTGAGACAATGCGAGAATTATCGCGTCTCGCGTCCATCCCTATGCGAAATTATGATCAATTATATGTAAGTCGCCAAATTATGAAAAAGCGTGCACTCCCTTTGTCGAATTGGTTCATTGTCTCTCGCAGAATACAGGACACGTCACTGCTTTCTTCTGCTTTCACTGAATTCTGACATTTTTTACTATTTTCTAGCTAATTAAACCGTTTTATGCCTCCATATTTTGAATTAGTACTTAAAAGCGCGTTAGCTATTAAACGGGGCATTCGACTGTACCCATATATTTGGTACATATATTAAACACTACCGTCGATTTTGGTGTGTGTAGAACTTATAGATTTTTTTACAGGGCTGAATTAAAATATTTCTCAAACATTACGGCCTTTACAGAGAAATGCTTAAAAGTGACAGATTATAGCGCTGGAGAGGGAACAAAGAATTGAAAGCCACCCAGGTTACAATTTTTTGATGATCTACCACCAAGCATGGCGCAGAAAATAATTCCTCCAAAACTGAGCCTAGCTTGGCAATATCTACCAAATTTGGCTAGAAACCGGCTAACGGTACAAATTATTTACCTACAATAAAGGAGAAGTACAGTTAGAATATGCTTGGCGAAGACTACAAAACAGTTATGGTAGGCGGGTATTTTAATATAGATTTAGGTATTTTAATATAGATTTCAAGTCCCCAGAAGTGTTTCATGGAACAAAGAAAGCAAATACGATATACTCACGGATTATGGTACACTTTCAAAGCAATATTTGTGAAGGTGGAGTATAATTAGAATATAATCCCTGTGGTGTAACACGGTTAGCACACTGTGCTGTCGTGTCGTAGGTCCGAGGTTCGATTCCCTGGTTTGGTTACATTGGCTCAGCCTTTCATCCCTCGAGTGGCTCGATAAAATGAGTACCAAGCTTCCTTGGTAGTTAAAATCAGGGAGCTTCGCGCCAGGCTGACCACCTGGCCAAGGAATATGCTTTCGCACCAAAGAAGCCGTGGTCGTGAAAGCATGGTTCTGCAGCGCAGTCCTTGGACGCGCAAGTGGGCTGTTACGCCAATGCTTAACTTTTCATATGTACTCTCTTTTTTTTTACTCAATAAAGATAGTTAAAAATTTTTTTAAAGATTTCAATCATTTCACAGCCATCGTACAGTTGCTAAAGTAAGAACTGGCGCGAAACTTTCTCTTTACATTCTTTCACACGTCATATCACGTCCGCTTTGATCTTCTATAGTTCCTGTCCGTTTAGTCCACTTGGTGACATTTCTGATCGTTCAAATTTATTTCTGAAACATTAATAAACGTCAATAAAGTGACCGTCAAATTCGACGGGTTCCAGCTAGTTATTTTCTTAAGTTTGATCATTTTCCTGTACAATATCTTTTGCAAACTAGTACAAATAATTAAGATGGCAGTAAAATAAGTGTTTCGGAGTTAAAGAAATTGCATTTTCAACATTGTCTTTGAAAAGAAAAAAATAAAATAAAATGACTCAAGCTAACACTTTTGCTAAAACTTAGCCAGATGACGAAATGTCAGACAGGAGATTACATTTTTTTAAAAAGTTGCATGCATTGTTTTCCTTTAACCCTATAACGCGCAGTGTTCCCGCTCTGGGAGCACCAAACTCTGACGTTTTGACTGTTGCCAGAAACGAAGAATAGATTTTATTTCTATAAAAATAGTTGCGGGCGACATAGCTCCACGAGAATCCTTTACTTTTTAGCACGTCATTTCCCGATAAAAAAAATGGTCACGATTATTTTTAACAGCACTGACATCTGCTGAAAAATGGAAGAATGCGAGAACATCTGGATAGATTGCCCAATGCTGAAAAAAGGGCAGCCGTTGCCATCGCTCGACTTAACTACCAGCAAGATGGCGGACAGTCGAAACGTTCATTAGTGAAGTCGAGCGATGGCAACGGCTGTCCTTTTTTCAGCATTGGAAAAGGGTTGCGCCTCAAAGGTTTAAAGTGAGCTAGTGTCGGATGATGAAATGAAGGATGAATCTTCCGGTGGGTTTTGTATACATGGGACGATGATGAACGATGCTTATATGTCTATAGGTAGGTCACGCGCCTCTCAGTTATACGCTTCTCTCTTTTATACGCCGATTTTGGAAGGTCCCATCGCGAGGAATAGGAAAATAATGATATAGGTCTCTCTCACTTATGAGTGCCACTTTGAACTGTCTCTCTCAGTTATACGCGAAAATAAACAGCGCAGTTCACAAATCCTGTCACGCAGATGTTTACTTTTCTCCGTCGTCGTCCTCGAAGACACAAGGTGTTTAAAAAACGCGAATGTCGGGAATGTTGATGAAAATGTAATTAAAGTATAAATATAATTAAAGTTGATGAAAATATAATTAAAGTAAGTGAAACTGTTTTTGTTGAATTACGATGTTAACAAGCTGGTAATGATGCTGCTGACCTTTCTGTTCCATCTTACGCTTCTGCCTTAAGAGCTCTAGAAACAGGAGCGTTACCAGTAAAACTTTTATGGGGTGGGGATTGAAATAAATAGTGAATAAATAAACTGTATTTCTGTGCATGACTTAAAACTTATGCTAACTAATCTGAAAATTTCCAGGGAGATACCCGGATATCCACCGCCTAGCTACGCCCTTGCCTAGAAAAGCTATCTGTAAAATTAAACTTCAGATACAAGAACATGAGTTGGAACAGATTGTATTACAAAAGCGGCCCCAAAAAAACCCTGCAATCTTGCTGACCTTTTTATAAAAGAATGTTTGTACAATTAAAGTTTCTCCTATGTAAAATTAAATGAAACGTTCATTCCATTTTTGAATTAAAAATTAAATTAAATTGTATAGTTAAATATTCTAAAAGATAATATTACTCTTTTTAACAGAAAAAATGTTATTAAGCATATTTTTTTACAAATTTTTTGTCTTTCATAATTTATATGAAGAGTTTGGAAATAAGACCCTTTTCAGTTATACGCCGCAATCATTGTTATACACGGTTTCAAGTCGGTCCGTTAAAAGGCGTATAGTTAAAAATCACTGTGCATGTTGTAGAGGATGCAACTAGGTCTGCCAACTTCTGTAGTGGATAAAAATAGCGGGTTCCAGCTTAATTATTAGAGAGAGGCGAGCAACATTAATATCAATAGCGATGCAATAATTAATATCAGATTTAATTTTTGCACTTTATATAATTTTATTGAATACTAGCTGAAGTACCCGTTCTTCGCACGGGAATGAATGGACTTTTTGATATTAATATTTGTTGTGATTACTATTTATTGTAATAAAGAGATATAGCAAAATGGATATCGCGTTATATTGTGTTCAATAATCATGCATACTGAATTTCAAGGCAATCGTTTTTACGGTGCAGAAGGCGATGCGGCGTAGCACAATCTAGTGGCGAGTTTTAGCAAAACGGATACGGCAAAAATATTCTTCGCATTCAGATATCGATGTATACGAATTTTCATGACGATCGGCTGAATAGTCTTGAAGTTCATGTGTTGACGCGACATCTAGTGTCAAGTTATAGGAAAATGGATCGTGCCAAACTCTTCCCCGTGTTCAAATATCTATGTATACCTATTTTCATAGCGATCATTCGCACAGTCAAGAAGTGATACACTGCAGGGCCATCTAGTGGTTAATTAAAGTAATGATTTGCTACAGCGCCGTCATGTGGCGAGTTATAGCAAAATGGATAACGCCAAAATATTCTCATTGTTCAAATAGCTATGTATACTGATTTTCATAGCCACCGTTTGAATGGTCAAACATTTGGCCTGCTGCAGCGTCATCTAGTGGTGAGTTAAAATAATAATGCATTGCAGTGTCATCTAGTGGCGAGTAACATCAAAAGTAACGCAGTTAGAATATATTCTTCGTGCTCAAATGTGTAAGTATAAAAATTTTTATGCCGATCGGTCGAACGGTATAGAAGTTGATGCTTTGCAGCGCCATTTAGCGGCAAGTTACAGCAAAATGGATAGTGAAAAATATTCTCCGTGTTCTAATATTCGCGTGTACCAAATTTCATCGAAATTGGTTGGACGATATTCGCATAGCAAACGGCTAAACGGAATAGAATTCGACGTTCTGCTGCGCCACCTAGTGAAAAGTTAGAGGAAAACGGATAGCATAAAAACCTTCTCCATGATAAAAGACTTAGGTGAACCAAATTTCATGGTGATCGGTGAAACGGTGCTGGAGTTTTTCAACCTCCTACACACATACCAACATTCATTTTTATCTATAACCAGTCTTATTATACGTATATATCAGTCTCAAGTAAAATCCAGTTTCAAATCTAAGCCTCGCCAAAGTGCCAGCATACGCCATTTTGCAAGAGTTTTTTCAGGGAATCATTCGAAGCATTGCCTTAGCAGCAATCAAAATGGGAAATGGTTCGACCGCCAGGCATTTATTTGAAAAGTGGAATCCCTTAATACAGCCGCATTTTTAAAATTATCAACTATAACATGTTTTATTCATCGTTACCTCGATGTACTAAATGCGAAGATTTCAATTTTCTGAAATTTCCCCCAAGTTATATCAATGTACTCAATTGGCGAGAATTCTGAAGCTACATCGCTTGAAATACCCTAATAACTGCATTATTTCTGCACGGATAGTTAAAATTTAATGCTGTATTCTAAGAAAACCTATACACTTGTTTTCAAAAATGCTATTCCCTTAAGCTCTCAGTAAATTGCGCCAAAAAGCCTAAAACTGTGCAAACCGCTAGAACTCACTCTCTAAAAATCGGCCTAGCAGCCATTTGTTTTTTTCGCCAAACTAAAAAAAATTACATATTAGTCTCGGATATCTTCGATCCTCATTGTTTTGCGTATAAAGCATTTCATTCCTGCTCTCATTTCTTATGCGCACACGATATTATAATTAAAAAAATAACCTAAAAAAATCATTATTATTCTTTTATTTTTACTTTAAGAATTTAAAACATTTTATTCGGCAAAATCGCCACACATGGCAACCAAGATGCTTATTTCACACACTTTTTTCACTACAGGGGTTAATATTACGTAAAGCTTTCTGCGTGGAGAACATAAAAAATCTCTTAAATTCCGGGAACGGAAATAAAGTGGAGTTTCAAAGTTTTAAAGTGGACTATCATTTATTCTATATTATTTTACATATCTGTGTAAAATTTCAGGCTGACAGGTCCATTTTTGTGGAATTGTATACTACCCAAATCAACAAATTGACAAACAGAATTTCATTTTTATTTATAAGATAACCTACGCTTGTTTTTAAAAATACCCTCTCATTAAATTGCGCCAAGCGCTAGAATCATAGAAAATCTGACACACTTTCAGATTTTTAAATACGCACTAAAGTGCTATATATAAAAAGAGTTATAATCCATGGGTCTTCCCTATTTTCGTTCCTTCTTTCATTAAGTTGGAAAGTGTATCATTATTCATGAGTGTGATTAAACAAAATTAAAATTGATATTTCTAACATCCTTTTTTCTGGATGTAATACATTAGATGCAGAAAAGCTGCTCAGAAAAATGCACAATTCAAACTGAATGAAAATTTCAAAAACTTATACGCAGGTGTATTCATAACCCAAATAGCAGACGATTAAATTACGATAAATAGCGCCAAGCGTTAGAATCCTCCTCAAAATCGCGAGAATGCTGAAGATAGATCGCTTGAAATCCCTTAATAACTGCATTATTTTCGCACGGATCATTAAAATTTAACGCTGTATTCTAATAAAACCTTTGCACTTGTTTTCAAAAATCCGTTTCCTTAAGCTCTCAGTAAATTGCGCCTAGCCGGAAACTGTGCAAACCGCTAGAACTCACTTTCTCGGCATTTGAGCCATTTTATTTTTTCGCCAAACTAAAAAATTTTAACATATTAGCCTCGGAAATCTTCAATTCTTATTGTTTTGCGTATAAAACATTTCATTCCTGCTCCGATTTCCCATGCACACGATATTATAATTAAAAAAAAATATAACCTTACGAATATAAACTAACAAAAAAAAATCATTATTATTCTTTTATTTTTACTTTGAGAATTTAAAACATCTTATTCGGCAAAATCGCCACACATGGCAACCACGATCCTTATTTCACACTTTTTTCACTACAGGGGTTACAATTACGGAAAGCTTTTTGCGTGCAGAACATAAAAAATCTCTTAAATTTCGGGAACGGATGGACTTTGAAAGTTTTAAAGTGGACTATGATTTATTCTATATTATTTTACATATCTGTGCAAAATTTCAGGCTGATAGGTCCATTTTTGTGGATTTGTATACAACTCAAATCCACAAACAAACAAACAAATAAACAAACACAAACAAACAAACAAACAAACAAACAGAATTTCATTTTTATTTATAAGATTATGCTTACTACTGTAACTGACTACACCAATGACTGAGAGTAGAGTATCCATGTCTAACAGCTGTACGAAATTTGAAGCACCTGCGTTTGCAATGACAACTTG
The DNA here is from genome assembly GCA_038373885.1 of Cheiracanthium punctorium. Classification (NCBI taxonomy): domain Eukaryota; kingdom Metazoa; phylum Arthropoda; class Arachnida; order Araneae; family Cheiracanthiidae; genus Cheiracanthium; species Cheiracanthium punctorium. The sequence continues at coordinate 10,281 of JAWZYV010013509.1, forward strand.
TCTAAGCAAAGTAACCCATTGCCTCTTTTCGTGCATTTGCCTTGGGCCGTTCGGACCGTTCTGCTTTTTTAGCCGTTTGGAATGTTCTCAAAAATCCTTTATTTCGGACGGTCCTGGGCCCTGAGCACAAGAAATCCTCTCTCTAAGTTTAAGGAATTTCAGTTAAGGCTTATTCGTGTTTATAGATATCAATTTTTCGAAATCTGCTCTTGAAATATTAAAGGATATCAAAGACAATCCTTCCCCCTATTTTTAAAATCGATATCATTCCCAAGTTGAATCAAATGTTCTTGCATCAGTTTTTTTAATAAAAATTTAGAACGTTTTAAAGCAGTGGTTCCCAACTCAACTTAACTCGTGGACCCCTTTTCCACTTCCAATTTATGGATTCCACGGACCACATGAAATATTTTTTTTTCCGGGAGTGATGGGGGAGATAATTTCTAAAATTAAAAAAATTGCGCAAAATGTTATGATAAAAAAAAAACGGTAAGAATATTATTTCCAATTATACTGATGATAGTTAATTAACCCTGTTTACACATACTTAAAGCCGAAGACCCAGGCTTACATGAGATGCTACAGTATTTAATAGAATTGTATTTAATAGTGTGCCCGCCCTATTTTCCCTGTATTAAAAGGACTATGAAACAATTTTTTTAATTCTCTAAAAAAGGCCGTAAACAATGACACCTTTTGCCTTTTTACTCATGAAATTGTAAAAACACGATTATATTTATTATAAACACTCACGGACCACTTAGAACTTATTCGTCGACCACCCGTTGGTAACCACTGTTTTAAAGCACAAATTCGATATCTATGTATACATGAATGAAAGTTAACTGCCCCCCCCCCCACACACACATCGACCTTGAAGTGAAATAGACGGAGCAAAGCGCGAAACTAGTTTTTGGCTTGAACATCTCCAGGCAGTTGGTCACGTGCCTGTGGGCACATTCGCCTTCGCGCCCATAGGAATAACATGGTGAACACTTGTGTAGTATATAATTGTAATGCTAAAGCCGGCGAAGAGTACTCCCTTTTTACGTAACTGTGACTTTAGACGTTAAATTGCACCTTATATTTAATGTTTTACTCTATTCATTTAAGTGAAAACTTCCGATGAATCGAAGCGGAGGATGATAACACTCAACTACCCAGCAAACACACAACTGCCCGCAAAATGACGGCCGGGTACCCGTCGTGCTGGCGAAGTGCCGTATACCGGGAGCAAGATAGATTGCCATCGTTTGGAAGTCACTGGAGTACCAGTGCCTGAAAAGTGCATATGCGCCGGTACATAACTAGTAACGGCGAACTGCCATGTGTCTGTGACATGCACAAAAAAGTTAACGGCGTGGTACTGCTTAAAATGTACCGGACCAGCACTATTTGGCAGTAATGGGCCTGTATATATTTCGTAGTGTTGGCATAAAATTTCGTTATTTTAATTAAATAATATTGTTTCACATTCATACGGTGTAGAAGTGTTAGGGGATATAAGTTCCGGGCACCCAAAGGCAGGGTCACTGCTAAGATTTTTTTTTTTTTGAGGGGGGGGGGCAGTGGCGGATCCAGACATTTTTTTTTGGGGAGGGGCTAAATTTTTTTTAAAAAAGCTTATTTCACCCAATTAAAATGTACTATAATTCAAAATTTTAGTCTAAATCAATGTGCATGCTTTTGGGAGGGGCTAAGTAATAAAATATGATCATTTTAGCATTTTAAAGTGTATAATAAAGCAGAATGTTACCCTTCAGCAATCTTTTGGGGGGGGATGAAGCCCCCTAGCCCCTCCCCTGGATCCGCTACTGGGGGGGATGTAAGGGGAGAAGTTCATATTGTGCCTTCAAATATTTTAGTACTAAAAACTAAAATAATACAAACGAGTTCAGTATGCTATAAAAATATTTACTACACCGACAGTGTAACCTCCACTCTGTATATGACAGTATATAACCCCCACTATGTACAGAATTATGAATTTTAATCTTAACATTTTTATAATTTATATTAATATTTTACGATTTTGCTAAACTTTTCCTGAAAAACATATTTGGAGACTTTTTTCTACGTTAAGCCCCTTTTAAAATCTACCGAATTAGGGTGCAGAAATATGTTAGAGAGTATTACACGAAGACCAGTCAGGGTTTTGCATGAGAGCTCAGCTCCTGTAGTCTTTTTTCTTCAGAGAATTTTAGATTAAATTAAAAATTTTAACAGCCTACATAATTGCTTCTATTGACATTTTTTTATTCAATTAAATATAGCAGTGGTAAAACAAAAGATAAATATAAATTAGGTAATTAATGCTCAAATTTACAATAAAACAAATTAGAGCTCCTGCAGCTATTTTGTTAGAAATTCAGCAATGAACCAATATTTACATATTATATTATTTCATTCTGTTTCGATTACTCCTGAATCAAATGTTCTATTTCGCACCCTTTAACGGCCTCCTTACGGAAAGCAAGAGGTCAAAAATATCTACCCAGGGTCAACTAATATCTCACGGTTGCACGATAAGGCACCAAGAATTCGAACTGTTATCGCGGATTTGGCTATATTAATTCAGATTATTTATACGAAGTACAAATGAATTTTTTATGCATTTGAAGATTGGCGAGTTTTACTGTCGATTGAGTATAACCCATTCTTTTTTCTCTTGATGTTTCATTTCGTTTTGCAAATCTTGAAACGTTGAGCGGGAAGCCAGTTATGAAATACGCTTTTTAGGATAAAGTTTTGGTTGTTGTTGCAGACTTTCGAGAACGTTATTGCTATAGACTAGTGAGATATCTCTGTTAGGAGCAATAATAATTATAATAAGATTTGCTTCTGCAGTGATATCTTGCTGGTTATGGATACAGAAAGAAGATTTTACGGTTGGATTTAAGTTTTTAAACAGTCAGGAAAATATTACAGGTAAATTTTTACTTTTACTGTTTTTAATGTACAATGGACTTTTGCAACTAATTTAAAGATTAGGCGACTTTTTGAACCAAAAAAACGTCATTTTCATACTATTTTCATGTTTTACCTTACTCCAGCGACTCATTTGAAAATCTGGTGTTGGTTTTTGTCAACTCCCTTTTTTTTTAAAGCTGCTACTGAGCTTTCGGAAAACATTATAATCTTTTTTTTTAATCGTGCTATAAAAATAAATGTATTATATGTTCTGTTATATATATATATGAAGTTTTTTAAATTTATCATTTTATTCAATCCTTCTTAAATGAAGCTAAATTAAGCATGTTTATTTCTTAACTACAAAATCATTCAAAAATGTTACTACTTTGGGAACTAAAATTGAGAAAATGGCTACTAAACCGGTGACTTTTTTTAAGTCGGTGATGTTACTAGATACTTATTTGAGTGTATAAAAGTACTTTCCTCCATATTATTTGAATCATGCAGTATACAACAGATATAGATACAGAAAATTTCTTTTCAGAATAGCTAAGATTTAAAAAATAATTTGATCTAAACAAAATGTACAAGAAAGCAAAATGTTACCCTAAAGTTATGTGTGTAATCATAGTACAATTTTATTTATTATTACTTCCTGTAAGATTTTGATTAGTACATACACACACACACATATATATATATATCAACCATAAAGTATTATAACTCATTTATAAAATCTCTAACTCTGAAATATTGAAATTAAACTGTTTATAAATGATTTTATGTTGGTTCTGAAATGTGTTACCGACTTTCTCACAAAAAAATCTTTTGCGACTGCAAATTTGTAAGAAAATTGCAGTTTATGAAAACTGCACACAATTCACTAATGATAGGCGCACATAATTTGCAAACGATTGACCAACGGATTTTGCTGTTTTTTATCTTTCATTTATGTTGTTTTTTATCTTTCAAAATGTTACCCTTAAGGAATGTTTTTTTTTTTTTTTTTTTTTTTTGCTGGGTGGGGGTGGGGATTGATGAATAAGCCCCCTACCCCGAATCCGCTACTGGCTCATATTTTAATTATGGCAGCATTACTGTAAATAGGCACTAATCCGGTACCGTACCATTACATTGTAGTCACTGTTAAGGTACCAGGCCAGTGCCTTTATTTTTAATAATAGCCGGCACCCGGCCGTTTCATTTCGGGCATTATAAACTTAATGGGCCAGTGCCTTTATTGTGAGTAACGGCCGGCACATGCAGTATGCCAGCAGAGTACCGTTGCCTTCCCAGGCTTCTGGCAAGGTACTTCTCGGGCGACCACTTTTGGTACGATTCAGTTACTTTATGCAGTGCCGGGCCGGTACTGGACGTAAAGGCAGAAAGGCACTGGCAAGGTACTCCGCCAGCAGGTATGTGTTTGCTGGGTAGAGGATCAGCCACCAGCTGTTGGAATCAATAGATTGTAACGTCTTGGGTGTGGAATGGTAGCGTTGAGAATTACAGCTAAGTTCCGTTTACAGGATAATAATTTATTTATTTACAATTTTAAAAGAATCTTGATTAAATATGATGTTATATACAAATAAATAAGAGTCCATAGGACTGCTAATAGAAGCCCAGTCCTTTCACACGGGCAGAGCCCTTCTGTCCACAACCGGACTTACAAAAAAACAGTTCACAGGGCAGCGCCCTACAGTCCTTCGATCGGACTTCAAAAATCGTCGGTGGAGGCCTTCTCTCGACCTCACCTCTCCAGCTCTTTCGCTCGGACTCTCCAACTCCGGGGCTCTCCTCCGGTTCTTCTCCCCCCCTCATCTTTCCATAGATTCCTTATTGGATATCTCTACAGACGGGGGTGGATTCAAGGATTCCCAATTGGTCCGTACATGGCGCCTGTACATCTCCGCTAGAAGGCACCTTCAGGTCCCGCTCAGGTAGACGCGATCAATTTCGGCGCTCTTTGAAGGGGCGGTTCCTTTGAAACAAACTGTCTGGAAAGGCGACACCAAGTCTGTCCTTTTGTGTGGATCTCTGAATCTTACAAGATTTAGATTCATTCAAGATGTTGTACTATCTGTAGCAGGTTTTAATTGTTAAAAACTTTATCAAGTGAACTTTGCATTTCTGCGATTTTGTCTAACGAAGAGAAAACTGGGCTGATAGCCTATTAGGCATTTTCACCAGATGCTGGGTTAATTGTGCCAGCAAATGATGTTGTAACGTTATGTGAACACACTGAAACTGTTTTTCACCAGACTATAAAATCCTTTGGTCTTGGGAAAAAACTATATTATTTCTTACATGATACAGGAAGTTTTGAAGAAAATTAATGTGGATAATTTATTTAAATGCCTTGAAAGCCATATGTTTGACCACGAGGCTGAAGATAATCATTTTATAATTTTAATAAAATGTATAATTAACAAATATTTACAAATAATAATGCACCATGCAACTTCTTCATATAATTTAAATAATAATTGTTAAAATATTAGGAAAACATTCACGAAATTAATTTTATTTAAAAATCAGTTGTCGCAATTTTTCAATTTTAACAGGCCTTATTATTTTCAATGAGTTGGGTTAAAAATACTTTTTTTTTGTAATTTTGTATTTAATAAGGGTGCTTATATTTATAGTATAGAGGTGAATATAGACCTCATCTTCGTTCAATAATTTCAATAAAAAACAAAATTAATTTACCTTTCTGCCATTGTTTTATTTTTTAAATTTTACTTAATTTTTCTAAAATAAATCTTTTAGTTTTAAAATGAAGATGTGTAATTCTAAATTGAATAAAGCCTATAAAATTCCTGTATTTTCTTAGCATTTTCTATTATTCCGCTCCTTAATTGAACAATAGTTTACATAGTAACCTATTTAATATTAAACAAATATTTTTAAATTCTTAATAAACATGGATCTATATTTACTTCCTTGTACGTAGTATAAGGAAGTAATGTGATCCCGAAAAATTTTGGGGGCCAAATTTCGACAAAAAAACCGATTTTGACTACCTCTAAATTTAATTTAAAAATTTTTTTCGATGCATCTCATCGTAGGCTATCATGCACGATCATATTAAAGCGTCTGCAACTCATTTTGACCAGTGGCGAGTCTACTGTGGCCAGTTTTTCCATGCCGTCTGTACGTACGTACGTATGTATGTAACTCGCATATCTCAAAAACTATTGGTCGTAAAATGTTGAGATTTGATATTTAGGATTGTTCTATGATCTAGTTGTGCACCTCCCCTTTTGGTGGCAATCGAATGGATAGTTTATGTACAGGACCGCCCAAAAGATTCGAAATACATTACGCTCTATGGGCCGAAATTCATTAAACTCGCCTAACTCAAAAGCTATTAGGCGTAGAATGTCGAAACTTCATATTTTGGATAGTTGTAACATCTAGTAGTGCACCTCCCCTTTTGGTTCCATTCGACTGGATAGTTTATCTACAGGACTGCCCAAAACATTCGAAATACATTACGCTCAATGGGCCGAAATTCATTAAACTCGCATATCTCAAAAACTGTTAGGCGTACAATGTTGAAACTTTATATTTAGGATTGTTGTAACATCTAGTTGTGCACCTCCCCTTTCGTTTCCATTCGACTGAATAGTTTATCTACAGGACCGCCCAAAAGATTCGAAATACATTACGCTCTAAGGGCCGAAATTCATCAAAGCGTTTTTTAGAGGTATTGGGCTATTTCAAACGACTCAGAAGTGATATATGCTGTAAAGAGTTAGAAAATGAATTTCACCATTAAAAAAAGTGTCTTTATCAGTTTTAGTTCTGCTACAGGAACACTCAAAAGATTTCCAATACATTACGGTCAATGGCAATTTTAGGGGCATTCATCCATTTCAAGCACAATACCGTCCTACCACATAAGTTAGGTAATGGTCCGACCACGGTCACGTGCCTCCCTCAAGAACTATGCCAAAAGTCGCCAAGCTTGGCGACTTTTGGTGTACGTGTGTGCATATTTAACTCTCAAATCTCAAAAACTATTATGAAATTTCATATATAAGAATGTTGTAACATCTAGTTGTGCATGTCGATTTTTGGTTCCAATCTACCCAATTTACAGGACCACCGGAAAGAATTTCAGTACTTTAATGTCTATGGACATCTTCAATATAATACTACTGTAGATAGTCATTGTTTGGTACATGCCCAAAATCTCGCCGTCTGTCCTCGACCTTGGCGAGTTTTGGCGAAATATCGCCAAATTTGGCGATAGTCAGTCATTTGGTCCATGCCCAAAGTATCGCCATTTGTCATCGTTCTTGGCGAGTTTTGGCGAAATATCGCCAAATTTGGCGATAATCTGTCATTGTTTGGTTCATTCTTAAAATCTCGCCAAATGTTGTCGATATTGACGAGTTTCGCCGAAATATCGCCAAATTTGGCGCTAAAAATTATTTCGTATTTTGTATAACTCTAAAACTAACCCGTAGATTTTTTAACTTTTGTATTTAGAACTATTGTAATATCTAACTGTTTTCAATATCTTTTTTGACAGCAATCGACTGAGAATTTATTTACAGGGTGAGCCAAATGACTTTGAATACATTGAGGTGTATGGATGCATTCAATTCATTGAAAGTCTGTGGTCAATGACCACTTTGGCTATCCCCAAAATCTCGCAGACTATCTCAAGTTTGTCGGCTTTTGATGAAATATCGCCAAATAAAGTGTCAGAAGGAAATCTTTCAAATTGAACTCAGCTTGGCGATATCGAACTATTTGGCTGGAAATCGCTAAACCTTACTATTATTGATATTTTATCTCTTTCAAACAAATAAATTTAGAGGAAGTGCGTCGAAAATATTTGTGATCTAATGGACGTGCAAGGAAGTCATGTGTTGGACACATCAGATTTTTTTCACTTCATTGAAGCATGTTATTTTTTATCCAGCTATTAGCCTACAGTATTAAATTTTGTGATGAATAGTAATTATTTTTGAAAATATGTATTTTGAGTGCCAAAATTAGGGAATGTAAGGGTAAATATATTTGTTGAAGTGATTTGTATTTTATATTCAAGATTGTTGGTGTATTTTTTAAGTGGTGGATTACTTAAAAAAATGAATTAAATTTTTTTTTTATTCATTAATTTGTATTTACTTTGGTCCAACATTTGGATAATTTCTTCTTTATCTCTTGAAAATTATTTTGATCTATTTATCTTTCCCAGCAAACACAGTCCTATCGGATAAGTTTTGGGCCGACACTGGCATGCCGGCGCAGAATGTGCCGGTGCGATATCGCTCACGCGGTACCGAAAACGACAAAATTGCGTCCGCCTGGGCGTCTGTCGGGCCGAAAGGACGGGGTGGTTCTGGTTCGGTGTCGGCAAAAACGATAACGGCGTCGGCCCAGCCTTGTGCCACTTTTGAACCAAAACCATTACGTTTTTGGTGTGGTATCGGCAACGACAAAATATCGAAAACCGGCCAGCACCTTATTTATTTCCAAAATACCCTAATTAGCTCCGTAGTTAGTTCTCTAGGGTATTAATCAACAAATTAAAGTAATAATAATTATTATTATATAAATGACTTTACACCACTAGGACTAAATTTATTAAAAATACCTAATTAGCAAAATAGTTTGTTTTTAAGAAAATATTTGATGAATTTAAGAAGGAAAGCTCTTTTTAAAATTAACCGTATTATTTTTTTTATGCATCAACCAATGTTTTACTTTTTTTAAACGTGTTATTATATGTTTGTCAGACCATATACATTTTTTTAAACAAAATATTAGTCTCAACTAGACAATGTTCCTTTTTTTTCCAGAAATTTTTTAGAAGCCAAGAAAATTTATAATTTTCCAGAACCAAAGATTATAAATAAACATTCATGCAATGCTAAAAAGAGAGAGAGAAAAAAAATTAAGTTATACAACATACTTTTTTAAAAAATGTTTTAATTTATTTTTTCGTTAAGTTATGTCATAATACAAAATAAAGTTGCCTTTTGATTTTATATATTATTTTAAAGAAGAATGTAAACAACATACGTTAAAAGAAATTAAAATATTGGCTGATTCTACAAATAAACGGTTAATTTCATAAAAACCTTTTCTCTTCAAAATAATTAAAAATTTTCATATACAAACAAATTATTTTGCTTAATAACTAAGTATTTTTGGAAAAATTAGCCCCAGTGATGTAAGGTAATTTATATAATAATAATGATTATTTTTAATAGGTTGATTAGTGCTAAACTATATATGAAAGCAATAAGTATTAATAAACCATGTTTATTATTAGAAGATACTTACTTTAAGTAAATATTTTATATTACTGAACTTTTACAGTTTATGATTATCCTTTAGTAGAAGAAAGGAACTTTCTATAACAGAATATACTTATTTTTTTCTGTTGTTTTGAGTAATATGAAATTAAGTACTTAAGTAAATAGACACATTTTTCAATGCAGTATGTAAATTATTTATTAAAAATACCGTTCTGCTTGTTTATTAATAATTTCCAAGTTTGCTTATTTGAATTATAAATTTCATTTTCGCATTATTTAGAAATAATTAGCAGTTTTGAACTACATCTTATTTTAGTAGTCCCTGAGATAACATAAAAAAAATCTAGCTAAGAAAAAATACAAATTCTTAATATATACTTAAAAATCAACTTACCCCTTTTTAACTGTCGTGAGAACTTAGCAAAATGAAAACCAAAAAGCACTAACCACATTTAGACAACTTTAACATTTTTGTCTAGTTGAGGTTAATACCAGTTAGTCTTTAGCTAAAAATCACAGTTTATCCAGAGAAAACTGCAGCAAAGTCCGATCTAACTGACGTAAGAACTTAGCCTATTTAAAACTAAAAAGCACTAACCACATTCAGACTATTTAAAAATTTTTGTCTAGCTGCAGTCAGTGCCATTTAGTCTAGGAAAAAAAAATCGCAATTTATCCAGAGAAAAATGCAGCAAGCAAACTCCCCTCTTCATCTGAGAAAACTCAAAGAGCTCTGAGAAAACTCAAAATCCACGTTACTGAAAAGTTTACGTTGCGAGATGATTTCTGTTACAGCCTTGGAATGGAATGGACAGGCAAACGAAAAAAAAAAAAAAAAAAAACCAACTTCCGCTCTTCGATTGCCGTGAATAGGGACCCAAAGAATAGGGAAAGGTCCATTTCGTCTTCCTGCGTAATACTGTGGTTCCTACAAGGGGTGGAAAGCTCCTAGGAATGCACTCGTCTCCCCTCACCCCCCCCTATGTTATGTGTACGCGGACACGGGGTAATTGCAAAAGAAAGTCCGAGAGATTTTAGCTTTTAAATTATTCACTTTAAATTAGATCGCTTGGAAAAAAACAAAACAAATTAGTGTTATTCTACTGCAAAATAGTTTATACTTCAATATCTGCAATGAATTAATCAATTAATTTTTAGAAAGATAAAGTACTATAATCAGCAAAAAATGGTTACTTTTATTCATTTTTAAGGAGATAAGAGCATTAAATTTTATTTAATTTGTAACAGCATTTTACAATGTTGTAGCAAAACATGATTTTGGCGTAATTTTACTATTATTTTATTTGAACAGAAACATGTTGTTCAAATAAATGCTATTAAATTAATTATTCATAGTTATAATTTTAAAATAAAACTATTATTATTATTTTTTTTCAATTTATAATTATTCAGTATAGTGAATTAAAACATTTATTTATTTATTTAATTTTATTATTATTATTTTTTTTAACAACAGCTAATGTATTATAAAAAAAATTCCTTAACTATAAATTATACTGATATTTTTTATTTTTATGGAAATACTAATGAAAAGGTATTTTTTCTACTATTTTAATCCAATTTAATTTCAGAAAGTTTTGTTGTTTTGTGTTTTTTGTAAGGTAAAAACATAGGAGTTAATCCTTAGGGCGTCGGTGCCCTGAGCGGAAGAAGGCTTCTAGCGTTTGTTCCAATATATAAAACAATTAATAAGCAATAAAATTGGGGTTGAACAGTAATTATAATATCTATTTTTCCCTAATCTTATAAAAATCAACCGTATTTCCTTCATTTTATAAATATTAGATAATGTTTTGAATTTATATAAAATTTATAAAATATCTCCAATTTTTGTTCTAGAATTGGGGTTACAACAGTGATTTGTCCTCAATTCTATGTTCAAAAATCTGGTTAATTTATATAACCCATATTCACATTACATCTGGAGAAAATCACCCAACATCCAAACTGTAAATTGACAGATGCGCGGTAGACCTGAATCCTGGACCTTCACACTTCAACCAGCGGCGGATCCAGAAAAAAAAAATTCTGGAGGGGCACAAGACAATTTTTGTCACATTTTCTTATAGAATGACTTGAATTTACAAAACAAGTCAATGCTCTATAGTGTAAACTTCATTCGTCTGGGGGGGGGGGATGGGGCTCTGTATCCGTCAATGACTTCAACCATATTCGGTGTCTTATCCACTCGGCCATGGTGGGCTCCTTTTGTGAACTTTTAAAATGCAGCGTTTAATGTTCTGCATTGTATGTATTTTATTTTTAATTAATTAATTTTATTATTATTTTTAAATTGGAAGTACTTAACAACTATCACTTTATATAAAATGAAATTTATAGTCATATAATTATTTCAGAGTTGTGAATAACTAGACAGAAACTGCCCCAATTGAGGGGTGGGGGTGGGCGCTTAGAAGCCCCTTCAATACTAAGTCATAAAAAACTGGTTAACTTATCTAACGCATATTCACAATACATCTGGAGAAAATCACCAACATCTAAACTGTAGATTGACGGATGCGCGGTAGACCAGAACGCTGGACAGGACCTCAGGTAAATTAACCAGATAGAATGATTGCCCCCTTTCCCTCCTTTTTTTCGCATGTGAAGGAGGCACTTGAATCCAACGGACTCAAAACATTGTAAATAGTAAGTATTGAAATCATAAATTAAAAAGAATTATTATAACAATATATATGTGCTGCTTGTGCTGGCTTTATACCGTTCAGTTTAGAAATTACACTTCTGGACCGATATCGGTTTTGACGTTTGGTGCAGTACATCGCCAAAATCACATCTTAACCCTAAAAGGCTAGCCGCTATCGGACCGTTGCATGCCCGAAATCAACTTTTATTTGCCTACGCCAAATCGTTTTGCCAGCACAGAACCGACACCGTCCCAATTACCATTATGCCAATGCCGACATCGAAACGGTACTGCCGATGACGGCCCATCCCTAACCCGATACGGCTGTGTTTGCTGGGTTGTCTACCATATAAATTATTTCCTCATAAATTGAATATTTTAAATTATTGATTACTGAGATATGTAATAATTCTTTGCAACTTAAAATACAAAAAGGTTTTACTCTTTCCAGTTAGTTAATTTTGGTCGTTACAATAGCGAAAATTAATCATTTATTATTAAAGAAAGACACAATCGTAATGAATTAAATATTAATATTCCATTCTAAGAGGTTGTGTATTAAATGGAAGTAAGAATTATAATTTTAAAATGCTCATGACGATGTTTTGAGCGGTTTCTAGAGTCAAACATAGCTGTATATCAACGCGCTGAGGTCCGCAATACAACGCGCGTGACCTCCCAACAAGGATCAGCTGTTTGTGGATTACTCGCCCGACATGTTCGAACACGGGTTCCGCCCTCTTGCTCCGTCTATTTTCACTTCAAGGTCTATGGACACACACCAGATTAGTCTGTTTTCCGTAGCCGGTTCACAACTTACTGGTCAACTTACTTGTTAAAAAAAAAGAACAAAGCTTGTTTGGGAAAAAATGAACGATCCGTCACATCGCAAATCAGAGCCAAGAGAGTGACACTTGTTCGAATGCATGAGCAGTGGCATCACCATGTTCTCTGTAGTGCGTTGTTGCGCCTGCGTTGTACATCTTCTGGAGAGTGAAGTATCGGTGCAAACGGACGAATGTATCGGGAACAGATACTTTGAAAGTGTGAAAGTACGGATACGATACCCATAAAAAAAATCTGGAGTGACTCCACTCGACTTTCCGAAGACTTACGATTAAGATCATTACCAAGCATTTAAATAAATTTTAATCGATGAATCATTCAAACATATATACCAAATTGAAACTCAATCGAATGCACCCTTTAAACGCTAGCGCACTTTCAAGACTTTCTCCCCATATGCTATAATGTAAAAGAAATCTTTGTCGTAGCCCTGTAGAAAAACTGTAAGTTCTATACACAAAATGAATACCGGTCTTGCGACGGTGGTTTATAACATGTATACCGAATTTGAGCTCAATCGAATGGACCGTTTAAACGTTAGTGCACTTTCAAGAATTTCCTCCCATAGGCCATAATGTAAAAGAAATCTTTGTCGTAGCCCTGTAGAAAAACTGTAAGTCCTATATACACCAAAATCAATACCGGTCTTGCGACGGTGGTTTATAACATATGTCCAATTTGAGCTCAATCGAATGATCCGTTTAGGAGCTATCGTGTTCACTCACATACACCAGACATACATACACACACACATACATACATACATCTCGTAAAAACAGCATAAATGAATTCAGAAGACCTCAAAACGTGTCAATACATCAAAATCTCGAAGTCGAATTTTTTCATGATTACAATACTTTCCTTACATGGTACAAGTTCGGAAAGTAAAAATGAGGCATCGATCGCTACAAATCGTCAATTTATCTTTCTCGCGTTGCAAAAGCATCGGTTTCGACGAACCGATAATTAGATGCACGATTTTCTCAAACGTCGTCTTGTGTGGCATCTTGTGTGAGAGAAACGGCGGCGTCATAAAAATATTGGCAAATGGCCTGCGCTGCCCAACCACGCCTTCACAACCATGGACTCTGGGCTGCGGAAGCATATGCCTCGGTTAGGTGGTCAAAACAAATCACAACTGAAGAAATCTCGTCCATAACACCAACAATGTTGCGAAGTGTGTCAAAAAACTGGATTCGACGCGTTCATGTTTGCATTCAAAAGGGTGACTACAATTTTCAACATCTGCTCTAAGGAATGATCATGTAAAAAAATTGAAATCCACTATGTTTTTTCAAAAATAAAATGATCACAGGATTCAATAACATGGTGCTTCTCCATTTCTGTTTTACCTCACAAATAAAAGTGTAACAGTTCAACAGTTTCAGCAATTGTCTTTCACACTTAGCAAGGTTTTTAACACTTGAACAAGGTTCAACAATTATACTTCAGTGTTAGAATACAGTTGCCACATCTGTCAGATTGAAGAGTAAGAAGAAAAACCAACGGATACTCTTTTAAACTGATCACCCTGTATTACCGATGACTTCAACCCGCTTGTTTGGATTAATCCGCTTGTCAAATGTTTGCTGAATGAGACTGTCAAAGGTTTAATGACATGAAAATAAACATAGGGCGCGATTTGGACGCTGTAGTTACCTTAACAGTTTGAATTTTAGCATAAATGAAAAGAACACTTCCAATTCTCTTTTCACTGGATTGTTCTTTGCTTTCAGATGACAAATCAGTGCAGACGTCGAATGTCATCGGCTCAAAGCCCTGCCTGGAGTCCCTTTCGGATGATTTCAGCAAGCTGCTCGCCGAAGATGAGGACCACGACGTGGTACTCAAGTGCGGAGGACGTGTCGTGCCAGCGCACAAGACCGTCCTCCGTGCTCGTTCCAGCGTTTTCGCGGCCATGCTCAAGTCTGACACAGTGGAAGGCCGAACAGGCTGCGTGCAAATCGAGGACATAGACGAAGACACGTTCCAGGCGTTCGTCCGCTATCTGTACTCGGGCACATTGCCGGGACTGAGCTGGGGCAGTGCCGTGAAGTTGTATGCGGCCGGCGACCGGTACGCCGTGGAAGGCCTGAAGAAGCGGTGCGCCATTTCCCTGGTTGAGAGCCTGACGCCTGAGAACGCCTGCGAATGCCTCGCTCTGGCCGATGCCCACAATGACTCGGAATTGAAAGAATGCGTCATTCATTACGTCTACGCTAAGGGAGTTCCGCTCTTGGCTGAGCGGTGGCTGCCTTTCGTTCGACAGTATCCAGTTTTGGCTGCCGATGTATTGGGTCGCTTCAGTCAGTTGCAGAAGCAAGCATGACTTCGAATTTTCATTCGTGTTCTCCCTCTGAAATAGCTTTGTATCTTGCCATTTATTCTAAGTTGATTGAAATAAAATACTTTTTTGTCATTGCTCTTATTTAATGTTTCAATGATATCCTTTTTTCTTTCTAATAACTGCAGGATGTCCACCGGCGACCAAAAAGGCGACTTTTGCTATTCATTTAAAGATAAGACGGCTTGGGCGACTTTTTTTAAAATTAAAAAACGCCATTTGTTACACTATTTTCAAGCTTTGGGTTACTTGTACGTAGCTCAAGCGACTTATTTAAAAATAAGATTACGGTTTTTCTCAACTCCCTTTCTTTACAAAGTTGCGACTGGCCGTTCATCCAAGATTCTAATTCGTTTTCTTAATCGTATTATAAAAAACAATGTACTATATGCTCTGTCTATTCTATAACGAATGAAGTTTTTTAATTTATCATTTTATTCATTCTTTCTTAAATGAAGCTAAATGATGTATGTTTTGTTTATTTCTTAACTACAAAATCATACAAAAATGCTACTAGAAAATGGCTACTATACAGGCGATTATTTTTATGTCAGCGAGGCTACTAATGATACTATTTTTGCCTCTTGGCATTGTTGGATACCCTGTAACTGTATTACAGCATTAGAAAAATTTTGAACTCGAATTGTTTTTAAGGCAAACTTGCAGATTCAGGGTAAACTGGCTGCTAACAATATTTGGGTTCACGCCTAAATCGCCAGCCAAAATCTGGGTTAGCTTTGCCAACTTGGAGGAAAAACCCCAATGTTATTTACTCATACAGGCTGAGTTTACAGGGAAACTTACAGATTACGCGTATTTTACAGTATACATGAATCCATAACCAGGAACTTTCCATAAATTCTGCACGTTGCATACTACTTAGGAATGACGCTATATAAATTTTGTAGTAATCGATGCATATTTATAGCAGTTAGAGCACAGACAGACAGAAAAGTCAAAATCAGAAACTCTTTTCAACATTGTTGGAAAGAGATCTGTGCTAAGAGGCATTACGGACAGCAGTCGCGTAGGGGTTAGCTGCGAGATTATTAATAATTTCTTTTGTCCAGTCATTGTTCTTACTGTAAGGTGTGTTTCCTTAAATAGCTGTTTTGTCAAAATTTTGGCATTTAGCAGGTTTAAAATTTGGCACTGAATGTGTGGATGATTAAAATCATCACCAGAAATAACTTAAAAACACAGTTTATTATAGTACTGGTTTCGTCAAATGAAAACTGTTGAATATAAACTAAAGAACATACTTAAGGACGTACATATGTCCTATAAAAACTAAATCAATTCGGCACCTTGCCGGTCGAACAGGCCAGGGCCGTACCCAGAGAAAAATATCGGGAAAGGTCCAAAAATTTGGGAGTGGGGTCCAAACGGTGTAAAGGGCAGAATTTTTCACAAAAAGACTTCATCATTATTATTTTGTTAAAAAAATTCTAAATTTAGGCGGGGATCCTAACCCCCTGGTTCACCCCCCTAAAAACGGACTACGAACAGGCTGTTTCTGCTCTGCTTGTCCTCAGATCTGCTGCAGGCTTGCAGTTTAACCTTATACAGGCCAATGTTCCCAATTGGGAACATCAAATTAAAAATTGATTGAAATATATATATAAGCCTATTTATCGACCACTATGTTCGATCCTTGACAGGGGGAGACCCCCCCCCCGAATCCTCCTAATTTTTTAGTTTCATTATTGCCATATTAAAACGATATTAATTGACTATGTCATTTTATCTCTCACCCCTTTTCTTTTTCTTTTATTCTTCCTTTACATTTATTTCATCGACTGGAAGTAGGAGGGTTTCCTGATCTTTCCTTGCAATTGCAAACGTAAGTGCATTGCACAGCCTAACTTAAATAGACCTAATTAGACATTGCACAATACAAAAATAAACAATTCAATACTCAACAATTTTCTGAAGCTGTTGAAATTTTTATGATTGTAACCTATTTATAGAAAAATACATGTGATGCATATTCTACAGCTTACGAAATATTGTAACAATAGATTAAAGCTGTTGTGAAATAATAGTATTATTATTGTAACCTATTTATAGAAAAATACATGTAATGCATATTCTACAGCTTACGAAATAGTGTAACAATAGATTAAAGCTGTTGTGAACTAATAGTATTTAAATATATGTAAAATTATGTCGCATACTTTTATGTCGCATTGTTTGGACAATTTTCAATAAAGGGGGTGAGAGATAAAATGACATAGTCATTAAAATTAAATTTTATCAATATTCACTCTAAAAAATGAGCAGATATAGTTAAAAGATGACTTGATTTTTTGAGACAGAAGTTGCATTTCTATCAGAAGTGGGAAACTGGACGAAAAAATCATACAAATGGCCATTTTCATCAATTTTTAAGGAACTATCTTGATACAGCCTCCTCCCCCTTCAAACTTAATTCATATCTTTACTTAAATTGAAAAATAAATCTTTCA
Organism: Cheiracanthium punctorium; assembly: GCA_038373885.1. Lineage (NCBI taxonomy): Eukaryota > Metazoa > Arthropoda > Arachnida > Araneae > Cheiracanthiidae > Cheiracanthium > Cheiracanthium punctorium. The sequence goes on from JAWZYV010013509.1 coordinate 27,801, forward strand.
TTTATTCTCAATATTTCATTTATTATCTAAACTACCCATAAAAGTATAGTCAAAGTATATAGTCCCTAAAATTATAGTCAGAAATGACCCATGTTCCTAACTGGGAACAGAGTGAAAATTGGGGCTATAATTTCCCCCCCCCCATTTAAATGACTAATATCCTTTAACGCATTAGAAGGCAAATTGTGAAAAAAAAAAAAAGAAATTAAAAACACGCCTTGATCTGATTTCGGTCTCTAAAAGGTTTGAAGTAAAGGTATGTATTTCGTCATCTTTAATCACTTCGTCCGCATAAACGCGCGTTTGGCGTAGAGGAAGGAAATTTGCATAAACATTGACAAAACAAACACAGAAAAGTTATGTATGCAAAACTACAAGTTATTTCAATGGATGACGCAATATACGTTAAGTACAGTGAGATAGTTTCATTGTCCCTTTTACGATTTTCTCATAATGTATGAAACTTGGCGTCTTGCCAAAACTGCGAAGAACATGCGCCAGATTTCAGAGGTTTGGAAACCTATCGCGAAGGGTGATGGCTATTTTTCCTATCCATGTTTGTGAAGCGCTTTCTGGTTTTGAAAAAGACCCAAACCCGACTACACACTCAGGATGAACATAATGAGCACCCCATTCCCAGCAAAAACTACCCCTCAGGATACTACTGCATTTGCAGGAAACCTTAACCTGAATCCTGAATATCTGGCGATCATCGTTTTGTAATGGGTGTCTTGTCTTCTCCGTCCTATGCAAAATTCCTCCTCGTGCCTGAATTGTGTTTTTATTGCCCGTTCACAGACCTGTCTTTGTGCACGGATCCAAATTTTGGGATTCACGTACCGTTCCCACGCTCTGTATAGGGTTTCAGCATGCGCTGATCTTTTTTGCGGCGAAAAAATAGGTCTCGTCATTCGAAATTTTCGAGTTTATCCGTAACCGTAAGCTGATCGGCACTTTTTTTGCCATTCACAGATTGTCGAACCCATACCTGTGAATAACTATCCTTAACTACCATTTAAAGTATAGCAAAAAAAAAAAAAAAAAATTCATGAAAAAGGGGAAACCGATAACACGAATGCCTGATAACTCGAAACATTATCTTGACCTCGAGTGATCGCGAGTGGATTGTATTCGCGATATTACTGTCTTCACTTCCACTAGCCAACATCACGAAAACAGACCGGGCCGACATTGAATTCACTTTTCAACTTTCTTTTCTTGGAAGAATAACGAAAAAACGAAAGACATGGGTGAATGAGCAAAAGTTCCCAGAGAACTACAAACCGGTCGAAGAGAGAGAAGCTTGGCCAGATTGACTCCTGCACGAACTGGAGGGAAAAAATAAAGAAGGAAGGGAGAGTGCGGTAACTAATAACTGTTCTTTGGTCATATTTCTCTTTCTCCGCTGTGAAGGCGTTTTGGAGGTCGGAGGACAGGGTTCATTCAGTCCGCAGCAGTGTAACGGAAGACGCCGTCAGTTTGCATTTTAATGGCGGGAGATAATAGTGTCAGCCCCAACAACGACGTCGAGATAACGGTGGTTGGGATGCAGTCTTCAGGGAAAATTACTGCCGGCCGCACACAGGAGATCGTAGGTAAGCCCCAATCCGTTTAGTTCCTGGATCTTTCTAAACCCTTTGAAGCGCAACCCTTTCCCAATGCTGAAAAAGGGCTGCCGTTGCCATCGCTCGACTTAACTACCAGCAAGATGGCGGACGATCGAAACGTTCATCGCGTGCCACAGATCTAGAGACCCTTTTTCGACGACAGCTGGCTGTGCCCGGCACAGCCAGCTGTCGTCAAAAAATGGTCTCTAGATGATTTTTAGGTGTTGCTATTAATTACATTTTAAAGCAAGAATTTTACGGCTATCTCTATTTTCCTGTGAGATATGAAGGGAAATCTGAAAAGAAGGTTAAAGAACGTTTCGGCCCCCTACCCCCGATCGGGTGTGAATTCCATAGAACTATGAAAATGACTTTTGGGTGTTTGTGTTAAGTTACATTTTAAAGCAAGAATTTTAGCATGGGCGTAACTTGGGCTTCGAAACTGGGGGGGGGGGGGCAAATTTCATTGTAAATGAAAGTCCATATGTGCGTGCCCGTACACACACACATATATACATAATGTTTATATATATATATATATACACACACACTTATTATAAAAGATGTCTGTGTGTGTGTCGGCGGCATTACGGACAAAGGGCTACACCTAGAAACACCAAATTTGGTACTCTGGAAGTTCTATACATGAAGTTGTGCAGCTCGAAGCGATTTTTTCAAAATTCCACCCAGAATTTTTTTTTTTTTATGTTTTATGCGATTTTCGGCATTTTTTCTCACCTAATTCGTAATAACGGCGGAAATTACGCTCGCAGCAAAACGGCATTTGTATCATCGGATAGAGGAGAAAATTTTCTTTTAAAAACAGTTTGTTCTGAATACGTAACATGTTTTACCGATTTTTAGGAATTTTTTTACTAAGCATCTGTTTTGGCTAATTTTTTCGTAAAATAATTTTAAAACTGTCGCATCTTGAATTTTATCCGTCATAACTTTTTGATACTTTAACAAATCGTGAAACATTCTTTTCTCCCTCTTTGAAAATGAAAAAATTATGTAAATTAGATGATTTTTTACGAATTTGAAAGCAACCTAATATTTAGAATTTAATAGCATCAACGCGGAAAGCTTACGCCATTGCATTGCAAGGCACGAGAATTTATGTTGGGTTGTTGCAACAAAAAGGATTAGAAAAAAGGTTTTTTCCACCTATCCACATAGAAATTTTTAATGGGGCACCGTCCGTATTTTCAATTCGCAAGTGAGGATCGATGACATCAATTGCTTTAAGATACGTAAAAATTACGCCACAATTTTAAATCATTTATTCCAGCTCTTTTTTCAACACAGGGAGACGATATTTTGATTAAAATTTACTGTAGAAATGAACTAAGAAATTCACGATTATTATTATTAAAAGTGTTATTTTAATCCGTTGCTTATTTAAAAATTGAAATGTCTTAACACAGCATAAAATGTTCATTTTAAAAAGTACAAAGTTCTTTTTAGAGCGCGATATATTAAACTTTTCAATTTACTTTTTTTTATTTTTGGCATTTAATTATGGGGCGGGCGTTGCCTAACATATCATGCATGCTGCGAGTATAGCTTTATTTTAACGTTGAATTACGTTCCTCTATAGTGGTCCTACATAGGGATGGACGCGAGACGAAAAATAAGCGTCTCGCGTCTCGCAAAATAGCCTAAAAGCTTGTCTCGTCTCGCAAAAATCCCTATATCGTAATGTTAAAAATGTGTGTCTCGTCTCGCAAAAAAGCTGTAAATCTCTGTCTCGTCTCGCAAAAAAGTCGTCTCGCGTCCATCCCTAGTCCTACATAAAGCAAAGTTTTAATGATACCGTTTGAAAACTACTATGCAAAATATCGAAATTAACTCCCTCAGCCAACTGGGGTATCCTTTACGGCAGTTAAACAGTGACATCATAAATTAAAAAAAAAAAAAATGCGTGAAATTTGTAAGCTCTGCAATTCTAACGCCCTGTCACAATTAAAGCGGGAATAAATAGCTCCTCGAGATTACACAGTTTGATGTTTTTCAAGAGACAGGACCATGGAGGATATATAAGATATCGCTAAATTGGATACATGGATATTTAAAATGGCACCCCTTGGATAGTTTCTCCCCACGGTGAGATGAAATTTTTTTGCGGTGTTAAATACGCCAATCTTATAAAAATCTGCATAAATTAAATATATATGGAGAGTTTCCTTAAGGGCAACGATTTTGTGAAATGATTTTTATGTTAATGCGTAAATTGCAAAGAATTGCCATAGAATCAAAAGATCCCATCGGTGCCATATAATCTAAGCTGCTTCTTTTAAGCGAGCTTTGAAGAGGGAGAAGCGAAGATAGATAGTATTAATGTACGTAATAGGTAGTATTATTAGATTTGTAAGGATAATATGAATAAATCACAATATATCACGTTAATAAATATTTCATGAAATTAAAAGTGTTTAACCTTTTTCAACGGTTGTCTTACAACCAACTAAACGAAAAGTAATTCTAACTTACGTTAATATATCCCGCCGTAATTTCAACAGAGAAGATTACTTGAACTTTTTTAAAAATAAAATTCTGTTTTGTCACATGCAGATATGATTTTAGTAAAATATTCGCTTCTTCCCGTATGAAGAGTGGCTGCGCAGCTATTTTAAAAACATCTCTTGAAAATAGCATAAATGAATTCAGAAGACCTCAAAACGTGTAAATACACCAAAATCGCGAAGTCAAATGTTTTCATGACTACAATACTTTCCTTACATGGTACATGTTCGGAAACAAATAAACGGTTGTCCATTTGATGTAGTGGCTTAGGTATTTAATGCTACAACTTGAACCTAAACAACAGTATGATGTAGAAATAAGACATTTTGAAAGCCAGGAGTTCTCTGCAAACCGTTAAGCTTTTCACTTTTTTGATAGTGAATGACACTGACGTAGTTTTTGAGTCATTATACTGCAATGATGCCAGGTTAGTAGTCATGACGCAAACTTTACGTCAAGAGTCAAATAATTTTGCTTTTTTAATTTTTTTTTTTTTTAAGATTCCACACCACGAATAAATTCAAATTACACATGTAAGGAAAATTTTCGTTTCCTACCGTGAGAAGAACGGGCATGCAGCTCGTATATATATATATATATATATATATATATAAACTATAAAAACTATAAATCATAAAATATTTCTTCTATAACAATGGAAAAAATACTGTACTAAAACGGATGAAATTTGAGAACAGTTATTTTTAACTCTTGAAAACAAGCAAGTAAATAGTGCAATAAGTATAATTAATAAAATAGATAAAAAGGGCCAACTTAAGTCCATATGCTTGCGGGAAAAACTGGTCCTATTCTATTTAAGTGAACACAGATGTGACTGATTTTTGCGTTAACGGGAGATAAAAGGGCCGCGTTCAACATTTAAATCACTCCAATTTTTCACAGAATCTTAATGGTCATTTGGTGATGACATGTTCTTATGTTTTGTTTGTAGGTCCAGAAAAACGATCATTTTATGCCTTGTTAAAAAGCCGCTTTTCTTGCGGGGTTTGAAATACATTACAATGAAACTCATTGCACTGCACATTTTCTATTTTCTGTAACCTCTGTTCCCGTGGCACTTTCTTTAATGTTAGCGACCTGCTAAATTTACAGCATTCTAAGCTCAATGTTCATGTTTTTCCTTGACTTGGACAGAAAATTTTAAATTTTTAAGAGAGTCCAGTTTGTTATTTTTATTTATTTATTTTATTTTATTTTTATATATTTTTATATTTTTATTTATTTATTTTTTTTGGGGGGGGGGGTTGATATTGTAAATATTTTTAGAAAAATAATGTGGAAAAAGATATTTAATAATTTGGAACGACTTGGAACGACTTTTAGCGTGACTTCATTAATCAAAAGTTCGGCATAAGCGGGGGACAGGCGTCGATACAAACAAACATTGGGTTCGTTTTGTGGCCCTTTAACAAAATTACAATCGATTTTAACGGAACCCCTTCACAAAAATACAGTCGATTAAAACTGCCCTTCATTGGCATTTTACCCTACATTTTAATGTGTTTCATCAATTAACAAAAAAAGTGACTTATTAAAATTTGGTTTGAAAATTCACAAAATTAAGCATTAAAATTCACAAAAATAGGCAGTTTTTACAAAAATGGGACCCTGGAAAATATTCCTGGATTGACCCCTCATAAATTATGCATGTTATTGAGTTGAAGACGTATTCACGAAAAAAAAGGGGGGGGAGGTATATAAATTAGGTGAATGTACATATACTCTAAAGAAAACTAATATTCTGAGATATTATCTTAGCTAGACTTTTAAACGATTTTTTTGAAATGTTACAAAATAGAATTATATGCACACATGGGCGCCCATAAAGGGGGCAAGGTATGGAACTTGCCCCCCCTAAAGTTTTAGGTTTATGTCTCATGATGTTAACAATGGCAAAAACAGAACTAAATTTGTTAAAAGTTTGAAATTTGCCCCCCCCCCGCCCCTCTAGGAAAATTACTATGGGCGCCCATGTATGCACATCAGCAGATCGTTATAAACAATAGCAGTGAAGGTTCCCCTTCTGTGTCGAACGTTGCTTCTCCGTATTGCTGGGAGCAACGCTGTTAGTAGGAAGTAATGAGGTGATTTGCTGCTATATTTTTCTAAAACATGAAAATCTAAAAGGGTTAAAGGTATCGAAATACTGACTTAGATAGTACTGCAACTAGAGTTTATCTCTCACGACGAACCAACTAGAACGCTCCCCCTCCCATGGTACCATAACTTATTTTGGAGCCCCCTACCAAGTCTGGGGCACGTGCCCCTAGTTGCCCCTGGTAGCAGATATAAATCATAAAATCGCAGACCGTTTCTTGTTCTCTTAAACTGCGTCGCATTTGAATTCGCAATTAGTTGTCTGTCATGTCAAGTAAATTGTGCCCGATCATAAAAATGTGTTGTGTCTCTGCTACTGACCTTCAAACACCAAAATTAGGTTCATTAAAATATAAATGAGAAACTGGCCCCAACCTGTGACAGGGCGGCAACTAAAGGGGGGGGGGCAAGCGGGGACAAGCACCGGGAGACATTCTAAATGGAACGCCAAAATCAGTTATAGTTTCTTGGGATGAGGCGCGGCTCCATGCGAGGGGGCACACGACCATGGGCGCCCATATGGGGGGCAAGGTAGGGAACTTGCCCCCCTAAAGTTTTAAGTTAATGTCTCATTATGTTAACAAATGGCAAAAACAGAACTAAATTTGTTAAAAGTTTGAAATTTGCCCCCCTCTAGACTTTTTTTTTTAAGTTTGCCCCCCCCCCTGGGAAAATTACTATGGGCGCCCATGCACACGACACTAATTATGGTTTGCCCCGGATGACATAAACTCTAATATCGACATTGCCTGTGAAAATCACCTCTTTTTGCTCACTATTTACAGCAACAGGTCTTTTTTCTAACGCTGAACAATTGATTTCAGACAAGTTTAAAATCGCTGCCCCTTGATTTTTGCTTTCCTGAGAAATTATAAAGCTTGGCCATTTGGTAGAATCTGCCATCGTTCCTGTTGGGTTGAAAAGCTTCTGTGACTCTATTCTTTTGTTGATTTTTGCAGTGGAATTTTTTTTTTTAATCTGATAGTATATTTGGGTTATAAATGCATGATTTGGGTTCAAAATCATAACTTTGCCCCCTGACTTTTTAGACTAGGGGGGCAATTTTTACAACTGCAGGGGCAATTGCCCCCCCTAGATTACGCCTATGAATTTTAGTCTATCTCTTCTTCCTCTGATATATGAAAGGAAATGTGAAAAGATTATGGCAAATTCGAAAATAATGTTTTGACCCCTTAGCCCCGTTTTGATGCGCATTCTAAAGAACCCTGAAAATCAATTTTGAACATTTGGGTTCAATATATTTTTAAGCAAGAATTCTACGGCTATCTCTTTTTTCTTCTGATATATGAAAGTAAATGTGAAAAAAACGTTTTGGACCCTTACACCCGTTTGGGTACGAATTGTAAAAAACTTTGAAAAGAATATTTAGGTATTTGTGACAGCTATATTTTAGAGCAAGAATTTTACGGCTGTCTCTTTTTTCCCTCTGAGATATGAAGGGAAATGTGAAAAGAACGTTAAAGAACGTTTTCGCCCCTTACGTCAGATAGGGTAAAAATTCTAAAAAATCCTTAAAATAACTTTTAGGTATCAGTCTATTAGTGTTAGTTACGTTTTAAATCAAGAATTTTACGGCTATCTCTTTTCCCCCCTGAGATATGAAGGGAAACGTGAAAAGAACGTTTCACGTTTCCCCGTCTGGGTTCGAATTTTAAGAAATCGCTTCTTAAATGACGCCTTGGGTACAAAAGCTATAAGCTCCTAAAATTTCATGCCAATATCTCCAGTAGATTTGGCTCTGTGGTGATCGTTAGTCAGTCAAGACATCTTCCTTTATATATAGTAGAGATGAAATAGGCCTGCAATATATGGCGCATAATTGGATCGAAGTCAGGAAAGTTTTCCAGAGAAAAATGTAACCGTATATCTCGGCGTATAACACGCCCTTTCAAGTTCGAAATATTACTTCGTTTTTTTTTTTTTTTTTTTTTTGTGTGTGTGTGTGTGTGTGTGTGTGTGTGTGTGTGTTATACACTGAATATAAAAGGGTTAATATAAAAAATTGATAAATAAACTTTACAAATATCCATTAACATAATTATTATTGATTATTTAATTGAAAAAAATTATCGATATACTTAATAATAAAAACAATATATATTTTCTAATAAACTTAATCTTTATTAGATGAAACGAAAAATTCATTGTATTCATTCTCAATTATATTTTCGGAAATGTAATCACCATCTTCAATGTCACTTTCTTATAACTATAAAAAGTCACGACTCACTATTACTTAGACTGAATGTGTCATTCCACATTTGTGTACCTCAGAATCAGTTTAACGTAAGTCACACTAGACTAACTTTTCAGGAGGGCACCAAAACTGTAAGAAATGAACTCTTGGTCTGGTTGCAGAGCTAATAATTGAATAAGTCAGCAAAAAATTATTGACATTATTAAACTTGTACATACTTAACCCGCTCATAGGTATTTCGTTTAGAATCAACGCTTTAACCTGAAAATTGTAATACATGGATTTACGTTCGTCTGATTCTGGGGTACAGATTTTTCGAACGAATTAACAATCATTTTTGGTTTTATTTCATCTCATGCTATAATAATCCATTCATTTTGGTAGGGAAAATAGGATGCGGGTTATACTGCAATAACTACTTGAAAACAGTAAGGCATATCCTAAAGTTACTAGTGCGTGTTATATGCCAGAGCGGGATATACGGTACATAAAATGTTATTGGTCCGACGGGCCAACAAATTTTGTATTCTACTCGTTCGTTTTCTACTTTTGTGGTCTCGGAACAGCGTGCCCCTTGTTAATTTCGAACTCTGCTTTCCATTATTGTACTGGCTAGAAGACAGTTTTATTGAGCAAAACTCGATAAAACTGTGAACGATTTTTTGCATTGCGAATGAAAATATCTACATTTTGGAGAAAGATTACCCCCCCCCCCTCCCCAAAAAAGTTACGTTTACAACTTTTGGAACGGGTTAAATTGTTTTTCCACTATTTCAAAGCACCGTGTTTACTCACGTAATAGTCGCACTTTTTTGCCAGTTTTTCTTTGTGTCAGTCTAGGTGAAACTATTGTGCGGGAAAATCTACTACACTATATTGTACACTCCAATATTAAAACATACCAGGTATAGAAAATACATTATAAAATATTCGAATGTTCGAGCCTTGTCAGGAGGCCCCCCCCCCTGAACCCTCCTAATCTTTTAGTTTCATTATTGCCATAGCAAAATGATATTAATTGACTATGTCATTTTATCGCTCATGTTTCGTGTACTTCACCTGGTAACCCTGTGTTGAAATTTTTATGGTTGTAACCTATTTATAGAAAAATACATGGTATGCATATTCCACAGCTTACGAAATATTGTAACAGTAGATTAAAGCTGTTGTGAACTAATAGTATTTAAAAATATGTAAAAAAAATACATGTCATGCATATTCTACAGCTTACAAAATATTGTAACAATAGATTAAAGCTGTTGTGAACTAATAGTATTTAAATATATGTAAAATTATGTCGCATTTTTATGCCGCTTTTTTGGGACACATTTTTCGGACAATTTTCAATAAAGGGGGTGAGAGATAAAATGACATTGTCATTAATAAAATTAGTAACGTACCGAATGTGTTTAGATTACGTGCTGTTTCTTTAATAGTCTTTTCGTCCTTGCACACAAACTAAAAGCATTTTTCTTTTTATGGTAATATTTTTATACACATAAATATCACAAATAATCGTTAACAAAATTTTTACAAAAAAACTAACGTAATTCATAATAAATCTCTTCTCTTAAGGCATCAGTAGCACTGTAGTTCTGGGAAGAGTGAAGCTGATAATTTTCTATTTTCTGGATGAAAGTCAGATACATGATTTCAACCTTCATGCGAAAGAAGCCATTTTGTATAAAAGCCATAAAAGTTACTTTTCGCAAGCCATTTGGTGAAAAAAAAACTTTTTGAATTTATTACTTTTAAAAATTATTTTACAAATTTTTCTGCCTTGCGTATTTTCAAGAGCATTGACGTTTTGCTGTCCGGCTGAACCAATAACTGGTAAGCAAGGGATGGAATACTAGTTTTGCAAAAAGCTTTTTTTTTATTCTTCTTCTGTAAACTAACTGAGAGGTTCTTCACCTCTGCCTTTGCATGCTAATATACAACGAACGGATATTCACCTCGACCACTTTCTTCATTTTTTTGTGGTTTTCGTGGTTTTCTTTTCTTTTTTTTTTGTTTTGTAAATAATAAACTTTTGTTTTCTCGTATTTTTCTGTGCTTTGTTTGCTTATCCGCTGATATCAGTAATTGGTTTTCAATTTTTTTGAGTTTGGTGTTGTGAAAGCAATGTGTTTAGTAGGGGCTGTATGTATGTTAAAGCGCAAAACTTAATTTTTATACCGTACCTCATTCCTTGTCACTGATAGTTTGGGGGGGGGGATAATTGTTCTCTATCTGGAAGGTAGGTAAGAAATCTCATGTCTCGAAGTGAAACAATTAATTGAGAAGAGTCAACTGGAACTGTTATTTGTGGAACAGTTACCTGGAACATGTACCGAGATACTGCAAGTTAAAAATTTAGCACATATCCCTAAATACGCGGATGCCTCGAATATGCTAAAAAGAAAATTACTTTTCATCTGACGTCAACTTATGTTGGTGGTCATTCGACAGCTGTATTGGACGCTTGGGACGCTATCTAGAATTTTGCTACAATGCATGTTCGATTTCTAAGAAAGGTTAACCCATATCAATGTTTTTGTGGATATCTATTACATTTTAAAATTCCATCTCCGAAACCTTAACGTAATGACTGGATGAACCCTAAAATGAATAGATTATCAATTATTTCAGAATGTAGAGCCTATGAGTTCAGGTATATCTAAACCTGGTACTTTCTCGAGTTTAAATTCGTGTAACTACCATTTTCCAACAAGGGATCAGTATTTAATTTTTTATATACATATAGTGGGTCACCTACAGCAGTGGTATCCAAACACCGGTGCGCGGACCGGAACTGGTCCGTGAATCAAACGGTACCGGGCCGCCCAAAGAACATTACCATTTTATTGACTGTGGTGTATTTTTCTCGGATTTCGACTTTGTTGGGTTTGTTCTAAGTTACACCTTTGTAACAGAATAAATCTTGTAACTTGTTGAATCAGTTTATTGTTCAAGATTATGAATTAAAATTGCAGTCACTTAACTCCCTATTGCTTTTTCCGACAACCTATCTGTGAAGCGGGTCCCTTAATGTAAGGCGTTTCTTTCTCCTTTCCTTGTGAATTTTAGTTTAATTTATTATTTTTAGAAGTTTTCTTTCTCACTTTCTCATTTCTTCTATCTTTTTCTTCTTTGGTCTTTTTCTCTCTGCCTCTCTCTCTTCTCCTTCATCTTCTTCTTCCTTATGTCTTTGTACAATTTTGTGAGCTAGTACAACAAAGACAGTTGGCCATTTCTGCTGTATAGTAAATAAAAACATTGTAAAAACACACATAAGATGTTACAGGTACCTGTAACATCTTATGTGTGCTTTTTACAAAGTTTTTTATTTACTTTATTGTTTAACACCAGTATTTTGAGTGTTTTTCCATTTCTGCTGTATGTCTTCATATTCTTTTATTGTCTTCATCCCACGCTTCGTGCTTTAGCAAACACCTCAATAACGAACAAAGAAACAAATAAACGAAGATATAAATTGGTTGATTTATATCGTATCCACATCTACCAGAACAAAACAACGGGATAAACTGGATGCTAGCAACAAACTTCGGGTGTCACTGTTTCCTATTACCCAAGATGGAGGCCGATTCTTTTTCAAAAAGTTTAGTTCAAAAAATGTCCAATAGGTTGCGCTTTGCAAAGTGGAATCAGCTAAAAAAAAAAAAAGACCCAAATCCTTATAAATAAAAATGAAATTCTGTTTGTTTGTTTGTTTGTTTATTTGTTTGTTTGTTTGTTTGTTTGTTTGTGGATTTGATTCGTATACAAATCCACAAAAGTGGACCTATCAGCCTGAAATTTTGCACAGATATGTAAAATAATATAGAATAAATAATAGTCCACTTTAAAACTTTGAAAGTCCACCCGTTCCCGGAATTTAAGAGATTTTTTATGTTCTCCACGCAAAAAGCTTTCCGTAATTGTAACCCCTGTAGTGAAAAAAGTGTGAAATAAGGATCGTGGTTGCCATGTGTGGCGATTTTGCCGAATAAAATGTTTTAAATTCTCAAAGTAAAAATAAAAGAATAATAATGATTTTTTTTTATTAGTTTTTATTCGTAAGGTTATTTTTTTTAAATTATAATATCGTGTGCATGGGAAATCGGAGCAGGAATGAAATGTTTTATACGCAAAACAATAAGAATTGAAGATTTCCGAGGCTAATGTGTAAAATTTTTTAGTTTGGCGAAAAAATAAACTGGCTCAAATGCCGAGAAAGTGAGTTCTAGCGGTTTGCACTGTTTCCGGCTTGGAGCAATTTACTGAGAGCTTAAGGAAACGGATTTTTGAAAACAAGTGCAAAGGTTTTATTAGAATACAGCGTTAAATTTTAATGATCCGTGCGGAAATAATGCAGTTATTAAGGGATTTCAAGCGATCTATCTTCAGCATTCTCGCCAATTGAGTGCATTGATTTTAGTTGGGGGAATTCCGCCAAATTTCAGATAATTGAAATCTTCGCATATAGTACATCGGAGTAACGATGAATAAAACATGTTATAGTTGATAATTTAAAAAATGAGGCTGTATTAAGGGATTCCACTTTTCAAAAAAATGCCTGGCGGTTGAACCATTTCCCATTTTGATTGCTGCTAAGTCAATGCTTCGAATGATTCCCTGAAAAAACTCTTGCAAAATGGCGTATATTGGCACTTTGGCGAGGCTTAGATTTGAAACTGGATTTTATTTGAGACTGGTATCTATATTAATAAAACAATGTGTGTAAACTGTTTGTTTGTCTGTGTCTCGCGTAGCTCGCAAACGGGTGATCGTAGACCTACCAATTTTTGAACTGAAATTCTCCATGACAGGTCCCGACACACCTCGAAGCGATTTTTTCAAAATTCGAACTATTTTAGGAAATATCGATAAAAACGTATCGCAAAAGGCTAATTTTTGCTTTCCGCCATTTCGTAATTGTAACCCCACAGTGCATTAAGCGACAATTAAGCTTATCTAGGTTGCCACATTCGGCAGTTCATTAAATGATTCAGACTCTTGAAGTAAAAATAAAAGAATAACGATTTTTTTTTTATTTTGACTAGATTATTTGTAAGGTGGTTTTTAAATTAAAATATCGTGTGCATGTGAAATCAGAGCGGGAATGAAATGATTTATACTCAAAAGAAAAATAGAATTTGGAAATTTTCCGAAAATAAATGTGCAACTTTTTAATTGGGCGAAAAATAAAAGGGGTTGATGTGCGATTTTGAGGAGGATTCTAACGCTTGGCGCTATTTATCGTAATTTAATAGTCTGCTGTTTGGGTTATGAATACACCTGCGTATAAGTTTTTGAAATTTTCATTCAGTTGGAATTGTGCATTTTTCTGAGCAGCTTTATTGCATCTATTTCTAATATATTACATCCAGATAAAAGGATGTTAGAAATATCAATTTTAATTTTGTTTAATCACACTCATGAATAATGATACACTTTCCAACTTAATAAAATAAGGAACGAAAATAGGGAAGACCTATGGATTATAACTCTTTTTATATATAGCACTTTAGTGCGTATTTAAAATCTGAAAGTGTGTCAGATTTTCTATGATTCTAGCGCTTGGCGCAATTTAATGAGAGGGTATTTTTAAAAACAAACGTAGGTTATCTTATAAATAAAAATGAAATTCTGTTTGTCAATTTGTTGATTTGGGTAGTATACAATTCTACAAAAATGGACCTGTCAGCCTGAAATTTTACACAGATATATGTAAAATAATATAGAATAAATGATAGTCCACTTTAAACCTTTGAAAGTCCACCCGTTCCCGGAATTTAAGAGATTTTTTTATGTTCTCCACGCAGAAAGCTTTATGTAATTGTAACCCCTGTAGTGAAAGTGTGAAATAAGCATCTTGGTTGCCATGTGTGGCGATTTTGCCAAATAAAACGTTTTAAATTCTTAAAGTGAAAATAAAAGAATAATAATGATGTTTTTAGTTTATATTTGTAAGGTTATTTTTTTAATTATAATATCGTGTGCGCATAAGAAATGAGTGCAGGAATGAAATGTTTTATACGCAAAACAATGAGGATCGAAGATTTCCGAGACTAATATGTAAATTTTTTTAGTTTGGCGAAAAATAAAATGGCTGATAGGCCGATTTTTAGAAAGTGAGTTCTAGCGGTTTGCACAGTTTTAGGCTTTTTGGCGCAATTTACTGAGAGCTTAAGGGAATAGCATTTTTGAAAACAAGTGTATAGGTTTTCTTAGAATACAGCATTAAATTTTAACTATCCGTGCAGAAATAATGCAGTTATTAGGGCATTTAAAGCGATGTAGCTTCAGAATTCTCGCCAATTGAGTACATTGATTTAACTTGGGGCAAATCCGTCAAATTTCAGAAAATTGAAATCTTCGCATTTAGTACATCGAGATAAAGATGAATAAAACATGTTATAGTTGATAATTTAAAAAATGAGGCTGTATTAAGGGATTCCACTTTTCAAAAAATGCCTGGCGATCGAACCATTTCCCATTTTGATTGCTGCTAAGTCAATGCTTCGAATGATTCCCTGAAAAAACTCTTGCAAAATGGCGTATGCTGGCACTTTGGCGAGGCTTAGATTTGAAACTGGATTTTACTTGAGACTGGTATATATAATAAGACTGATAGATAAAAATGGTGATAGATAAAAAAGATAGATAAAAATGAGAGGTGATAGATAAAAATGAGAGGTGATAGATAAAAATGAATGTTGGTATGTGTGTAAGAGGTTGAAAAACTCAGCACCGTTTCACCGATCACCATGAAATTTGGTTCACCTAAGTCTTTTATCATGAAGAAGGTTTTTATGCTATACGTTTTCCTCTAACTTGCCACTAGGTGGCGCACCAGAACATCGAATTCTATTCCGTTTAGCCGTTTGCTATGCGAATATCGTCCAACCCATTTCGATGAAATTTGGTACACGCGGATATTAGAACACGGAGAATATTTTTCACTATCCATTTTGCTGTAACTTGCCACTAAATGGCACTGCAGCGCATCAACCTCTATACCGTTCGACTGATCGGCATAAATTTTTTTATACTTACACATCTGAGCACAAAAAATATATTCTAACTGTGTTCCTTTTGATGTTACTCACCATTAGATGGCACTGCAATGCATTATTGTTTTAACTCGGCACTAGATGACCCTGCAGCAGGCCAAATTCCTGACCATTCAAACGGTCGCTATGAAAATCAGTATACATAGCTATTTCAACAATGAGAATATTTTGGCGTTATCTATTTTGCTACAACTTGCCACTTGACGGCGCTGTAGCAAATCATTACTTTAATTAATCACTAGATGGTTAACTGACCACTAGATGGTAACTGATCGCTATGAAAATAGGTATAAATAAATATTTGAACACGGGGATGAGTTTGGCGCTATCCATTTTCCTATAACTTGCCACTCGATGTTGCGTCCACACATGAACTTCAGGACTATTCAGCCGATAGTCATGAAAATTCGTATACATCGATATCTGAATGCGAAGAATATTTTCGCCGTATCCGTTTGGCTAAAACTCGCCACTAGATATCGCTACGTCGCATCGCCTTCTGCACCGTACAAACGATTGCCTTGAAATTCGGTATGCATGATTATTGAACACAATATAACGCGATATCCATTTTGCTATATCTGTTTATTACAATGAATAGTAATCACCACAAATCGTAATATCAAAAAGTCCATTCATTCCCGTGCGAAGAACGGGTACTTCAGCTAGTTAGTTAATAAATCTCGAAATTGTTTGTGCATTTCGAGTTAGCCATTTCCATTGTTAGATATTTACTGGTTTTTCATGTAAAGCGCCACCTAGCGGACAATTTTGAATTAATTAAAAAAAAAATAATCCTTCAGTGCATCTCATTGCAGTCAATATACCAAATTGTGCTTCCGTTCAACCGTTTCAGTTGCGGAACCTCGCTCATAGGGAAAGTTTACTTATAATGTACTTGTATTGTAGTACTGTAGTGCAACAAAATATTGTGATTAATGATTGTCCGTGTTATCCCAGAATTCCGTTATCCGAGGTGTGCTCCGTCCCGGCAATTTCGGATAGTCGGGGTTTCGCTTTTAAAACTTGTACCTTATGCTGAAGTTGCATGTACTGAAGTTTGCCTGTAAAACCAGTTTTTCAGCACGTGGAGTTACAATGCAGATAAATGTAAACAATGTTTTTAAACATTTTCCAATAGGGTGGAAAATGTTTATGATTTCGCTTTATCTGTCTGTTAGTCTGTCTGTGCTGTAACTGCTTGTAATAAGCATCGTTTTCTACAAAATTTATATATGTTACTCCTATGCACGGAATCTTGTACCCTGTTGTAAAGGGTTCTTGTAGCATTTATAGTTATTTTACAGGAACATCCAAAATAATTCCAATACATTAACGTTCTATGGATAATCATTCTATAATGCGCAGTTTAGACATATTCTCTATTTAAAACAAACCAAAATTAATATATATTATTAAGTCTCATATTATAGCACTTTCCGTCGAAAATAGTATTTGTAGCATTTATAGTTCTACAGGAATAAACAAATTATTACAATGCATGACGATCTACGGCAGTTTACGAGACCATTTCAAGTTGAATACAATAAGTATATGGACATTTATAACAGTCTACGCTTCAGTTAAAAGATGGAAATAACATTTAAAAGTTCTTTTGGAGGGTCCCACAAAATTTAATTAATAGGAATATACAGGTGTTTTTTTTTTTAAGAATTCAAAATTTATTGTTATACTAGCTGCGTGCCCGTTCTCCGCATGGTAGGGAACGAAACTTTTTCTTACATGTATTGTTCGAATTGATTCCAGTGATGTGGAATCTAAAAATAAGCAGAATGATTTGACTCTTGGCGTAAAGTTACTCATTAATTATTCGTAAAGTTATAAGTACTGACCTGAGACCATTGTTAATATTATGAGGCAAAAAACTATGTCGGTGTCATTCGCGATCAGAAAAGAAAAGCGTGACGGTTTGCAGTGAAAATTCCTAATTTTCAAAATGTCTCATTTCTGCATCATACTCTTTCTTAGATTTAAGTTATGCTATTAATAACTTAGATACTACTTGCTGTGGAGAACCGTTTTATTTTATAATTAAATAGTTGTGTATCCGCTCTTCGCAAGGCAAGAAGACAACATTTTCCTGAAATGCGATCATAACTACTTGTGACAAAACAGAATCTCCAAGAAAAAAATTGTGTTACAGTCTTTTCTGTTGAAACTACTGCGGGATATATTAACGCGACGTAGAATTATTTAATGTTTTGTTAGCTGTGATGTAATACGGCTGTTGAAAAATGAATAGAAGACAGTTTCACGAAATATTTATTAATGCGGTATATTGTGCTTTGATCAATATTGCCTTATCATATCTAATTACTATTACTTATACTATCTTTTACTGATACCCATACAATATATTTTTGTTTTGCAACCGTTAATGCTTAATTTAAAGAAACGGTCTAGATATTTGCCACGAATGTAGTCTATTACACTTTGGTGATTCTTTGCAATTTATGCATTAGCATAATTGATAATCATTTCCCTTTATGGTTGCCACTAAATCAGCTCTCCATAAATTTTTACGCATAATTCTTGTCAGATTGGCGTATTTAGCACCAGGGCCCTATTATCGCACGGGCAAATCGGGACTTTGCCCAGGGGTCCCCGGCTCGAAATGGCCCCCAAATTCAAATTGTTGTTCTTTTTTTATAAAAATATTATGAATGAGAAAAATAAAACAAATTTTATAGACGGGGGCCCCAAATTCAACAATGCCCGGGGCCCCCTGTTGGTCATAATCAGGCCCTGTTTAACACCGCAATATATTTCCTGCTATTCGAAAACGTGACCCATTTAAAATCTCAGTTGAAAATAATGCTGGATAATTCACTTGTGAAAAAACAGTATTCAATTATTTTTCTGGTAATCCGTAAAGTAAAATAAAGAATTATTTCACATGCGCGGCGTATGTTTTGCTTGTGAGTCCGTTATTCTGCGATTGAGTTTCGAAAGGGGTTTTAAACTCGTGACGTCAAAGTGGCGCACATTTCACATGTGAAAAGTCGGTTATTTTTAAATAACTTTATTTTTTTTTTCAACTTGCAATTTTAATCATTGTTACTGTCTCCAAGACAACCAAACCGCAAGATATAATACGGAAAATTTTAAGCTGCTGCGATTGAAATGAAAATCCTTCTTTACTTAAAAATTCGTAAAAAATCTCCTAATTTATATTTTCCTCTGGTTTTTCTTTTAAAAGATGGCGAAATGTATGCTCCATTTGACAAAATATAAAAAAGTTATGACGGATAGAATTCAAGATGCAGCAATTTTAAAAATATTTTACGAAAGTCAGCGTCAAATTTAATTTTATTTGAAAAATTCCCAAAAATCTGAAAATTATGTTACACAGTCCGAACAAACAGTTTTTAAAAGAAAATTTTCTCCTCTATCCGATGATCTAAATTTCGTTTTCTTGCGAGTGTAATACCGGCGTTATTACGTATTAAGCGAGAAAAATCGCTAAAAATCGGACAAAACATAAAATAAAACATTTCCTAATTCGAATTTCGAAAAAATCGCTCCGGGGCATGTTAGGATCTGTCCTAGTGAAGCCGTATGCAAAATTTGGTAGGTCTGCGACCCACCGTCTCGGCGCAATGCGATCGAGAGACGCGCGCAAGAAGATCGGTGGTCACAAACTTACCTACATAGCTACATACAATGTTTACTCTCAGATTTTATTATATCTATATAAAATATAAATAAAATTAGACTTTTGTCTGTACATTTCTTGGAATTCAAAAATTTTGCGATTTCTATCCGTTTCAAGCACCCGGGAATCCGATGCGACCCTCAAAAAAAAGTTTGTCTGTCTGTCATTCTGTCATTAAGTTTGTCTGTCTGTCATTCTGTCATTAAGTTTGTCTGTCTGTCATTCTGTCATTCTGTCCGTGACGCTTTTTTTGTTTAAGCATCACGTAAAAACGACTGAAGCGAATGATATGAAATTTGGTGTCATGATAGGTGGTCACTCAACTTAAAACATAGGCGTCCAATTTTTAAAAAATCTTGATTGGATTTTGAGATTTTGCGAAAATCCTTTCAAATTGCGTAAATTTGTGTTCAAGCACCACGTAAAAATGACTGAAGCGAATGATATGAAATTGGGTGTCATGATAGGTGGTCACTCAACTTAAAACATAGGCGTCCAATTTTTAAAAAATCCTGATTTGATTTTGAGATTTTACGAAAATCCTTTCAATCTGCGTAAATTTGTGTTCAAGCATCACGTAAAAACGACTGAAGCGAATGATATGAAATTGGGTGTCATGATAGGTGGTCACTCAACTTAAGACATAGGCGTCGAATTTAAAAAAAATCTTGATTAGATTTTGAAATTTTGCGAAAATCATTTCAAACTGTGTAAATTTGTGTTCGCACATCACGTGATAACTGCAAAGGTGAAAAAATGATATTTGGTGGTGAAATGATAGGTGGTCACTCACCTTAAACTATAAGCATCTAATTAAAAAAAATCCATCAGATTTCGAGATTTCGTGAAAATCGTTTAAAACTGAGTGAATCTTTGTTCCCGTATTACGTAATAACGACTAAAGCGAATGATATGAAATTGGGTCACACGATAGATGGTTGCTCAACATAAACTGTAGGAGTCCAATTTTTAAAACATTTTTATTAGATTTTGAGATTTTGTGAAAATTCTCTCAAAATACGTTTATATTTCTTCAAACATCATGTAATAACGACTAATACGAATGACACGAAATTGAGTAATATGATAGGTAGTTGCTAATCTTAATTTATAGGCATTGAATTTAAAAAATATTTTGCTTACATTTTGAGATTTTTCGAAAATCGTTTTAAAATGCTGAAAATTTGTTCCAGCATCACGAAATAAAGACTGCAAGGAATGAAACGAATTTGGGTGACATGATAGATTGTCACTCAACTTAAATTCTAGGCTTCTAACTTTTCAAAAATGTTGATTAAATTTTGAGATTTTGCGAAAATTATTTCAATATGCGTAAATATTCGTTCGCGCATCACATAATTACGACTAAAGCGAATAAAATGATATTACTTAGTTACTCTCTAACCTGTACTATTTTAACAATACATGAAAATTATAACTTCGCTTTCTTTACTTTGGCAACATACTACATCTATTCTGTGTACTCCTACAATGCTGACGAAAGTTCTTGCTTTTTGGAAATTTGCATTCACTAACCCGTCGAGGACGGGTACTTCAGCTAGTATAAGATAAGATTTTATGTCTCTTCCAAATAACTGTATACTGACATATGCACTTCAAGAAATTGTGTACTATATTACTGTGGATGGAGCCTAATTCTTCTGGAGCAATAGCAGCTCCATGCCAAGAAGGTGAGCTGCTCTCAAGAGGTTATATCTTGTATCTTGCCTACTTATCTCTAACTAGAAGATAAAACGTGTTTTGGAGTCAATTACAACGGGCGCTAGATTATACGTTTGACGAAACTATGGCTACACTCACTGTATTTAAACTTCGTCCACTTACAATAAATAACTTCATAGTCAGTTTTTAAATACCGAAATCCAATTTCATGCTCTTTTGGAAACGTTATTAAAGCTCGCGCATATATATTAATACCCTACGCATTAATAGTATTACTTCAGTATATACGCGTACTAAATATACCGAAACTATAAGTTTGTACAGAAAAGACTGTGATTTTTTTTAAAAATTCAAATGTCAGGTGAGAAGTATTTGCAAACTTTGACAGTACTAGTCATGTCACCCTTTGTAGTACTTGGACAATATTAAGAAGAGCCCCTACGAAGATCTCGGTATCCAACTGGTTTCGTCAGCTCGAAACTCACAAACTGCAAATTAAGTTTACCTCTAATTATTTTCTTGCAGATCTTCCGTCCAGAATGAGATGGGAAGAAATAGGGCGGAAGCAGAGTGCCCAAGCCGAAGATGGACGGAGAGAAGCTGTCACCAAGCCAAACGCTTCTCCAGCCAATCTGTCTTCGGCAGCTGTTTCAAGCTCATCCAGGCCCGACAGCTCCTCCCCAACAGATCTTCGCCGCCCCAGAGTAAGAGGGAAGGAGACACGGCTGAGACAAAGAACACAAGACAACAGCGTGTCATCCTCATCATCTTGTTCGCGTCCAGGCCCACATCCCTCTGGTAGGCGACCGCTTTCGCCTGTGGACAGCGACAGCAGTTCCTCAAGATCGACCGGAAACTTGTCTGGTGACGACAGCGTCCAGAAAATGGCGCAGATTCCACCTCTGCCTGCTCGCCTGACCTTTCTAAAGAAACGGGTAAGTTTAATTAGGAAATATCATTTAAATTACGAGAGGCTACTCATGTAGCCTCTTCGCGGCAAACAAACGTTAAGTGTTTACTATTGTAATTCTCAATAAAGAAGAGGCGTCTAAAATCAGCTATGATAACAACGAGAGCCCCATCGTAGCCGAGACGGTAACACAATGAACATGATAGATATCTGAGGTGTGAAAAGATCCAGGGTTCTGACTTATCGCGCGGCTGTCGATCTAACGACCTGGAGTTTTGACTGGTTTCCACCAGATGGAACGTGATTATGCGTTAGAACTCCCCTTAAACAGTCCACCGGCCAAGGCACCTCCCCCCAGGCAGATACCCTTCGTGAAGGTTTTCCACAATACATACACGGATAGGAACCAGACACTTACCGAAACGCTCTAATTCAACCCTTTGAGGCGCAACCCTTTCCCAATGCTAAAAAAGGGCAGCCGTTGCCATCGCTCGACTTAACTACCGTACGCAGCTGGCTGTGCCCGCGCACAGCCAGCTGCGTCTAAAAATGGTCTCTAGATCTATGGCACGCGATGAACGTTTCGATCGTCCGCCATCTTTCTGGTCGTTAAGTCGAGCGATGGCAACGGCTGCCTTTTTTTTTCAGCATTGGGCCATCTAACCAGCTGTTCTCGCATTCTACTATTTTGCAGCAGATGTCAGTGCTGTTAAAAATAATCGTGACAATTTTTTTTTACGGGAAATGACGTGCTAAAAAGTAAAGGATTCTCGTGGAGTTATATCACCCGCCACTATTTTTGTAGAAATCAAATCTATTCTTCGCGACTGGCAACAGTCAAAACATCAGAGTTTGGTGTTCCCGGAGCGGGTACACTGCGCGTTAACCCTTTAACGCGCAGTGGTTTCGCTCTGAGACCACCAAACTGTTGACGTTTTGACTGTTGAAGGTCACGAAGAATAGATTGGATTTCTATAAAAATAGTTGCGGGTGACATAGCTCCACGGGAATCCTTTACTTTTTAGCACGTCATTTCCCGTAAATTCCCGCACGCGCAGCCAGCTGCGTCAAAAAAAGGGTCTCTAGATCTGTGGCACGCGATGAACGTTTCGATCGTCCGCCATCTTGCTGGTAGTTAAGTCGAGCGATGGCAACGGCTGCCCTTTGTTCAGCATTGGGAAAGGGTTGCGCCTCAGAGGGTTAAAGGGTTAAAATACTGCGTATTTCATGTAACGAAGAGTTCACTTTTCTTTCTACGCACTCACGTAATGTTTCATTTTCCAGCTTGGTTTACCTGAGGACACTCCCTTGAAATTAGTGAACGGAGGACATGGCATCGAGAATCCCAGGCTCAGGCTCGAGAATCCTAGGCTGATCATGAGCGGAACGAGAAGGAGAACTCGCAAATACAAGAAGAATAAACTTCAGACTCCGACCAGTCCAGAAATTAAAGTTGCGAGGTAATTAGCTTAAATTCCTGCATCTTCTCATGTTCTACGGCAGCGTTTACCAAAGTGTGGTACACGCGAATCACCTGGAAGTACAGGAAGAACTTAGTGGGGGGGGGGGATACTCGTAGCCTGGTGCAAGCTGTACTCGGGGCAAACCTAACCTGATAGCGGAGGAGAAGGCAAGGGGTGCTCTTTCACTACTTTCCGCATGTATCGCTCCGACACTCGTTTCTCCTTCCAATCATCTGGCTGTCAACATCACAAAGCAACCCAATCACAAGGCAAATCAGCAGTACTCAATTCCTGCCAGCAGAAAAGAGGTCTATCATTGGTCAAGCTCTGGGAAGGCGTTACATCTAATTTCTGACTTAATCCTTTTAATTATTGCATTCAAGTAACACAAATATTCAATTATTTTATTACATATATTTTATTTTATCACTTAATAAAGGAAAAATGTCTTAGTTGTGCAATAAGCTGGGCAAACGGAAAGAACTATTTGAAAGCGGCGGAATGACACGGTCCATTCTGTAGCTTTACCTCCACTATCAGGTTAGGTTTGCCCCGAGTATAGACATGAGTTCGGGCTCATCTTATAAAGCCTGAGCCCGAGCCGTAATATTTAAGTCGGAGCCCAAGCCCCAAATTTCAGCTAATAGATAAATAAAAGACAATGATTTCGTCGACAGAATATTACAAACTTTGTCTCTTATGCGAATTAAAGACAAATGTAATAGCAAACTCTGAATGCACTACACTGTTATAAAAAATCTGAATTTCACAGATAATATCAACCTGGTTTTCACGGGACAATCTCCCTTATTAGTGAATAGAGGATTTTTTGCTGTTTTTTAACGGAAGCTCTGTTAAAAAAACGAAAATTATCTGTGATTCTTCGGAAAGTCTAGTGCTAAAAGGGCATTTTCCGTTCTCTTTCTGGTACCTGCGACCTCGAACTAACGAGATGTCTCCGAGTCACTTCCGCTCGTAATAAAATAATACACAGAAAGCGTATTGTTTTATTTTTGATTTTAGCAATTTTGAATGCAAAATGTTAGTTGCTCATTCTGCCTGCAGTTTAGGTTGAAGTTAAGATCCCTTAAACGTACACCTGGAAACCCTGGTACCTTGAAAAATAGCGTCGCCTTTCGCATGTAACAGACGACTGCAGATAATTGGAGTATAGTATTTTACTTCATGCTAAGTCCTTTTGCTGTGGGTGCTTACTTCTCGGTGTATTCGCTTGTGATAATTTTATTTTATATCCGAATACCAAAAGCATCTTTTTCATATTCAGAGTTGCGAAATAAATTCAACCTAAATATGGAGGGGATGATTTCGGTAAAGATTTTGCTTTAATGAAAATAGTTTTCTTACGACTGGATTATAAAAATCTCGTAGCTGTTGTAAAACAAATGAAGTTATGATATCTCCTGTCAAAGAAGTGAATAAGTACTATTTTACCTTTCTCATGTAAATAAATTTCGTTGCTGCTTTAATTAAATCTCACAGCTGGTTTAACCATGATTGCATTTCTGTATTCTGACTGTACTGTGAATTCGTTTTATAACTAGAGACTATCGTGAAATTATATTCTATTTATTAAAAAAAATATTTTTTCCATAAAGATATATGTAATGTATTTGCCTTGATTTAAAATTTATTTTCTCGGGCTAATAATCATAGGTTACAGCTCTGATAATAAAAAATGAAGAAAACGAATAATTCAAACACTATTTATAACATTATATGTACATGTATGTACGCATTTTTTTAAAAACTCTGGTGTTTTACCACCAGACCACCTCTACACCCCCCCCCAAAAAAAAATGTATTATTGATGCTGGTGGTGCACTCACAAAAATCTAATTCTATATTTTAACAACTAAGAATGCGTAAAAACTTTGTTAACGTTGTGTATCCATTTACCTACACACACACACACACACATATATATATATATGGAAAAGTTGAACTAGGACAGCTTTTTCTCACGTGTAAAATAACTGCATGAATAATGGCCTTATCACACTAAAGGGAAAATCCGAGCAACTTCGCGCTGGACCAACTTTTCCGACGGACTTGAAGGCGTGGTTATCTTTAAGGTTTGCAAAAGTAAACAAACTGTCTCCGACACCAAATAGTCATCGCATCGCTGATTTGGCGTGCAGGTTCTTATTTTACTTATCGTGCGTTGGTATATTTACATCGGATCGGCAGCAATTTCGGCAGCATCGGATGGGCAGCAATCTCTAATTCCAAAGTCCACTTGAACGCGGCCATAATTTTATTTACACGCGATTCTGACATCGAGCCAACCTGCCAAGCTTCGAACATAGTCGCCATTGCTCGAAATTGCTTATGACGCAGCAGGAAGAAGTACTCTGATTGGCCGAAATTTCGTCCGTCTCGGATTTTTTCCTTCGGAAAGGAGAAAGTTGGAGTTCGCGGTCGTCAAGGTAACGGCGGAGAAAATCGGCCGGAAACTTAATTTGTAAGGAAAGTTGGTCGGATTTTTCTCAGTGTGATAGCCCTATAAAGTACTTCAATTTCTATTTGAATGTCAGTGATTATGTCACTGGAAATGCCAGGCGGGCGAAGTGTGAAGGTCCTCCGTTCGGGTCTCGTCGCGCGTCCGTCTACTTAACCGTTCGGAGTTTTCCGTGGTTTTCTCTGAAATTTAGCGTAAATATGTGTTAGGACCCCTTAAAAAGAACCCCACGGATGGCACACTACCTGTAGTCCTAGATCTCTAGTGACTATTTTTTAATGTATAAAAACTATATTCTAGACTCTAAGGTAGATAATTTTTTTGAAGTATGTAGGTACCCGGTTTTATCGAATAATGTCGCTTATTAGAAAATAAGGCATAATATCTTTCTATTGTGATACAAAACCTCGTTCCATATTTTTAAATAATGCTTAAAATCCTTCTTTGTGATATACGGAAAAAAGAAAAATACCTTTCTCTAATAGGGAAAAAAAAAAAAAGAATTTCCTGCCTGAAAATAACGGGGAAAAAAACCTGATTCTGTGACTGAAAATAACGGAGAGAAACCGTTTTCGAAAGATAATATGTGAACGGAAATTAACCGTTTTTTATCCGACGAAAACGGTTATTTTCCGACAGCATTGCTGCCAGACAATGACCGCTTATTTCTGGAACTTTTTATAGCAGTCTTCCTAATTCTTTTATCCACGTTCATCAAACAATAATGTCTAATTTATTTCTCCGATGAATAATTTTTTAGAAATCTGTTCACAAGGAGATAATGACCTAATCAGGCCCTAATCACCAAATAGGTCCATAAAGCCTTGGTGACAGAATAAGCCCATAAAGCCCGAGTCTAAAGTAGATTTTTTTTTTTTTTAAAGAATCTGGTGGCCTCAAAATCAGGCCCGTAACTAGGTGATTTTACTAAGGGGGGGGGGGGGTCAGTGTCCCAGGATGGGTATGCATTAAAAATTATTTTTAATATCCTACTTTTCAGAGGTTTTTGGAATATTACATACGCATAATTTTAGCCATTTTATTTATTTAAATGCTTTATTAATTTCATCGCGTGTTTTAATTGGATTTTATTTTAATTCAATTTTGAGTTTCATTAATGAATGAACATTTATTTTTGCAACCATTTAATTTTATTATCACAATAAAACTGACTTTTATTTACTGCTACGGTAAGTATAATGAGCAGTAATGCTGAGCATTCGTTTTCTTCATTGTTGAAGTGAGTTACTTTAGTGGTGGTAAATCAGGATTTTAGATCTTATTCCAAAGGGGCAACTTTTTTCCGTTAGGAGCACTCCCCGAAATGAACCCCCTGCCTACGGGATTACTCAAAACAGCAATATTGGTCATTAAAAATATTTATATACTATTTTAATGTAAAAATTCATGCTTGGAAAACAAATCAACTGCCTTTTTTTTAGTTATTGTATTTTTCTATCAAACCTTTATGCATGCCTACAAGTATAGTGCATTCTCGATTATAAATGACTTCGACAGAATATCACAAATTGAGTTTAGATTTGAGAACAGCCTTATAAGTAAAGCGTATAATTAAGTTTCTGGTTTTCCCTGCTTAGTTAAATAACATTTGTTGAAACCCCCGACATTAGTTTGAACTGAGCCAACTGTATTTATTTATTTTTTCATACACTCTTTTGGACACGAATAGACTTCAAATAATAACGGGCCCACGGCATCAGAGAGTATAGATCGGGCCCTGCATGGGCTAAGTTCTCTTTCATTTCACAAAAGAAGAATCAAAAGTCTTGTTTTTCAGCATTTGTGGACATTAAGTAATCTTCACCCTTTGCAGCGCAGCCCTTTCCCAATGCCGAAAAAGTTTAAGCGTTGCCATTGCTCGATTTAACTACCAGCAAGATGGCGGCCGATGGAATCGCCCATCGCCTGCCACAGAACTAAAGAACATTTTTGACACAGCTGGCTGTCACCGATGGGCTATTCTATCAACCGACATGCTGCTGGTAGTTAAACCGAGCGATGGAAACGGCTGCACGTTTTCGGCACTGGGCAGTCTACCTGGTTTACCTTCTATTTTCATCAGAATCCCCAGTTCTCAACAGATGCCGATACTGATAAAAATAATTCTGACATCCATTTTACAAATAATCGACACTTTTTACAGGAGACTACTAAGTACAAAAGGATTCTCGTGTATAACTACGTCCTATTTAAGTATTTTATTAAAATCAAGATACATTCTTCGTGAGTCACAGAACAGTCAAAATGTCAGAGTTGTGTCCTCACGGCGGGGACACCGTGCGTTAAAGGGTTAAGGCCTTATTACACGGACAAAATTTCGAGCAATTTGGTTACCGCAACCTCGATCCGGCGAGTCGATGAGAGAATGCAGGGTTGCCATAATTAACAAACTCGGCTGTGTTCGCAAGTGCCAGAAATTCGCCGAATGGGCAAATGCTTGATCATTTAATTATAGGTAGCGTACCGTTTCAGCAAACTTTTTAAATATTTGAGATCTCGAGGGTTCCACAAATGTGGAATTTTACGAATGCTTCCAATTAGATCCATTTACATATCGCTATTCCATTTGGGAGACATTTTTTCCTCGCTCATCACACAATTGGTATAGAGTCTTCCGCCATCTTGTGACGTAGAAATAGGAATCGCAGCGATTGACTAGCATTCCAGCAACCAGCAATATTTTCACCTCTGAACGAAAAAGTTGGAGTTGACCGTTTTCCAGGTTACCGAGGGAAATTTACAGGAAAGACGTTTCCGCAACTGGTTGCAGGAACCAGGTTGTTGAAAATTTTGTTCGTGTCACAAGACCTAGACAAACAGAAATCAGACACTTCTCAACCTTCTTTGTATAGAGTTAACCCTTTAACGCGCAGTGTTCCCACCAAACTCTGACGTTTTGACTGTTGCCAGTCACGAAGAATAGATTTGATTTCTATAAAAATAGTTGCGGGTGACAGAGCTCCATGAGAATCCTTTACTTTTTTAGCACGTCCTTTCCCGTCAAAAAATGGTCACGATTATTTTTAACACCACTGACATCTGCCGAAAAATGGAAGAACGCGAGAACAGCTGGATAGATTGCCCAATGCTGAAAAAAGGGCAGCCGTTGCCATCGCTCGATTTAACTACCAGCAAGATGGCGGACGATCGAAACGTTCATCGCGTGCCACAGATCGAGAGACCCTTTTTTGACACAGCTGGCTGTGCCGGCACAGCCAGCTGTGTCAAAAAAGGGTCTCTCGATCTGAGGCACGCGATGAACGTTTCGATCGTCCGCCATCTTGCTGGTCGTTAAGTCGAGCGATGGCAACGGCTGCCCTTTTTTCAGCATTGGGAAAGGGTTGCGCCTCCTATACCCCTAACATATAAGTAAGATCGCTTCTCCTGAGCTTTGCTTTGTAATTCTCGTTCTTTTAACGTGTTCATTAACAGATTTCAAATTAACACAGCTGTTCAAATTTAGGTCCAGATGCAGAGTATGCCGAAAGATGTTTGACTCGATAGGACTTCGCGACAGGCACATGCAGTGCCACAGTGGCTTGAAGAGGTACCTCTGCACGTTTTGCGGCAGAGGTTTCAACGATACTTGTGACCTGAAGATTCACACAAGGATACACACAGGTGCGTTCAAACTCAATAGCTTCGTACGTAACAGGCATACAATTAACCCATTCGTGCCTGGATATTTTTGCGACTTTCTTCGATTTTTGCTAACACCAGCAGTAATTGATAAATTTCTGATGTCAACTTCTTGAACAAGGGATGATTTTATTTAAAATCACTATGTATACAAATTGAAATGTCAACATCCTATATGGCCATATTAAAATATTTTGTGGAATTGAGGTTCAATTCTCGCGAATAAAGGCTAGGAAAAATAAATAACGTTTCCGACTGATAGCGAAAATGCCGTCCCAAAAAAGGGACGCTAGGCATAAATGGGTTAAGAAAAAATCTGGAGTGACTCCACTCGACTTTCCGAACACTTACGATTAAGATCATTACCAAGCATTTAAATAAATTTTAATAGATGAATAATTCAAACATATATACCAAATTGAAGCACAATCGAATGCACCGTTTAAATGCTTGCGCACTTTCCAGAATTCCCCCCCCCCCATAGACCATAATGTGAAAGAAATCTTTGTCTCGTAGCCCTATAGAAAAACTATACACGTCCTACACTATATAAGTCCTATACACACCAAAATCAATACTGTTATTATGATGGTGGTTTATAACATATATACCCAATTAGAGCTCAATCGAATGTACCGTTTTAACGCTAGCGCACTTTCAAGAATTTTCCCCATAGGCCATAATGTAAAAGAAATCTTTGAAATAGCCCTGTAGGAAAACTAGAATTCCTATACATACCAAAATCAATACCGGTCTTGCAACGGTGGTTTATAACATATATGCCCAATTTTAGCTCAATCGAATGCCCCGTTTAGGAGTTATCGTGTTCCTTCACACACACACACACACACATACATCTCGTAAAAACAGCATAAATGAATTCAGAAGACCTCAAAACGTGTAAAATCACCAAAATCTCGAAGTCGAATTTTTTCATGACTACAATACTTTCCTTACATGGTACATTTTCGGAAAGTAAAAAGAAATGAGCTATTTTTGATGTATGTGTGTATATAAAACGTTATGTACTTTTGTTTTTGTATTAACAGACTTTTTAGTATTTTTAAGTTTAGAAATAAGCAGATTTATTAGCAATTGAGAGGTATTAAAATCAGTCAGGCTTTTTAGCCTCTCCATAATAAGTCCAAACAATTTGTCACTTTTAAAATTTGTCAAATGCGTCAATAAATCTTCAAAACTGAACCAAGCTTGGCGATATCTTCGAAATTTGGCTAGAAACAGGCAAACGCCGCAGCTTATTACAAAGGAAAGGTAGAGTTAGAATATGACTGGCGAAGATTGTAAGATAGTTTTAATAGGGGATTTTAATATAGATTTCAATGCCGAAGAAATGTTTTATGGAACAGGGAAGACAAACGCGGTACACTCATACATTATGATACACTTTCCAAATGGTGTTTATAAAGGTGAAGTATAGTTAGAATATGCCTTGCGAAGATTGTTAAGGGGACAGCCTACTTTTAAGAAAGGGAAAATGTAGAAATTTTAGTTCAACTTTCATAATTTAAAAAAAAAATAATGAATGCATGTAGAAACACAATTTTTTTTTCAGTTAACTACTATGACATTACTCTATTGATTAAAAATATTATTGTAGTTTATTATAAAGGTGATAATTTAAAAAATATTATTTTACCACACAATATTGTAAAAACAATTCAAGGGTACTTTCCCACTGCGCGCAAGATATCTCAATTAGAATTCCTTTGATCCTCATAATTTTTTTCTAAATTAAACAAAACATTATAATTAACAATCTAAACTAAAATGGTTTAATTATTTTCATAATTTAAATTTAAAAAAAATATTTAATCTAAAAGTTTAAATTATCATAAAAATTTTGATAGTTTTACAATCATAACTTTTTTTGTATGAAACACAACCATTTCATTTTAGTTCATTTTGTTCATTATATTAAAATAAATGCCTGAGAAAATTTTCAAGTTGATATCTTAAATAGTTTTTAAAATATCATGCGCGAAAACTTGAAAAACAGTGTTTTGAGAAAACGCCAATTAAAGTTCAAATTGTAGTTTTGGAACATAAATTTAATTTTTAAAAATTAAAAACATTTTCTATTGAAACATTTACTATTTAAAAATAATTTTACTGAGTATTTAAAATGATTAACCCAAAATATGTTTTAATATGGCTTAAGAAACATCAATCTAAAGAAAAGCTCGACAATTGTAAATATGAAAAAATATGTACATACCTTAACAAAAGATACATTTTTAGGATATAAAGGCACGAATATTGGTAAAGTACATTATTTGAAGTTATTTTAATAATTATATTCATGTATATATTTTTTTACTATGCAACATAAAAATTTGATTTTATTTCACTTTATGAACTTTTCGATTTAAAATTTTCCGCTTTCATGCACATTGCCTTCGTTTTCTTTTATTGCCTCAAACTGAGAACTGTTGAGCATTTTTCTGGCTCTTCGAGTTTCTAAATTAAATTCTGTACATTTCTTTTCTGCCTCTTTTAACCTTTTAGTGTCAACATTAGTTGCAGCTTCTACAGCATGCTGCCCAACTTGCGTTTACATTTTCCTTTTTATCTCAATAAATAATTGTCATACAGAAAAATGGTTGGTATCAATCTTTTTAGAATAAAGTAAACTATTTAATGAGATAAAAATTTCAAAATCAATTTTTGGGGCATTTTAAAAGTAGGCTGTCCCCTTAAAAATTTTTGGTAGGCGTTTTTAATATAAATTTAATTCTGAAGAAGAGTTTTGTGGAACAAGAAAGACAAACACGGCACACTCATGGAATAGGATGCCCATTCCAAACATTATTTAAAACGGCGAAGTATAGTTCGAATGTGCATGGCGAAGATAGTAAAAATGTTTCAGTAGACGATTTTAAGATAAATTACGATTCCAAACATGTGTTTTATGGAACAAGGAAAAAAATATGATACACTCTTGAATCATGATACACTTTCAAACTTAAGGGAATAAGGAAGAAATATAGAGACGACGCATGGATTATGACACGCTTTTAACCCTTTAACGCGCAGTGTTCCCGCTCTGGGAACACCAAACTCTGGCTTTTGACGATTGCCAGTCACGAAGAATAGATTTGATTTCTATAAAAATAGTTGCGGGTCACTTAGCTCCACGAGAATCCTTTACTTTTTAGCACGTCATTTTCCGTAAAAAAATTGTCACGATTCTTTTTAACAGCACCCGCATCTGCTGAAAAATGAATGAACGCGAGAACAGCCGGATAGATTGCCCAATGCTGAAAAAAGGGCAGCCGTTGCCATCGCTCGACTTAACGACCAGGGATGTGCCGGGCACAGCCAGCTGTCGTCAAAAAAGGGTCTCTAGATCTGTGGCATGCGATGAACGTTTCGATCGTCCGAACTCTTGCTGGTAGTTAAGTCGAGCGATGGCAACGGGTGCCCTTTTTTCAGCATTGGGCCATCTATCCAGCTGTTCTCGCATTCTCCCATTTTTCAGCAGATGTCAGTGCTGTTAAAAATAATCGTGACCATTTTTTTACGGGAAACGACGTGCTAAAAAGTAAAGGATTCTAGTGGAGCTACGTCTCACCCGCAACTATTTTTATAAGAATCCAATCTATTCTTCGTGACTGGCAACAGTCAAAACGTCAGAGTTTGATGTTCCCAGAGCGGGAAACACTACGCGTTAAAGGGTTAATATATATAGCACTTTAGTGCGTATTTAAAATATGAAAATGTGTTTCAGATTTTAATTTTTTTTTTCCTTTTGCAGTATTCTTGCTAAGCACGCCGATGATGTCCTGTTTTCCTTTTTTCAGGCATCCGACCTTACAAGTGCGCATAAGTGTGAACTCTCCTTCCATCAACGTTTTTGCTTGGAGTCCCACGCTCTGAAGGCCCACGGCATCCGGCCCGCGTTCGACCCTACAGAGAAGCGTTTCAAAGTGTACGTGTGCGAGGAGTGCGGCCAAGCAACCACGGAGCCCGAGGTGCACTTCGTGCACATGGAACTAAAACACCCGAACTGCCACGGGTTGTTGAAGTTTTATCACAGGCGAAACTACCAATTTACCGATGTGTATCTCAGTTTGCTGGGAAAAAATCGTTAAATAAGATTTTTCCCCCCTTTTATGAATGGGTGATATAGAATAGTTTTTTAAGAGTGCATTGTTAAGGGGACAGCCTACTTTTAAAATGCCCCAAAAATTGATTTTGAGATTTTTATCTCATTAAATAGTTTACTTTATTCTAAAAAGATTGATACCAACCATTTTTCTGTATGACAATTATTTATTGAGATAAAAAGGAAAATGTAAACGCAAGTTGGGCAGCATGCTGTAGAAGCTGCAACTAATGTTGACACTAAAAGCATAAAAGAGGCAGAAAAGAAATGTACAGAATTTAATTTAGAAACTCGAAGAGCCAGAAAAATGCTCAACAGTTCTCAGTTTGAGGCAATAAAAGAAAACGAAGGCAATGTACATGAAAGCGGAAAATTTTAAATCGAAAAGTTCATAAAGTGAAATAAAATCAAATTTTTATGTTGCATAGTAAAAAAAATATATACATGGATATAATTATTAAAATAACTTCAAATAATGTACTTTACCAATATTCGTGCCTTTATATCCTAAAAATGTATCTTTTGTTAAGGTATGTACATATTTTTTCATATTTACAATTGTCGAGCTTTTCTTTAGATTGATGTTTCTCTAGCCATATTAAAACATATTTTGGGTTAATCATTTTAAATACTCAGTAAAATTATTTTTAAATAGTAAATGTTTCAATAGAAAATGTTTTTAATTTTTAAAAATTAAATTTATGTTCCAAAACTACAATTTGAACTTTAATTGGCGTTTTCTCAAAACACTGTTTTTCAAGTTTGCGCGCATGATATTTTAAAAACTATTTAAGATATCAACTTGAAATTTTTCTCAGGCATTTATTTTAATATAATGAACAAAATGAACTAAAATGAAATAGTTGTGTTTCATAGAAAAAAATTTATGAGTGTAAAACTATCAAAATTTTTATGATAATTTAAACTTTTAGATTAAATATTTTTTTTTAATTTAAATTATGAAAATAATTAAACCATTTTAGTTTAGATTGTTAATTATAATGTTTTGTTTAATTTAGAAAAAAAATTATGAGGATCAAAGGAATTCAAATTGAGATATCTTGCGCGCAGTGGGAAAGTACCCTTGAATTGTTTTTACAATATTGTATGGTAAAATAATATTTTTAAAATTATCACCTTTATAATAAACTACAATAATATTTTTAATCAATAGAGTAACGTCATAGTAGTTAACTGAAAAAAAATTGTGTTTCTGTATGCATTCATTATTTTTTTTTTTAATTATGAAAGTTGAACTAAAATTTCTACATTTTCCCATTCTTAAAAGTAGGCTGTCCCCTTAAATGAGATTTATTTTTTCCCTTATAAATGGCTGATATAGAATAGTTTTTTAAGAGTGTATTGTTAAATGAGATTTATTTTTTCCCTAATAAATGGCTCATATAGAATAGTTTTTTAAGAGTGCATTGTTAAATAAGAATTATTTTCCCCCCCTAATAAATGCCTGATATATTAGGTTGTAACGAAAGTTTCCCGCCACCGCAAACATCGTCAGCACACAGTTCTCGTTGGCGTATTAGCTCATATTTTGTCAAACGATTTTTGGCATTTGAAAGAAAGAGGTTTACTTTATAACATTGTGTTGTGAAATCTTTAAAAAATATAGTTATCATTAAGTATAAGGTGTCTCAAATGGAACTATCACTCTAGAGGATTGGAACCATCATTTACTTCCAGTTAATTCCATCAACTAATTAATTAGCCCTAAAAATAAATTTTAATATAATTAACACAATTTAGTTAGTTAATATACTTCACTTTATGGGTGGTTGAATGAGGCGCAATCCAGCCTCCACAAAATAATTAATCAGTCATAAATGTACTTGACCATAGAATTGAAAAAAAAAAATTCTATATTTCCAAATATGGAAATTCTTCAAAATAAAATACAAATTATACTATGAAATTGATTACAAAATCAGTCGTTTGTCTCGATTTTGGCCAGCAGTATTGCTCAACATGAAGTGTTGCGATATTGAAAGTTTTAAAACATGTCCTGCTTTTAAGTTTATGTTATGCTTATTTCCCTAT
Organism: Cheiracanthium punctorium; assembly: GCA_038373885.1. NCBI lineage: Eukaryota > Metazoa > Arthropoda > Arachnida > Araneae > Cheiracanthiidae > Cheiracanthium > Cheiracanthium punctorium. The sequence continues at coordinate 63,377 of JAWZYV010013509.1, forward strand.
AAGTAGAGTCTATAATTCGCACATAACATTATTTAAATTTTGATTCATCCCATGGAAAAAATAAAAGAAACTTATCAGCATCGCCCATATACTGATCGATCTGGCCAGAAAACGGCGTGACAACAGTCACTTCAAACTTTAGTCATAACTGCCCGAGGCTTACTGGCGGAACGGTTAGCACGCGGGCCTCCCAGCCCATACTTCCCGAGATCGAACATAGCCACGGACGTTTGATGGAAACAGATTAAAATAACTTAAAATTTCAGCATAGAGGGGAAAATGCGTGGAAAAATAAAGTATGAGGGGCAAGTTCGCCGACGGGCGCCCCGTGCATTTGGAATTTTTTTTTTTTTTTTTGGAATTTTTTTAAAGCTTGAAATTAAGCTTGCTATGTCAAGCTTAATTCAAGCTGGGCAAGTGTAGGAATGTAGGAATCCACCAGAGGGGCCGACCCAAGGGTTTACGGCTTTAATCCCTCTGGGGAAACATTTATTTATAATCATAAAATACAAACTATGCCGCAGGCAGATCTCAGAAGCCTGCAGCAGAACAAACAACAAAAGAACATAAAAAGTCAAAATAATAAAAATAAGAACAAAAAGAGCAACCTCCACAATGGCTTCACCAGCACTGTCAACCATATCTACCATACAATCCAATCAATGTATATTTACAACTTTTGATTTTTTTTTTTTTTTTTAAAGTCCGTATTTTAATAAGGCATAAATTATAACAATATGCAGATAAATGATACAAAATGCAGAACACAAAATTACAAAAACCGAATTAATGCAGAACCGAATTAATGCCCGACTTATGCTCCTGGGCATTCCCAAAGAAGTGACGGCACAAATCATCGAAAATGACATCAAATCAATGGATGACAAGTATGAGATAAGACGCGGTGCGCCCATTGGGATCGAAGAATATCGTTTCATGGATCATTGGCGTTGACGGATATACACAGACAGAGTTAAGTAAAAGAGACAAATTTTGCAATGCGATGCACAAAGTAGTTCCCTTCGTCGATGCCCCAAGGTGCGTCAAGTGCCCGGGTCTAGGCCATCGTATATATAACTGCCCCTCGGACAAACAGTATTGCGCGAAATGTATGTTGAATCATGATTCACGAAGGTGTACGGTAGAGGACTATGTTTGCAAAAACTGTTATGAAATCCAGGACGACACCGGTGGGATAGACTATAAACACCGAGCTGACTCCCCACAGTGTCCCAGTTATAGAATTTTTAAGGATAATTTAATATTACAAAGTCGTAAAACAAGATTAAATTAAAAAAAAATATTTATATATATATGGCTTTCTAGATTTCACTATAAGATAGTCTTTACTTAATCTTTCACATGAATTGTATATATATATTTAAAAAATGTAATAATAATAATGGTATAATAACAACAAAGAAATAGCCTTCGCTGCTCACTTAATTTCCTTCTACTGTATTCTTATTATAATGACAAACCCTAACACCGCAACCTCCAATGATAAAAAAAATATTCTGCAAATAAATCTCAACCACTGCAAAAGTGCCAATTTACAGTTATTTAATTTTATAAAAGAAGTCAACGCAATCTATAACACAATAAAAAAAATACATGTGATTGCGTATCGGGATCCCTCGCTCTTAAATGGAAAATTTTACGGCTGCCCAACCAATATCAGAGACTTTAGATCGAATGCTAATACGTGTGGAATCTTAGTTCTCGACCAAAATATGCAGGCCCTGGCTGTTGAAAAAAGCAATAATAACATATTTGTTAAAATATACAATGGAAACAACTATCTAATAGTAGCATCACATTATACCCCTCCTAGGGATGATCTGGCCCAGGACTGTTCTATTGGAAAAATATCAGTAACAAATTAAACAATGTATTAATCCTAGGAGATTTTAATGCGCACAATACTCTCTGGGGCTATGGGGACAGAAATGAGAGAGGTAGATTTCTACAAGAACTTACATGTGAATTAGATCTAATAGTAATTAATGACCCCATGGCCCCTGCTACTTTCACACATATAGGAAATAAGGGACATCCGGATCTTACAATAGCTTCTAATAATATTACCAATAAAATTACACAGTGGCAAGTTTTATTAGACGAAAACGGCTCTGACCATCGATATATACATACTCAATTAGACTTTAAATTAAAAATAGCACTCGACTATAAATATAAAACCAAATATGGTAATTTCAAAAAGTTTAATAACTTATGGTACAGCAGAGTAAAACCAATAGTACAAGATCTGACCGAAAACAATACCACAAAAGAATTTCAAAATATATTTAATAAACTCCACAAAACCTGGATTGAAATTAATGAATCATCATTTCGTAAAAAAGAAGAAAATACTGTAATTAAAATCAATTGGTGGAATAAAAATTTAACTGTACAAAGAAATAAATTAATAGCTTTATATAGAAAGAAAACAAACAATCCCGACAACAATAATCTAAAAATAACTTATAATAGGGTCGGAGCCGAGTACAGAAAATCTATTACAATAGCTAAGGAACAGTCCTGGAAAAACTTTTGTCAAGAACAAAGTAAAACTTATGGATATTGCTTTAAAATAGCCAAGGGTTTGCATGGCTCCGGCTTTCTGGAAACCATTTTTGATAGTAATGATATAACGAATGATTATGACACAATATTAAAGATATTAGTTAACACCCACTTTCAAACCACTCCTTCTGATAATAGCCCGGATTCTGCTCAGACCTCCTTACAGTGTTCTCCTCTTTCTGCTCCCATACTCGATACAATAGACTATACTAAAGAACCTCTGACAGAAACAGAATTGCTTAGAGCCATTGCTGCTCAAAATCTTAAAAAGGCATCCGGATTGGACAAAATCGATGTATATATATTGAATAACCTAAAAAATAAGTACAGATCAGACTTGTGGAAAATTTATAACAGCTGCCTTAAGATGGGGTCCTTTCCGGATGCCTGGAAAATAGCTTTAATCATATTTTTTAAGAAAAATAATAAAGACCCAAAGTTACCCAATTTATATAGACCTATCAGTTTGCTAAGTACCGCCGGAAAAATACTGGAAAGACTCATAAAAAACAGAGTAATGAACGCATTAGAAAACAAAAAATTCTTTCACGATAATCAGTATGGTTTTCGAGAGGGCAGGGGCACGGTGGACCTGTTATGCAAAGTTGTTGGCCGCTTAAAGACTCTAAAATCTTTATATAAATATGTCGTCCTGGTGTCCTTTGACATCCAGGGCGCATTTGACAATATTGAATGGTCCATAATTAAAAATGAAATAGATAGATCCCCTTTACCAAATTATTTAAAAATGATTTTAAAATATTATTTACATAACAGAGAAATAGTAATTAAAAATAGCACAGCACAAACTATTTATAATATATATAAAGGTTGCCCACAGGGATCTTGTCTTGGCCCTCTCCTATGATTGATCGCTGCCAATACAGTACTTGTACAAATGGAAGAAAACGAAAATTTCTAGGCATATGCTGACGATTTCATACTAATAGATTCGGAAAATACAATAGAAAAGCTACAAAATAAAACCAATTCAAAAATAGCAAAACTAAATGACATTTGTAATAAATTAAAATTAAAAATATCAGTTCAAAAAACGCAAGCGATCACCATAGGCATAAAATCTAGAACCAAAGCTCGATACAAATTAAACAATCAAAAAATAAAATCAGTAAACGAATTAAAATACTTAGGAATAATAATAGATAATAAACTAACATTTACTCCACACATAAAATATCTAAACGAGAAAGTAACTACTTTTATTAATAACATGTCCCTGGTGAGTGGTGTGTCTTGGGGGGTAAGACCTGATATGTTAAAAACTTGGTACAAAACTGTAACCGAAAAACAAATAACGTATGCTGCCCCCGCCTGGGCCACTAATCTCACCAGGGAATCCGTTTCTAAACTGTGGGCAATCCAGAAATTAGCTTTAATAAAAATATCCAAGGCCCATGCCAATACTGCCCATTCCGCGCTTTGTGTAATTACAGGTATCCCTCCTATTGAACTCGTCTTAAAACGTGAAATAGATAAATACGATGCATTATACCTAAATAAAATCATACAAAATCCAGATCTACCTGACAGTTACTCAATAGAAAGAGCAATACCCTCGCATCATTATCCCGACAGTAACAGGTTAAACAAGCAAATTAAATTCATAGATTCAATAGACGAAGGTGTAATAGATGAGAAATATATTAATATATATACCGATGGATCTAAAATGGACAATGGCACTGCATTCGGTTATCTAGTCAGCAATAATAAAAATGATATAAGGAAAAAATATTCTGAAAGACTTCATACCCACAATAGCATCTATCAAGCGGAACAACAAGCAATAGTTACGGCGTTGCAGTGGGCAGTGGCAAATAACTATAAAAACATCAAGATTTATACTGATAACAGGTCCACGGTCGAGAAACTAAGATCTTTACATCCTTATACCGAAATCTTGCTGGCACTATACGATTTAATCAAAAACAATAATGATATAAATATAATAATTATCTGGATTAAGGCACAGTTGGGACACTGGGGGAATGAAATAGCGGACCAACTTGCCAAATCACCATTAATTAATAATGAACCCATAAGCAACAGAAAACTATCAGTCCCAAGATCAAAAATAGTCTATATAATAAATAAAAACCTGAACGATAATTGGCAGGCTTGGTGGCAAAATAGTGAAACAGGACGCTATACTTATAATTTTTTACCAAACGTAAAACACAAATTTGACTTAAATAATACAATAGCAATAAAATTTATCACTGGCGGGGGCAGCTTCCCAAAATACCTCAAAAGAATAAATAAGAGAAGCTCAGATAATTGCGATTGCGGCACATTGGGTGACCCACTCCATTATGTTTTTGGGAGCTGTCCCTAATGCTTCATGTAATCAGAAGAAATAACAACATAAATCAATATGAAAACTTCATGCAAATAATACAAATTCCAATGATAATGAAATTGATAAAAGAAAACTATAACAAATTAATAGAAATATATAGCGATATTAAATTTAGATATAACTAGCTGAAGTACCCGTTCTTCGCACGGGAATGAATGGACTTTTTGATATTACGATTTGTGGTGATTACTATTCATTGTAATAAACATATATAGCAAAGTGGATATCGCTTTATATTGTGTCCAATAATCATGCATACCGAATTGCAAGGCAATCTTTTGTACGGTGCAGAAGGCCATGCGGCGTAGCGCAATCTAGTGGCGAGTTTTAGCAAAACGGATACGGCGAAAATATTTTTCGCATTCAGATATCGATGTATACGAATTTTCATGACTATCGGCTGGACAGTCCTGAAGTTCATGAGTTGACGCGACATCTAGTGGTAAGTTATAGAAAAATGGATAGCGCCAAACTCTTCCCCGTGTTCAAATATCTATGTATACCTATTTTCATAGCGATTATTTGCACAGTCAAGAAGTGATACACTGCAGAGCCATCTAGTGGTTCAATAAAGTAATGATTTGCTACAGCGCCGTCAAGTGGCGAGTTATAGCAAAATGGATAACGCCAAAATATTCTCATTGTTCAAATAGCTATGTATACTGATTTTCATAGCGACCGTGTTCAACTATCTATGTATACCAATTTTCATAACGATCATTTGCACAGTCAAGAAGTGATACACTGCAGGGCCATCTAGTAGTTAATTAAAGTAATGATTTGCTGCAGCGTCATCTAGTGGCGAGTTAAAATAATAATGCATTGCAGTGTCATCTAGTGGTGAGTAACATCAAAAGGAACGCAGTTAGAATATATTCTTCGTGCTCAAATGTGTAAGTATAAAAAATTTTATGCCGATCGGTCGAACGGTATAGAAGTTGATGCTTTGCAGCGCCATTTAGCGGCAAGTTACAGCAAAATGGATAGTGAAAAATATTCTCCGTGTTCTAATATTCGCGTGTACCAAATTTCATCGAAATCGGTTGGACGATATTCGCATAGCAAACGGCTAAACGGAATAGAATTCAACGTTGTGCTGCGGCACCAAGTGGCAAGTTAAGGAAAACGGATAGCATAAAAACCTTCTCCATCATAAAAGACTTAGGTGAATCAAATTTCATCGTGCAACGGTGCTGGAGTTTTTCAACCTCATAAACACATACCAACTTTCATTTTTATCTATAACCAGTGTTATTATATATACCAGTCTCAAATAAAATCCAGTTTCAAATCTAAGCCTCGCCAAAGTGCCAACATACGCCATTTTGCAAGAGTATTTTCAGGGAATCATTCGAAGCATTGACTTAGCAGCAATCAATATGGGAAATGGTTCGACCGCCAATTTATTTCAAAATTGGAATCCCTTAATACAGCCAATTTTTTTAAAAATTATCAACTATAATGTGTTTTATTCATCGTTACTCCGATGTACTAAATGAGAAGATTTCAATTTTCTGAAATTTGGCGGAATTCCCCCAACTTAAATCAATGTACTCAAATGGCGAGAATTGTGAAGTTAGATCGCTTGAAATCCCTTAATAACTGCATTATTTCTTCAGGGATCATTAAAATTTAATTGTATTCTAATAAAACCTTTGCACTATTGTTTTCAAAAATCTATTTCCTTAAGCTCTCAATAAATTGCGCCAGGCCGAAAACTGTGCAAACCGCTAGAACTCACTTACTCAAAATCCATATTTCAGCCATTTTATTTTTTCGCCAAACTAAAAAAATTTACACATTAGCCTCGGAAATCTTCAATTCTTATTGTTTTGCGTGTAAAGCATTACATTCCTGCTCTGATTTCCCATGCACACGATATTATAATTAAAAAAAAATAACCTTACGAATATAAACTAACAAAAAAAAATCATTATTATTCTTTTATTTTTACTATGAGAATTTAAAACATTTTATTCGGCAAAATCGCCACACATGGCAACCACGATCCTTATTTAACACTTTTTCACTACAGGGGTTACAATTACGGAAAGCTTTTTGCGTGAAGAGCATAAAAAATCTCTTAAATTCCGGGAACGGGTGGACTTTCAAAGTTTTAAAGTGGACTACAATTTATTCTATATTATTTTACATATCTGTGCTAAATTTCAGGCCGATAGGTTCATTTTTGTGGATTTGTATACGAACGACATTTTATTCGGCAAAATCGCCACACATGGCAGCCACGATCCTTATTTCACACTTTTTTCACTACAGGGGTTACAATTACGGAAAGATTTTTGCGTGAAGAGCATAAAAAATCCCTTAAATTCCGGGAACGGGTGGACTTTCAAAGTTTTAAAGTGGACTATGATTTATTCTATATTATTTTACATATCTGTGCTAAATTTCAGGCCGATAGGTCCATTTTTGTGGATTTGTATACGAATCAAATCCACAAACAAACAAACAAACAAACAAACAAACAAACAAACAGAATTTCATTTTTATTTATAAGATTAATCCCCCCGAAGTAAAAAAAAAAAACTCTTGAATCTTTAAAAAAAAAAAAAAAAAACGAAATGAAATGAAATGGATGTATTTGATATAAACGATACAAACGCGGTTAATATACAGCGATGAGTATGGCGCGTTTCAATTAAGTTATTGTGTATTTTGCTGGGCAAGTGTAAACTAGAACACTGAAACTAGACACTAGAACGCTTGCATTAAGCTTACACGCTTGAAATTTTCAAGCTTAATTCAAGTTTATTGACTTGATAAATCAAGCTTGCTGCAAGCTTGATGCAAGTTTGCTGTGCTGTCTGGGTAAATGATAAAATAAATAAAAAACTTTGTTAAAAAAGCACATCTTACAAATAACATTTTATATGTGCTTTTTTAACAAAGTTTTTATTTATTTTATATGATTTTGCTTTTGTAATCAGTTCTCCCTGCTCAATTAATTCATTTCTAGCCCTTAAGGACTATGGGACAAATATGTCCTATAATTTCAAAAATCGTTTTATAAATTATCGAATGCAAAAAGTTTATAAATTATATTTTATTTTCATGTTACTGCGACATAATAATCTTAATATTGGCCAAAAAAAAGTTAAATTGTTTTTTAAATATGTATATATTTTTTAAAAATTGCAAATGGGTAAGGAGGGCGCCACCTCTGCTTGCATACTGCCAAGTTTCTATTCTTATTTAAGATTAATTTCAGATTAAATTGGTATAATCCCAAATAGTATTGCGAACTGAATGTGAAGTCACCGTGACTTCGCATGACCATCACGTAATATACCGAATGAGTCACAAATGAGTCACCTTAAATAACGAATATCCATCCGCGGCACGTCGCAACGTGACGTAAGCGTAAAGTAACAGTGTGACATTGTGACTTTAATGTGACATCCGAACAACGCCGTGTCACTGATTATGCAGTTATCTTTGAGTTGAATAAAAGAAATTAATCGAATTTCAGAAAAAAAGTTGTGAATCTTCATCTCTGACGGTTTAGAGAGGAAGATACGTCCCAACTATCTAAATAAAATCTATCTAACCATTTTTCACAAAACTTTACATAGACGTTACTTATATCGCAATTTAGCAGCTTTGCTTATTGAAAATCTCCGTACTCTTCCGCAAATCTTATGGTCCTTAAAGGATCGAACGGATTTCGTTTTTATTTGGCTATCCATTTTGTTTTTCCTTCCTTGCACCGTGCATTTTAATAACGAGATGCAAATTATCCATGCAGAATCTCAAAATGAAATATTTAAAACTTACACAGAAAATTTTCCACCGAGTTCTGATTGTTTAAGTACCTTTTATGTGCGTTATTTTACAAAGTTTTAACTATTTCAGCTTTTAAAAAACAGTTTTCTTTGAGTGTTTTTTGTCAGAATCTCAAATGTTCATAATATATTTTGCTTCTAACTTCTAAATAAAAAGTGTGATGGGATTATAATTATTATATTTTTTTTTTGGTTTTAGTCTTTATTATATATATATATATAACACTTTCCTTTTGCATTTATTTACTCATATTAAAAATTGTGTTCATTTTTCAAGGAAAATATATCATGTAAATAAAATATGCTGAAATGTGTGTGAAAAGGAGAGAGGATAAAATACAAATGTGTTATATAAATACAAAAGAGGTAAATTGGTACAATGGCTAAATATTATTTGTGTTAGATGTTGCACGTTTTTCGATTTCAGCCGAGGCTGCTTAATGGAATAGCCAACTGGCCACAAAAATTTATTCTAATAAGCGTAGTATTCCATAATCCGGGATTACATTGACTAAATATTACGGTGTAGTACATTGAAAATTTATTACAATAAACGGAATAATTCCTTTAACTGATATTCCATTAAGCTGGTTCGACTGCATTTAGCTGTGAATTTTGTAGCTTTTAATTTTTTTAAAATTAGTATTTCAAAAAGGTCTTTCTTCTGTGTTTAAAAGGGTGATTTTTAACCACTACTGCTTTTAGAACTTGTGAAGCTCTGTCACTGTCCGTCTTTATATGTATATATATTTATCAATAGATAGAAGAAAGATTTTTTAAAAATTAAATTTGATATTTAATATTGATTTCAACTGTGATCGCTTTAAATTTATGAAACTATATTTGAGAGTATTTATGAATTGGATATTTAAATTTTTGTTAATAATGTTTTTTGAGTATATTGTATAATTTAGTTTCAGAAAAAATATACCTTGGTACGAAATTAAAACTAGTCAGGTTCGAGTTTAAAATATGTGTAAAATATTTAGTACATATTAGTTATAAACATTCTGAAATGCTATGGTATAATGAAATTGTACACAAGTTTTGTTAAACCATCGATGTCTATAGAAAATCTTTCCAAGTTATTCTAAATACGTTTTTGATCATACTTAATATTTAAGTGAATTCTCTTAAATTTGTATGGTTTGTAATTAATTAATGCATGTTACCCCCTTTAGGGGTCACTTTATATATAAACGTTTCTCAAAATAATAAACAAGTACAAAATCGTGGAAGATCAGATGTTAGTTATAGACATTAAAACCGAAAGCAGTTTTAAATGAAAAACGTACTTAAATCTTTAAAGGCATACATTATATAAATCCCATGATATCCACATTTCTTTTTATAATTTGCATGATGTTCAAAATATATGATTAAAAAATGTTTAAAATGTATAATTAAAAATGTTTAAAATATATAATTAAAAATGTTTAAAATGCACTGCCCTCCAAAAGTTAAGGTACAACCTGTTTTTTTTTTGTGAATAATGTGGAAACGAATGAACATAGAAGCAAATAATTTGGACTAACTGGGCACTACATAAGTCTTTATTGAGTACGACATATAAATTTACATAAATTCAACACAAATATGATGTAGAAAAGTCCACTTTTGGAGAAAACAGTTTATCAAAGCTTTTTGTGGAAACATGTGGTGGAAACATTACAAAAATGAGTTCTAATAAGGAATGTGTCCACCCCTAACTGCAATGCACTAGGGACATCAATTCTCCATGCTGCTAATTAAGTTGTCGGACACCTCAATAGGGAGCGAAGACCATGCACGGATTAGTCCTTGTTCCAGCTCATCCAACGATCTTGGAGGAGGACTTGAAGCAGCCACTTGTCTGCCTAGGTAGTCCCAAACATGTTCTATCGGATTGAGGTCTGGAGATTGAGCTGTCCATTCAATTCGGTCCAAACCTTGTCTCTCAATATAATCCTCAACAAGTACAGCTCGGTGACGTCGGGCATTATCATCCATCAGAATGAAATCATTGCGAATAGCAGAAGCATATGGCCGAACATAGGTATCAAGGATCTCGCCCCGATATCTCACACCAGTCTTAGTATCTCCCTGGAACACATGCAGGTCAGTGTGACCATCGAGTGGGATCCCTGCCCAAACCCTTATTCCACCACCTCGATAACCTCGATTTCCACAGTGTTGGATTGATGGTATCGGGTGCTTCGTTCCCTGCAGACAAGCAGGCGTCCTGAATCGTTCTCCAGTGTGAATCTGGACTCGTCTGTAAAGAATACAGAAGCCCATCGCTGTCTAGTCCAAGGAACGTGTTCTCTTGCCCAAGATAAACGGGCCCTTCTGTGTCGTCCAATGAGGGGGACACATACAAGTGGTCACCTTGCATAGAGACCTGCAGTGTGAAGAAGCCTTCGCACCGTACTAGCGGATATTCTTCTCCCAGATGCTACTGAGTGGTCTGCAACAAGTTGCGGCACAGAAATGTTTCTTCTTTTCCGGGCCGAAAGAGCTATAAAACGATATTCTGCACGTGTTGTAGCTCGTGGTCGGCTTAGAACATGTCTTCTGGGCACAGAAGTTTCCGTTTGATATTGATTCTAGAGACGGTAGACCACACTGCGAGACACATTTAGACGTCTAGGAGCATAAGCCTGTGACAACTCCATTTCCATTCATACGACCGCCCGCCACCTTAACGAATCGGGCAAACAGTTTCTCTAAGAAATTGCGGGACCCAGCTACCTATTGTTAACGAATCTGCTAGCAAAAGTAGTAAATCAACAAAATTTACACGCGTAATTATGAAAGCCTGATATTTGCACATATTTCTCTGACTCATATATGCCTGTTCTTTTCTAGAAAAACAAAGTGGTAGCTATCGTTTTTGCATAAATTTGCATAAAGTTCATTTTTATCATTTATATAAACCATAAAATTTACTGTCAGTGTCACTTTTATGGTGAGCTTCGAAAAACATGTTGTTCCTTAACTTTTGGAGGCCAGTGTATATAATTAAAAATGTTTAAATATTTAAAAAATGCAATAAATATTGTTTCTTCTACTTTTCCAAGGTTTAAATGTTCCAACTGAACTTAATCTGTATTTACTGTGCAATTATTTTCTATTGATTGGGTCCTATTTACAATAACATTTAAGAATATTGTAGCTGAAAAGTATACAATGTGTACTAAATGAAATAAAAAATTTTAAAAATTTTGTATGATGAATATATTTAATTCAAAAAGTGTGTAATTTTTTTATAACAAAATTTACTCACTGATTTATTTCTCTAATGCAATTATAATCCATAAAAAAATATTCATCTGTTGTCTGATATATGTTGTACAACATGTTTGAATATCTTATACAACAATTATTCCAAAAATAAAATTTTACAATATAAAATTTTAAAAATTCCACATTTTTAGAAATATGTTGTTTAATTTGGTTATGTTTTCACAATGTTATTATTTTAACAAGGGAATCATTACAAAATGCAATGCTCTTATGTGAACAAAATTGATATAACATGGATTTATCGTATGCCGACCGTTCTCGTCATGGAAATGTTTTCCACAGGTTGACATGTCCCGCATCTGAAAAGAGAACATGGAATCGCGCCGCATGCATAAGCAGTTCACATCCAAAAGAATTACATTTAAAAGAAAGAAGCTAAAACTGAGAGTGCGCATGGAGAGAGGGCAGAAATGATATTTTACCTCCCGTATAGCGTGGGCCGCTCAGTCAAATGCCGGAAGGGGGCCGGGTCTTGTGCTTCCGTCGTCTTCATCTGTACCAAAAATCGCTCGCCGCACGCCCAACACGGCATGGAACAGCGGCCAGAACCGGAGGACACATGGACTTCTTGGATGCCGACCGTTATAGTCATGGAAATGTTTTCCACAGGTTGACATGTCCCGCATCTGAAAAGAGAACAAGGAATCGCGCCGCATGCATAAGCAGTTCACATGCAAAAGAATTACATTTAAAAAAAAAGAAGCTAAAACTGAGAGTGCGCATGGAGAGAGGGCAGAAATGATATTTTACCTCCGGTATAGCTTGGGCCGCTCAGTCAAATGCCGGAAGGGGGCCGGGTCTTGTGCTTCCGTCGTCTTCATCTGTACCAAAAATCGCTCGCCGCGCGCCCAACACGGCATGGAACAGCGGCCAGAACCGGAGGACACATGGACTTCTCGGATGCCGACCGTTCTCGTCATGGAAATGTTTTCCACAGGTTGACATGTCCCGCATCTGAAAAGAGAACAAGGAATCGCGCCGCATGCATAAGCAGTTCACATGCAAAAGAATTACATTAAAAAAAAAAGAAGCTAAAACTGAGAGTGCGCATGGAGAGAGGGCAGAAATGATATTTTACCTCCGGTATAGCGTGGGCCGCTCAGTCAAATGCCGGAAGGGGGCCGGGTCTTGTGCTTCCGTCGTCTTCATCTGTACCAAAAATCGCTCGCCGCGCGCCCAACACGGCATGGAACAGCGGCCAGAACCGGAGGACACATGGACTTCTCGGATGCCGACCGTTCTCGTCATGGAAATGTTTTCCACAGGTTGACATGTCCCGCATCTGAAAAGAGAACACGGAATCGCGCCGCATGCATAAGCAGTTCACATGCAAAAGAATTAATTTAAAAAAAAAAAGAAGATAAAACTGAGAGTACGCATGGAGAGAGAGGGCAGAAATGATATTTTACCGCCGGTATAGCGTGGGCCGCTCAGTCAAATGCCGGAAGGGGGCCGGGTCTTGTGCTTCCGTCGTCTTCATCTGTACCAAAAATCGCTCGCCGCGCGCCCAACACGGCATGGAACAGCGGCCAGAACCGGAGGACACATGGACTTCTCGGATGCCGACCGTTCTCGTCATGGAAATGTTTTCCACAGGTTGACATGTCCCGCATCTGAAAAGAGAACAAGGAATCGCGCCGCATGCATAAGCAGTTCACATACAAAAGAATTACTTTAAAAAAAAAAAGAAGCTAAAACTGAGAGTACGCATGGAGAGAGAGGGCAGAAATGATATTTTACCTCCGGTATAGCGTGGGCCGCTCAGTCAAATGCCGGAAGGGGGCCGGGTCTTGTGCTTCTGTCGTCTTCATCTGTACCAAAAATCGCTCGCCGCGCGCCCAACACGGCATGGAACAGCGGCCAGAACCGGAGGACACATGGACTTCTCGGATGCCGACCGTTCTCGTCATGGAAATGTTTTCCACAGGTTGACATGTCCCGCATCTGAAAAGAGAACACGGAATCGCGCCGCATGCATAAGCAGTTCACATGCAAAAGAATTACTTTAAAAAAAAAAGAAGCTAAAACTGAGAGTGCGCATGGAGAGAGAGGGAAATGATATTTTACCTCCGGTATAGCGTGGGCCGCTCAGTCAAATGCCGGAAGGGGGCCGGGTCTTGTGCTTCCGTCGTCTTCATCTGTACCAAAAATCGCTCGCCGCGCGCCCAACACGGCATGGAACAGCGGCCAGAACCGGAGGACACATGGACTTCTCGGATGCCGACCGTTCTCGTCATGGAAATGTTTTCCACAGGTTGACATGTCCCGCATCTGAAAAGAGAACACGGAATCGCGCCGCATGCATAAGCAGTTCACATGCAAAAGAATTACATTTAAAAAAAAAAGAAGCTAAAACTGAGAGTGCGCATGGAGAGAGGGCAGAAATGATATTTTACCTCCGGTGAAGCGTGGGCCGCTCAGTCAAATGCCGGAAGGGGGCCGGGTCTTGTGCTTCCTTCGTCTTCATCTGTACCAAAAATCGCTCGCCGCGCGCCCAACACGGCATGGAACAGCGGCCAGAACCGGAGGACACATGGACTTCTCGGATGCCGACCGTTCTCGTCATGGAAATGTTTTCCACAGGTTGACATGTCCCGCATCTGAAAAGAGAACACGGAATCGCGCCGCATGCATAAGCAGTTCACATGCAAAAGAATTACATTTAAAAAAAAAGAAGCTAAAACTGAGAGTGCGCATGGAGAGAGAGGGAAATGATATTTTACCTCCGGTGAAGCGTGGGCCGCTCAGTCAAATGCCGGAAGGGGGCCGGGTCTTGTGCTTCCGTCGTCTTCATCTGTACCAAAAATCGCTCGCCGCGCGCCCAACACGGCATGGAACAGCGGCCAGAACCGGAGGACACATGGACTTCTCGGATGCCGACCGTTCTCGTCATGGAAATGTTTTCCACAGGTTGACATGTCCCGCATCTGAAAAGAGAACACGGAATCGCGCCGCATGCATAAGCAGTTCACATGCAAAAGAATTACATTTAAAAAAAAAGAAGCTAAAACTGAGAGTGCGCATGGAGAGAGGGCAGAAATGATATTTTACCTCCGGTATAGCGTGGGCCGCTCAGTCAAATGCCGGAAGGGGGCCGGGTCTTGTGCTTCCGTCGTCTTCATCTGTACCAAAAATCGCTCGCCGCGCGCCCAACACGGCATGGAACAGCGGCCAGAACCGGAGGACACATGGACTTCTCGGATGCCGACCGTTCTCGTCATGGAAATCTTTTCCACAGGTTGACATGTCCCGCATCTGAAAAGAGAACACGGAATCGCGCCGCATGCATAAGCAGTTCACATACAAAAGAATTACATTTAAAAAAAAAGAAGCTAAAACTGAGAGTGCGCATGGAGAGAGAGGGAAATGATATTTTACCTCCGGTGAAGCGTGGGCCGCTCAGTCAAATGCCGGAAGGGGGCCGGGTCTTGTGCTTCCTTCGTCTTCATCCGTACCAAAAATCGCTCGCCGCGCGCCCAACACGGCATGGAACAGCGGCCAGAACCGGAGGACACATGGACTTCTCGGATGCCGACCGTTCTCGTCATGGAAATGTTTTCCACAGGTTGACATGTCCCGCATCTGAAAAGAGAACACGGAATCGCGCCGCATGCATAAGCAGTTCACATGCAAAAGAATTACATTTAAAAAAAAAGAAGCTAAAACTGAGAGTGCGCATGGAGAGAGAGGGAAATGATATTTTACCTCCGGTGAAGCGTGGGCCGCTCAGTCAAATGCCGGAAGGGGGCCGGGTCTTGTGCTTCCTTCGTCTTCATCTGTACCAAAAATCGCTCGCCGCGCGCCCAACACGGCATGGAACAGCGGCCAGAACCGGAGGACACATGGACTTCTCGGATGCCGACCGTTCTCGTCATGGAAATGTTTTCCACAGGTTGACATGTCCCGCATCTGAAAAGAGAACACGGAATCGCGCCGCATGCATAAGCAGTTCACATGCAAAAGAATTACTTTAAAAAAAAAGAAGCTAAAACTGAGAGTGCGCATGGAGAGAGAGGGAAATGATATTTTACCTCCGGTGAAGCGTGGGCCGCTCAGTCAAATGCCGGAAGGGGGCCGGGTCTTGTGCTTCCTTCGTCTTCATCTGTACCAAAAATCGCTCGCCGCGCGCCCAACACGGCATGGAACAGCGGCCAGAACCGGAGGACACATGGACTTCTCGGATGCCGACCGTTCTCGTCATGGAAATGTTTTCCACAGGTTGACATGTCCCGCATCTGAAAAGAGAACACGGAATCGCGCCGCATGCATAAGCAGTTCACATGCAAAAGAATTACTTTAAAAAAAAAGAAGCTAAAACTGAGAGTGCGCATGGAGAGAGAGGGAAATGATATTTTACCTCCGGTGAAGCGTGGGCCGCTCAGTCAAATGCCGGAAGGGGGCCGGGTCTTGTGCTTCCGTCGTCTTCATCTGTACCAAAAATCGCTCGCCGCGCGCCCAACACGGCATGGAACAGCGGCCAGAACCGGAGGACACATGGACTTCTCGGATGCCGACCGTTCTCGTCATGGAAATGTTTTCCACAGGTTGACATGTCCCGCATCTGAAAAGAGAACACGGAATCGCGCCGCATGCATAAGCAGTTCACATGCAAAAGAATTACTTTAAAAAAAAAGAAGCTAAAACTGAGAGTGCGCATGGAGAGAGGGTAGAAATGATATTTTACCTCCGGTGAAGCGTGGGCCGCTCAGTCAAATGCCGGAAGGGGGCCGGGTCTTGTGCTTCCTTCGTCTTCATCCGTACCAAAAATCGCTCGCCGCGCGCCCAACACGGCATGGAACAGCGGCCAGAACCGGAGGACACATGGACTTCTCGGATGCCGACCGTTCTCGTCATGGAAATGTTTTCCACAGGTTGACATGTCCCGCATCTGAAAAGAGAACACGGAATCGCGCCGCATGCATAAGCAGTTCACATGCAAAAGAATTACTTTAAAAAAAAAAGAAGCTAAAACTGAGAGTGCGCATGGAGAGAGAGGGAAATGATATTTTACCTCCGGTGAAGCGTGGGCCGCTCAGTCAAATGCCGGAAGGGGGCCGGGTCTTGTGCTTCCTTCGTCTTCATCCGTACCAAAAATCGCTCGCCGCGCGCCCAACACGGCATGGAACAGCGGCCAGAACCGGAGGACACATGGACTTCTCGGATGCCGACCGTTCTCGTCATGGAAATCTTTTCCACAGGTTGACATGTCCCGCATCTGAAAAGAGAACACGGAATCGCGCCGCATGCATAAGCAGTTCACATGCAAAAGAATTACTTTAAAAAAAAAGAAACTAAAACTGAGAGTGCGCATGGAGAGAGAGGGAAATGATATTTTACCTCCGGTGAAGCGTGGGCCGCTCAGTCAAATGCCGGAAGGGGGCCGGGTCTTGTGCTTCCTTCGTCTTCATCTGTACCAAAAATCGCTCGCCGCGCGCCCAACACGGCATGGAACAGCGGCCAGAACCGGAGGACACATGGACTTCTCGGATGCCGACCGTTCTCGTCATGGAAATGTTTTCCACAGGTTGACATGTCCCGCATCTGAAAAGAGAACACGGAATCGCGCCGCATGCATAAGCAGTTCACATGCAAAAGAATTACTTTAAAAAAAAAAGAAACTAAAACTGAGAGTGCGCATGGAGAGAGAGGGAAATGATATTTTACCTCCGGTGATAGCGTGGGCCGCTCAGTCAAATGCCGGAAGGGGGCCGGGTCTTGTGCTTCCTTCGTCTTCATCCGTACCAAAAATCGCTCGCCGCGCGCCCAACACGGCATGGAACAGCGGCCAGAACCGGAGGACACATGGACTTCTCGGATGCCGACCGTTCTCGTCATGGAAATGTTTTCCACAGGTTGACATGTCCCGCATCTGAAAAGAGAACACGGAATCGCGCCGCATGCATAAGCAGTTCACATACAAAAGAATTACATTTAAAAAAAAAGAAGCTAAAACTGAGAGAGCGCATGGAGAGAGGGTAGAAATGATATTTTACCTCCGGTATGGCGTGGGCCGCTCAGTCAAATGCCGGAATGGGGCCGGGTCTTGTGCTTCCTTCGTCTTCATCCGTACCAAAAATCGCTCGCCGCGCGCCCAACACGGCATGGAACAGCGGCCAGAACCGGAGGACACATGGACTTCTCGGATGCCGACCGTTCTCGTCATGGAAATCTTTTCCACAGGTTGACATGTCCCGCATCTGAAAAGAGAACACGGAATCGCGCCGCATGCATAAGCAGTTCACATGCAAAAGAATTACATTTAAAAAAAAAAGAAGCTAAAACTGAGAGTGCGCATGGAGAGAGAGGGAAATGATATTTTACCTCCGGTGAAGCGTGGGCCGCTCAGTCAAATGCCGGAAGGGGGCCGGGTCTTGTGCTTCCTTCGTCTTCATCCGTACCAAAAATCGCTCGCCGCGCGCCCAACACGGCATGGAACAGCGGCCAGAACCGGAGGACACATGGACTTCTCGGATGCCGACCGTTCTCGTCATGGAAATGTTTTCCACAGGTTGACATGTCCCGCATCTGAAAAGAGAACACGGAATCGCGCCGCATGCATAAGCAGTTCACATGCAAAAGAATTACTTTAAAAAAAAAAGAAACTAAAACTGAGAGAGCGCATGGAGAGAGCTTAGAAATGATATTTTACTTCCGGTGAAGCGTGGGCCGCTCAGTCAAATGCCGGAAGGGGGCCGGGTCTTGTGCTTCCTTCGTCTTCATCCGTACCAAAAATCGCTCGCCGCGCGCCCAACACGGCATGGAACAGCGGCCAGAACCGGAGGACACATGGACTTCTCGGATGCCGACCGTTCTCGTCATGGAAATCTTTTCCACAGGTTGACATGTCCCGCATCTGAAAAGAGAACACGGAATCGCGCCGCATGCATAAGCAGTTCACATGCAAAAGAATTACTTTAAAAAAAAAGAAACTAAAACTGAGAGTGCGCATGGAGAGAGAGGGAAATGATATTTTACCTCCGGTGAAGCGTGGGCCGCTCAGTCAAATGCCGGAAGGGGGCCGGGTCTTGTGCTTCCTTCGTCTTCATCTGTACCAAAAATCGCTCGCCGCGCGCCCAACACGGCATGGAACAGCGGCCAGAACCGGAGGACACATGGACTTCTCGGATGCCGACCGTTCTCGTCATGGAAATCTTTTCCACAGGTTGACATGTCCCGCATCTGAAAAGAGAACACGGAATCGCGCCGCATGCATAAGCAGTTCACATGCAAAAGAATTACTTTAAAAAAAAAAGAAACTAAAACTGAGAGTGCGCATGGAGAGAGAGGGAAATGATATTTTACCTCCGGTGAAGCGTGGGCCGCTCAGTCAAATGCCGGAAGGGGGCCGGGTCTTGTGCTTCCTTCGTCTTCATCCGTACCAAAAATCGCTCGCCGCGCGCCCAACACGGCATGGAACAGCGGCCAGAACCGGAGGACACATGGACTTCTCGGATGCCGACCGTTCTCGTCATGGAAATGTTTTCCACAGGTTGACATGGCCCGCATCTGAAAAGAGAACAAGGAATCGCGCCGCATGCATAAGCAGTTCACATGCAAAAGAATTACTTAAAAAAAAAGAAGCTAATACTGAGAGTGGGCATGGAGAGAGAGGGAAATGATATTTTACCTCCGGTGAAGCGTGGGCCGCTCAGTCAAATGCCGGAATGGGGCCGGGTCTTGTGCTTCCTTCGTCTTCATCTGTACCAAAAATCGCTCGCCGCGCGCCCAACACGGCATGGAACAGCGGCCAGAACCGGAGGACACATGGACTTCTCGGATGCCGACCGTTCTCGTCATGGAAATCTTTTCCACAGGTTGACATCTCCCGCATCTGAAAAGAGAACAAGGAATCGCGCCTCGTTCATTAGCAATTCATATACGAATTTTTTACCAAGGTATCTCATTGGTCGCTATACTGCACAATATTTAGTTTAATTGGTCTTACTACGGTCACATCTACGATTAATAATGTTATAACTGTCATTGTTTGTTTACATGACTTCTTTCCTCCCTGAACCCTATGAAACTTCAAGAAAATTATTACCGGTTGCGTATTCACGTAAAACACATGTGCCCAGATAACAGCAAGACCCCGTTTCTCTCATCGTCTGTGTTCGTTTTGTGCTCATCTTGAAACGTATTTCGCATATGTTTCTAAATCACTGGTGAAATCGGCGTCATTATGCCACGAGTTTTAAATTGAGTTGGAAACTCAATGCAGTGCAACAGGAAAATTAGATCACGAGCTATGCATTTCTTTAAATTCTCAGATGTCGATTAATTTAGAATTTACCGTACTATATTACTTCATTTTTAAAATTTTATCTACTACTTCTGTGAGATTCTGTTTTTTCCCACGGCTGGCACTGTCTTTGTATATTGCCAGACTGCGAAAGAAGGTAATTGGTTGCCAAGGCGATTAAAAAAAAAGAAATCGTACATTTCGGATAACCTGATTCCGAATGCTAGATAGGATTTACCACCCGGCATGTTTCATTGGGAATGGATGGAGAGAAAAATAAAATGCGTATATAATATGATATGGTTGAAATTTTTATTTATATCAGCGTTCCTTTTCGTTGTGGAAAAATTAATACTGTGCTGAGCATGCTTTTTTGGAATTTAACGTTAGTTAACAGTGATGCTCAGCCAAAAATATTGGGCGAGAATCTGCTCCGTACGTCTGCAACGGTGGTAGATCTTAAAATCAACTGCGTTTACTGTTTTTTAATCTCCTCCAGATTTATTGTTATTTGAAAATGGAGAAATCGCGCCAAAATAAAGGTGAGTGCGCTTTTCCGGTATTTTTAACGTGTGTTTTCGTATTGCATTTTTTCACTCCACACATACACACACAGTCGTCACGTACAATATGTTTGGAGGGAGTAGTTCGTTAGTGAGTGGGCTATATTTGTCGTGTGTCTACGTGTTTCTTGGAGCTTTTGTTTCGCCAAATTAGAATTCGTCCAATCTACTATTAAACAAAATAAGAAATCCAATAAAAAGCACCTCGAAACGGTACTTACGTATTATCCCGACAGTCCTCCAATAAGAACGATTTTTCGCCAAATGCCGGACACATGAGATTATGGATAATTCGGTATACAACTGGCAACAGTTTGCCCAGCACATTTGACGAAAGAATAGCTTGGCGGGTATGACCGCCGGGATAATACATATTTACCCTCGAAACTACAAAGTACATTAAAAATGTACCCAACATGCTCTTTCAAAGCGAAAAAAGAAGAAAAAAAGAAAACGAAAAACCACCTTGTCTGTGAAGTTTATACGTTTGAGTTCTAAATTCCCAAAATTCTCTACATTTTTTGTCAAATTACTTCAAAAACGCTATCAAAAACACTGTTAAACTTGAAAAACACTCATAAAAATTCTTGATACACCACCCTTTAAATCGGCACCAAAAATCTCGATTTGCAACGACACAAACATGTTTATCTATCATAAGCTTTGGCGATTGTATCAGGTTTGGCGACATGCAACCGCTTTTCTCTGTTTAGGTGTACAGCCGAAGTTGCTAAATATTTCATCTTTTCAAGTGATAGTAAACCTCGCCGAATCTGTGCCGATGTGGAGTGATGTAGGGTGTTTAAGAACGGTTTTTTTTATTAACTTTAAAACCCATATTATATTAGCAGGGAGGGAGCGGTGAACACTAAAATGAAACCCAAATGTCAGAAAATAGAATGACGACAAAGAACAGCCGTGAAAATTGGGAAAATCTCAGAATTGGAATAAAAACAGCTACAAACTTAAAGATTTGAAAAACAAAAACCCAGTAAACACGAAAACTGTCTCCCTGCTTAATATCGTGGATGTAACAACAACCAAAGAAAATTTAATTTAATGATGTCGGTTTATTTACGGCTATTCATAAAAAAATCTTGTGTATCTAGGTTTTCTAGATTCAATGTATAAAAGTTTGCGACGAGAGATATCTGGGTAAAACTTGATCAGATAATCAAAACACGTATTTAAAATGTAATATCAACCACAGGGATACTACTATTCAATGCTTCTTCAGTCTTTTTTATTCAAACTTTAGGCTGAAAAGATGGTACTGCAAGAAACTACAGTAAGCTCATGCTAAATAAAGAAAATAAATTTACATTAAATAATACTTCAATCGAAGTTCCACATGAATATGAATTTACTATTAAATATTTTAAAGTATGCAATGGTAAGGCAGCAAATTTTGCCAAGACGTCTAAAAATAGGATAATAATTATAATAATATAAGTAATTAAATATATGTACACATATATACACTATTCTGTTTCACTATGCAGTTTATACTGCGTACTACAAAGTAACTGTTAAACTGTTAAATTCCTCCTACCTTTACCTTCAGCGCTCCGCCTGGCGTCATTTTAACGTTTGCACAAATTCTTGAAACTTTGAAGAGCATTTTTTTTTGCCACCTTCTTCTGTGAAAATTTTCGTGCAAATGACTGTTCCCGCTGAGTTCTCTTTATTGTGATATTGTTGTGATATTGTTGGCACCACATTGTTAGCATTTGTTGGTTATGTAAACAAACACAACAAATGTCTCCCAACAATGATATGCCATTGTTACGTCATCCAATGTAAATTATACTAATATGGGAATTCATATAGAAAATTATGAAAAAACAGAAAAAATCAGAAAATTACACAAATAATAAAGTTTTGCAAACATTTCCCACACTAAATTTCAATCAGCATCACAATTTACAGTCATATGCTAAAGAAAATCTAATAAAAAGCAATATTCAGCCTCCTATTCACTCTAGCATGAATCACACTAAACACGCATAATTTTACTTAAAATTCCCTATTTTAAATAAAATTGCAGAATATTACATAAATAAAGATGATATTCACTCTCTTACACATGTTTATTTAATTTTTTTTCATTCAATAACTTCTTTTCCATCGTAAAACCTTAATTCAGTTATACAGTTCATCCAAAGGTTTCTCGTTTTCTTTCCCAAAATTTCATATTTTGAGCAGTTTTATGCTGGAAATGGATTGTTTTTCATTATTTTGCAGAGCTTTCATAAAATATCAATATTTTCTTTATAAAATACCCGGCGTAATCCTTTAAAAGTACATCCCGAAACGTAACTATGCAACTACGCAATGATATGTTTCAAAGTCTAGCTCAAGTGTAATTTCAGCCGACTTTCTCGTAAATTTTAAATCTATTTTACAATATTTACTTAAAATATTCAAATATTTACAAATAAATACTCTTTTTAGCATCCAAAATATACTAATTCCGTGTTTTACTGTGAAAAATAACCGAAAAATGTCTACTATAAATACTGACAAGCAGTAATCTTTAATCAACTTTCTGTAGTATTTAATAGCAAAACATTCGCATTCTATATAAAAGCTGTAAATATTTACAAATATTTATCGTTTTTATAAAAATATAAAGTGTAATTTAATGTTTTACATTAAAAAATGCATGAATAATTAGTTTACTACTTACGATATGTTACCATGTTTAGCAAATTTCTTCTTAAACACCATAAATAAACAAACAGATTAGAATAAGCACATATTTTGCAAATATTTATTACTTTTATCTTGAACATGTCGATAACAGATTGTTTTTGTTCAGAAAATTATTAAACATTGAGATACAAGTTCCTACAAGTTAGTTTAAGCTTTTTTTATTTTCAATTTTTCCGATAGAAAGGTAATAAAATCAGCAATATTATATCAAAATAAACTGCTGTTAGCAAAATGCAAGTGTTTTTAGTAAATACGACTTAGTACCTCGATATTTTTTCATTAGAAATGGTCTTGACAAACTGTAATGCAAGCTTGTTTCAAGTTAGCGCATGTAGTTTCAGTAAATTTTTGCAGGAAGGTAGCATAAAAAAGAGAAACATTGCATTAAAATAAACATACAATAAGAAAATCTTACTGATTCTATCATATCCACACTGTAATTTAAATGACATAATAAGTAAACATGCAAAAACTTTTGATGTTTGCGTGTACTGCAAGCATCGTATACAAAGAACATGCTGCAATTTAAAGAATTTTCCCAGTAGTTTAGCGAGCATTACATCATCAAAATAAACATGTTTACAAAATCAATGTATGTAACTTAATGTTTTCCTATTTTATAAGTAAAGTTGTGAAATATTTCCATAAAAGCTACCTTGTTGGTTCATTTTTAGCCCATTTTTTCATAAATTTGATAGAAAATTAATATAAGTTTTCAAATACTTAGCATAGTTTTCAGCATAGATAGAATAGTAGTTTAAAAGTTTTAGCTTTAAAAGTACACGAGAAACTAACTTAGGACATGTTACCCTGTTTAATGAACTTTTTAGATTCTACAGCTAACCAAAACTATTCTATTAAAATAAGCAGGAATTTTTACAAATATGTATTTCTTTTCATTTTGAGCAAGTTGATGACATACAGTTTTTGCACAGATACTTTTAGTAGCTATAATACTTTTAGTATCTTTAGTAAATATACTTTTAGTGATGATTTTGTTAACAGATGTAATAAACAAAATGTAATACTACACCAAAACGAACTAATATTGACAAAATTTTAATTCCTTTTAGCAAATATAACTTAGTAATTTCATGTTTTCATAAATAAAATTTTTTAAAATTATGATCCAAGTTGCTTCAGAAAAATGTACATGTATCTAGTTAATTTTTGTCGTAAGTTTGCAAGTCCAATGTGTAATATCATATTAAAATAAATGTGTATTCTTGATATATTATTGGTTTTAACATACGTACGTTAGAAATGAACAGGTAATGAGACAAACAACATAATGAGACAGGTAAATTCAGGGCAAAAGATAGAAACAGTTCATAATAGTCCATGGAATGAATTGTTTCCAATCCATATATATAGCACGACTTTTATTTTCGATCCGTTTCCTTCACCGCAAACAAGTTTCGCTTTCAAACGCCCCGTATGAGATGCATACCTCCTACTGCCCTTTATGTGCCCCCTGTTCGATGGCGCTGCTACAGCAGCTATCATTCTGACGCAACCCGCGCTTCCACTTTTCATTTGCAAGAAACCCTTACATAATTTAAGGGAATTTTCACTCAAATTTGGTTAGCAAAGTAACACTTCATTACATTACGTAGCCAGAAATTTTTCGGTGGGCTACGACTACTACAACTCACATATATGTGTACATGTGTGTGATAAGGAAGTGAAAAATATACATTTTGTATAGCGAAAAATTCCTCATGGGGGGTTATGACCCCTATCCCCCCCCCCTTGGCTACGCCACTCCTCCACTAAAATAAACAGATTTGGACAAAACTGTAGTGTGTTTAACTGTATGTTTTGGGAATTTAAACCTCCTTACCCTTAAAATTTCAGAACTGTTTAACTGCAATTGCAACTTACTACAGAGTGGTGCACTCACTTGCTTAACCCTTTAAAGCGCAGTGATCCTGCTCTGGGAACACCCAACTCGGACGTTTTGACTGTTGCCAGTCACGAAGAATAGATTTGATTTCTATAAAAATAGTTGCAGGTGACACAGCTCCACGAGAATCCTTTACTTTTTAGCAAGTCATTTCCCGTAAAAAAATGGTCACGATTCTTTTTAACAGCACTGACATCTGCTGAAAAATGGAAGAACGCGAGAACAGCTGGAAAGATTGCCCAATGCTGAAAAAAGGGAAGCCGTTGCCATCGCTCGACTTAACTACCAGCAAGATGGCGGACAACGGAACGTTCATCGCGATGAACGTTTCGATTGTCCGCCATCTTGCTGGTAGTTAAGTCGAGCGATGGCAACGGCTGCCCTTTTTTCAGCATTGGGAAAGGGTTGCGCCTCAAGGGGTTAAGGTTGTTCTTTTTTGTAATAGTTTGTTTCATTGTAATGGGTGGAACAGCTGCCTACTGTAGGCTTTACCGCTACGACGTTCGGAGATGCTGGTCATTTCATTACGGGGGGGCGTCTACGAGGCACATCGAACTTGCTCCCCATGAGTGGTCTCTCATTTTGAATCCATTCTAAATGAGAGGCCAAACATATGGATAAGCACCCCACAGATGTATCGTTTGAACTTGCAGGACATTGGAGCCACGCCAAATTTTACGTACGCCTTCAGCCCACACTGTCTGCACTGGACTCATTCGAGAGAGAGGAGTTCGCCCACCCAAACACTGGCCAAGCCGGTGCTGCTTCACTTTCGGTGACCTAACAGGAACCGAGTTTAACGGACCGATCTACTGCCGGAACAGGTTGTTTCATTAAAAAAAAAAAAAGAAGAACAGCTTTAAAAGCAAATCATGGGTGGTAAACTTTCGAAAAACTCAATACTGCTTCTTCACAAATTGTACTAAGCACTTTTACTAATATTAAACCTGCACGTCTTACGTAACTTTCATAAGAAAAAAAAGTACTTTTTAAGCCCAACAATCACTGACATGAATAGACCAAGAAGTCATTCGTCTTCAGAAATAGGGGGAAATATCTCAGATTTTTTCCTGAATATTTCAAAGCTCTTGGAGGTTACCTAGATATAGTAGCGCCCCGTAGCAAAATTGCGCTTTTTCTTTTAGTAACATGGACACCGATCACTACGTCTATACTCTCTTAAAAATTTAGAGTGACATTGTCACTCTTACAAAAAGTCACCGGCAAATGATCCCAGATAGAGTGAGATAAGAGTGAGAAAATTGCATTATGACTCTTCATCGATAGGATTCTGTCACCCTAACTGCAAGAGTGAGACAATGTCACTCTTAGAGTAAGGGTGAAGGCGCTATCTGCTCACTCTAGCGAGAGAGTCACCACATTTCCCATGATGCGTTCACTTCAGCAGGAGTGAGTGCGTTGCTTCCACACCCAAACGACGCCATATTGGAATTGGACTGCAGTTGCGAAGTACCAACTGCATACAAGTAATGGAATACTTTTAGCTAACACAAGTAAGTAAAACCTTATAACTTTTCAATTATTGTAAATGTTATTTAAAATTTGATAATTCACAACATATAAGATACATTGATTCAGTGTCGGATCCATTAGGACTCCAGCTCTTCCGACAGACATTGCTTTGGTTAGGGTTAACATTTTGCTTTACTATACATTTTGTTTTTAAGACTTAAACAAGCCTGCTTCTTTTAATTTTATACCCTTCCGAGAAATTGATCTTTGGATCCGTCTCTATACTTGATCGTAGTATGTTATTTATGCTTATATAGCTGAAATCTTGCATTCGTTTTTTGTTTCTGTATATAATATTTGAGCATGTTTTGATGCGTGTTTGTAAATCGGTGGTGCAGTCAGGATTTTATTTCGGGGGTGGAGAGGGCTCTAACCTGTGTATCAAATTGTAAGCAAGCTGTTTCAACTGTAGCCTCAGTATCAAATTTTAAACTAAGTAAAGGGTCAGATTTTTAGGAAGGATACGCGCCTGTTGCAAATAGTATAAACAAAATTTTAAATCAAAAGCAGAAAATAATGATCAATTATATATTGTATGCAATTTATATTGAAATAAATTATAAACGTGGGAAAAAAATATTTTGTGATTAAATTTCAATATGTCTATGTGCATCATTTTATCTTATTGCACATTCTAGCACAGATTCACGCTTAGAATATACATATATACGTTGTTAGATCAAAATAACCGCTCTGTTGTTGTGGTGTAATATTTCCCTCTCCACTTTTTACACATACACAAACCTCTCTCTCATATGGTAAAGTGGATAATTTACGATCGAACACCCCAGATGGCCTCAGGAAAGTCCACTTTTAAATCAGGGAAACCAGCTGAAAGTAGCAGGTGATTCAGAATGTGTGAGCTTTCATTAGTAGTACGAAAAACACAAGGGATACTTGTGCTGGTAAACTGATTCAACGCGGAAAAAAAGTTATTGTTTTTGGTGTTAAATGCGAGATTTTTGGAATTGAAAAGTTTGTATACTGTTTAAGGATAATTCAATAGTATAGTAACGGATAAGTTTAATATTACTGGTAATAAAGGTAAGTGTTACAATATTAAATTTAGTAATACAGTATTAATTTTAGAGCCTTGCAGATTTTGGTATGGTAGATTTTATGTCTTCTGTTGTGTATCAATATTGGTAAATAAAATTCTCAAATTGGTAAAACTTACCTTTTAGCCTAGATACCAATTCAAAATAATGCTAATTTTTTTCTATTGAATTTAATTAACATATGAAATATATCCACAATATTGGCTATATACTGGAAATGTTTCTGAAGTAATTCCATTACTGATAAAGTTTTTAATAGTAGCAAGTTAGTAGTTAGCCCAAATATCTTTACAATGTGTTCACAATATTAAGTAAAAATTCGAAATATTTATAATGTATTCTTAATATTGACAAGTAATTTTTAAAAATATTTTTATACCATTTTATTATTTTTCTAATGCTAATATACTCAATCCTTCACATTGTTATTATATTGGAAATAAAAACTAATATTGGTAAAAATTAGCAACATTTATCCATTATATTGTCCATGTTAATGAATTAAATTAAATATATTTAAAATGTATCCACACAGTATTGTGTGTATATTATAAATTTCCCTCATATTGTACTAACAAATATTTTTAATGTGTCAGCATCTTAATATCACAGTAATGGTGAATTAAGACTGTTTATCTACTGTACATTATTTCAAAATTTAAAATCTGATAAATAATTTTAGGTGCATTTATGTACAAATTGCTGAAAAATATATTTTAATAATTAAGTCAAATACTACTGAAAATCCTGTGATGATAAGACCATGATTATCACAGGAGCAAGGAGGGCACATGCCCCAGACACCCCATTTTAAGGGGTCCTTAAATTTTTTCAGAATATGAATTTAGTTTATTAAATTTTCATTCTAAGATACTAAATGCCTGGTTTTTTTTTTCTAAAAGTTGGATGTGTGTGTGGCAAAATAGATCCCAAATGGATGAGCCGATTTTAATGTAGTTTGTTTTATTTTAAAGATGGTATAATCAGAACGGTTCTTCATTGTATTTGATAATATTCACTTCATCTATTCCCCTTAAATAAAGCTTACTTTACACTTGTTCAGTCTAAGACAATTCAAATAATATTGTTGACATTCAATTAATTTTGATTGCTGAATTATTTCTGTAATGTTATGGAAAAAGCCATGCTTTGAGTTGCATTTTTTTAAGACTTCATTTTTAATAAAGGTTATTTCACATATTGCATAGGAAATGTTCATAAACTTAAAATTTATCTAGCATATTTCATTTTAAATTCATTTAATCAGAACATATCTTTGCAGATTGAAAAAACATACTTAAGTGGGGGGGGGGTGGAGTGAGTTTGGCTTAGGGACGTATCTAAACCTTAAAAATTTCAAGCTGAACTTTCAAAATTACCCACGAATATGTAATTTTCTCCATTTCTTATGTTTACTTATTTCGAGGGTGGCTGAAGCCCCACCAGTCACCCTCTGGCCAAGGACGTACCCAGGAAGGGGGGTGGGGGTCTGTAACACCTCCGAAATTTCAGTTTTTATTAACAAAGCAATAATGGTGAAGTCTTTTTGTGAAAATTTCTGCCTTTTTCATCGTTTGGACCCCCTCCGAAATTTTTGGACCCTCCCAGAATTTTTTTTGGGGTATGTCCCTGCCCCTGCTCTCCTCTCCTAGGGGGGGAGCAAGTTCCCTACCTTGAGCCCCCCCTTATGGGTGCCCATATCATTAATGTTATATTTTTCAAGTATTTAATATTATTCTGTGGTTTTCTGAACTTGCAGGTAGCAGAACAGATTTCATTATTTATTGACATTGTTGAGAAAGCAGACAGCATGGATTTCAGAGTTTGGGTCTTCTACTGGGTATCATTAAGGGTAAATAAATTTATGATATTGGTAAAATTTACTTAAAAATTCAAAATAATTTTAATCCTTTTTCTACTGAATTTAAATGAAATGTATCTGCAATATTGCCTATATTTTGGAAGTAGTTCTGAAGTAGTTCCATTACCAATAAACTTTCAAATAGCACCTCACAGGATTGTAAAACATTGAAAACCCAAACCAGTATTTTTACATAGCAGCAAGTTAATATTTAGCCCAAATGTATTTAAAATGTATCCACAATATTAGGTAAACATTGGTAATATTTCTAATGTATTCCTAATATTGACAAGTAATTAATTTTATAGTATTTTTATTTTTTCATGTTCATATACTTAATTATTCAATATTATCATTAAATTGGAAATAAATACTAATGTAAATTGTAGCAAATTAATATTTACCCATTATATTGTCAATCTTAATGAATTTAAATTAAATTTATTTAAAATGTATCCACAATATTGGGTGTATATTTCAAATATTCCTCATATATATTGCACAAGTATATATTTTTGATATGTTAGCATCTTAATATATTATTACTTGCGAATTATCACTGTTTATCTGTTACACATTATTTTTGCATTTAAAATCTGAAATAATTTTAAATGCATTCATATACAAATTTCTGAAAAATATATCTTAATAAATAAGTCAAATATTACTGAAAAATATATCTTAATAAATAAGTCAAATATTACTGAAAAATTTAATGTAATATGATTGTTCCCTGATTATCATGGGCAAGCGGGTAAATACTGTGGAAAATACAGAAAGACAATTGTCAGAGTCGGTGAAGAAACAAAATGTAAGGGGGCCCCCATTTAGACCCATACTTCTGACTCAAGCGACTTTATGTCGTAATTGCTGCCTGGATTTGAGATTGGGGGGGGGGGGACTGAAGCCCTATAGCCACTCATCCCATTACCCCTCGATCTACCACCGAATCATTTGTTCTTGTGATAATGTTTAAATGTAAATTTTAACTGAAGACTCCTACCTTGGGTGGTCATTAGTTAAATATATATAAATTGATAATAAATGAATATTCATATAAATTGGTTGCTTTAGAAAACGAAACTTTTAGAATGTTTTTTATGTACTGAATACTCATTTTCTTGAAATATAGGAGAGTTAATAACAGCGATGACTGGGTGATTTTTCAAGAACCTTTGATAAGGGTGAATACTACTTTGGATGTCTTTAGATATAAGTATGTATTTATTTTTAATTATTTACTGTTTCAGTGTATTTTTAAATTTGGGAGTTAATTTTATATTCATATCATATGTTATAAATGTTCCTTATACACATGTCTGTGTGAATTTTATATTATTATTATTATTTGCATTGCAAAGCATCCCATTTTAGAAGAATGTATATCTTAAGCACTGAATCAGATGGGTAGTAGATTTCTCACAAAAATTGTGTTTCATTAAGTGTCTCACTGAGTAGAAACAAAATGTTTCAATCAAGTTATTATTTTTTTTTTTACAAGAAATAATGCAATTTCTGAACAGGTTTTAAAAGAATTCAACTATGTCAGAAATTTGAAAATTCAGAATTTCTCTTCACAAGCTGTATTTATGGCAATACAAATGGTTAATTTATAGAAGTGAAATACTCAGAGAAAAATTTATAACATATTGTATTGTCCAAAATAGAGGGAGAATTAGCCATCAGATACAGTTTCCACTTTCGTGAATTTCTCCCTAAAAATGGGATAAGACCTGCAGTTTTGTTGTTCTATAAAAGTTCATCATGCTGTCTATGAAGAAGCATTCTGAATTATACCGAGTTTTTGAGAAGCCTGTCTTTAAAGCTTGCAGAGCCAAGTGATGAATAAAATATGTTACAAGAAAAACTGATTGATTTTGGCTGTTTATCACTTTATTATCTTTTTATTTTCTAGTACTCTGAACTGGTCCTGTGGAAAACCATTGAATTTTTGTCAGTGGCATGCTGTAAAAGAGAAGAAACTATTGGCATTATAAGTGGTATTCATATTTTTGTTTTATTTGTTTATTTATTCTTTAAATGTTCTTAATTACTAGTTCAAAGTCTGCATACTTTTGATCTCTGCGGTCTAATTTTTTCAAAGCTTGTATCGCATAATTTCATAATTGTCAATAACTTTTTTTTTTTTTTTTTGAGATGTTTACTTTTTTGTTTAGTTTATTTTTTTCTTATTTTCCAAATTGATTTATATGTTTTTTTTTTTAGTTTTTTTTCCCTAAAGTGATGTTACTTTGGGGCAGTTAGTGACTATGTATTAAATTTTATAAATTTCATGTAAATTGAGAAAGTTATTAGGGCTGTTCTTAAAAGAAAAAAAAGTATAACTTTTGGTAAAGTTACATCAATGAGTAAAACAATAAATATTTATACAGTAAAATTCAATGTGGTATTCTTTATTAAAGCATTTGACCCAGGCAACTCTTTAGTATATCATTTTATGTTATGCTATATTCTGTCATTTATTTAATCTCTATTATATGTAAATTTTTTATGTCAAGTTGCATATTTGACACCAAGTTAATAAATTGCTTGCAAAATCAAGTCTTATTTGCAACATTTTATGAAGTAACAATGAAATAAAGTATAAAAATCAATTTTTAGTCCCTTCAGATTAATTTTTTTACTCTGCACCCTCACTACCTCTTAAAAATATGTTGTAAGTAAAACCTTGAAACTCCTGTAACTTTTATTATTATTATTATTATTATTATTATTATTAATGTTGTCACTGCTGTTGTTGTTTAAAATGTAAACTGTAAAATGCTACTTTCAGAGATGAGATTTAAGAATTTAGTTTAATATTCAGACCTTTTTCAATGTTTATAAAGAATTCAGTTTTTTCATTTTTTTCAAAAATTTTCTGATTTTTCAGTAAGGCAAAATTGTATATAAGTAAGATAGATTTAGTATCAATAAAAATTAAAATATTTATTGCTCTTGAAATTCATAAGTATAATTGCTCAAAAGTTGTTTGGACATTCTTTCAGACTTTTTTTCCTTTTTTGTTAATCTCATATCTGTACTTTGGTACAAACCAAATCGAAAACTAGCCTACCAGTTTTGACACCATATTACATGTACCACCATTAGTGGTAAAAACAGATGAAATATATTATTTTTTAATTTTACTAATACAATATGTAAATGTAAACTTTACTTCCTTAGTAAATTCAGATTTTTTAAGCCTGCAGTATTAACAAAGTGCAATAACCTTGTCAGTGTTCACATGTTGTCATATGTATATTTGAATATTACTCAAAAATATCTTTAGTCTAGTTTTTAACTGACTTCAAGAAGATCTAGGTTATTAATTGGGGTCAGTACTCAGAGGTGTAGCAAGAATTTTCAGTGCCCGAGAACAAATTTGCATCACTTCCTGTTTACCAAAATGCGCTGGAAAAAGTTTTATATACAAATTGGTGCCTTTTGGATCCTATGCCCTGGGACAAATGTCCCCCTCTAGCTACACTTCTGAGCATTGAATCCTTGTAATTTACCAGACTGGATATGAAAAGTATTTTCAAACTTCCGTTTAATTATTTATTTCTTTTGTTTATCTTCCACATATAGATGTGATCTTTGCTAAGAATGTTGTTATTTGATGATATTTTACTTGCTGTGCATGAAAAGTTTTTATTGCAAAGTTATCACTTTATTTTTTACTCAATTTTTGATGTACCTAAAATATATTACAAGTCCTGAATATTTTCTATTTTTTAATTGATTGTAATAATTTGCAAATTTAACTCACCAATAGTAAGTAATGTGTTTAATATTTATTTTGTCACTATTAGTTTGATGTTTGTTATTACGCACAGGTTACTGTGATTCAGGGATAATTTTATTCCAAATTGCTTTGATATGGGATTTTCGCTTCAATACTGTCCCCAATTATTCTTTTTTGTGTTACCTCAGAGGATTTACCTCACAAAATAAAATTTTGTGAAGTAAATCCTACAATGTGTTCCTTACTTTTAATAAAGTATTTTGTGCTCTCAATCACTTTGCATATCAGTATATTCTAATATTAATAGAACATAGAGAACAGATTATTTTATAAAACAGTACAAGCATTTCTTATCTGTAAAATTAAAGTTTTTTTTCTTTTATTTTTTGCAGGTAAAAAAATAGATTTTTTTTTTTTTTTGAGCTGCTATATTTAGGTTTTATTGCAGTTTTTTTTCCATTTGCTTTTATGTTCAGTGGCAAAATTAAAATGTAAAAGGCAGCTTAAATTCTACATCTTTATTTTATTCATTTATTCATAATTTGTACAATTTTAACAGTAGGAACCCTGTTTCCCTTCCCTCTCTTACTCAGAAGGTTACAGTATATGTAAATGTTACTTGAAAGTATTTATTATTACCATACATAAATATGGTAATATGAAAAATGGTAATAAGAAAGTATTTATTATTACCATTTTTCGGTATGCTTTTGTGCTGTTCCAAAATTGTATTTAACCTGCTCCTAAAGGTGTTCCAAAATGTATGTAGATTTGCAGACTTTTTATTATAAAGTTATCCTCCGATTTTAGTGAAACTATAAACAAAATGTTTTCTGAATCAAATGAAAAGATCTGCTGACTTATTCCTCTGTAAATTCATCACCTAGTTGAAAGTGTTAAGCTGTGCTTTAGTTGGAGATTTAAATTTGACACTAATCCATGTACACACAAAACTAATTTTAACTAATTTTATTTTGTATGTATTTAACATAGATCTAGTTTATGCTCTAGTATATTCTAGCTGCCAACTCTTTCTGATTTTGAGCCTTTCTTCAGTCTTATTCAAATTATGGGGAGGGGGGAGGGTACCCTTTTTTTATTAGGATAGAATAGCAGTTATGTTTTAACTTTTAATTCTGTAATTACTTGTTGAAGTCATAATTTTTATCTTCCAGATGCTGTTAGAAGAATCCCTGAATGTGAAATAGTATTGAAGTACTCATATTGAATCCAGTGATTGTATTTTATATAAATGTAACAATGTAATACAATTAAACCAAATTTGTAATAATTTGTTGTGTGTTCACTGCCATTGCTTTTATAATTCATTCAAACCTGCATGAGTCTCAATAAGAGATATCTTCCACTTTTTTCAATTCGTAGGCTATTTTTTACTTCTGCAGTTCTGTAATAGTTTAAATTTTTTTTTTTAATTTAGAACGCATCGTAAACTAAAATTTGCTAGGCTGAAGACTACTCTGGACTTGGAAGTTCCATTACTCATGTTTTTATTAAGACTTTGCTTATATATTTTTATTAACTGTTTTTTCTTTCTTTTTTTTTGGCCCTCGTATTAATTGAACTTTGTTCTAACATACTAATGAGTTTTTCTGGCTTTACTTTCATTTATTGTTCTAAATCTGTTTTCAATAGTATAATAATTCTTGCATAAAATCTATATTAAAAGAATTTTTTTTTCAATTTGAAGTTTTTAAAAGATTAAGTAATTTGTAGCTATTTTGCTGTAAAAGTGAAATTGAAATAAATAAAATCACACTTAAAAATAAATAAAGAAATGAATGTGTATATATATTAAAAAATTAAGAAATGGCTTTTATTTTGAAGTATGTATAAATTATGTTCAGAAGAGGAATTTGGTTTTTTAAGAGGTGAAAAAAAAAATCTTTTTCTTTGAATCACCACCCTCCCCCCTCACCCAGACATTATCTATGGAGGTTAATATGGTTCACCCTCATGCTCTAAACTTCAATTATTTCTTTGCGTTATGGCAAGTCTACAAGAGGGGTGTCTTCTTGGGGGGGCTGACTTGGGTGGTGAACTTTTTAAGGATTCTAACCTGTATTCTTGCTCATGCCTCTAAACCTTAAATAATGGTTTTTGGACAAGACAAAAATGTTGGGTGTATTCAACAAAATGGGCATTGTTGGGGAATTATGAAATAATTGGTTTTGATTTATATTATTTATGTATTGGCCTGCACAAAAATATTTCTTTACCCCTTTTCACAAAAAAAGAAATCAATCAATATAAAGTAGTTTCCATTTTAGAAATATTTTATTCCTTTTTCTGGGGGGAGGGGAAAGAATAGAAAAATAGGTATTCTCTTAAATTTCCAAACATGATATGTACATTAACAGAGGTTATCAGCAGATATATTTATATTTTTGATTTACCCAACAATTAGTTTATTTATTTAATTTTTTTTTTTTTTTTGGTTTTCAATTAAAGGATAGCTATTGCTCTTTTAACTTATTTTCGTGTTTCATAATTCTTGTATTTGTTCGTATAAATGACTGAAATTTAATTTCAAATAATTTCTTTTCGATAACAATTCAATCCTGTTCATTTCTTATTTATTTAAAATTTAAAAAAAAGACTTGTTAATTGTAATAAAGTTGAAAAGAAAGTTTGAATAAATTATGCTTAAAATAAAACCTATTTAAAAATCAAAATTATTAGTATTCTTTTGATTTTATATAAATATCTTATCATGAACTATTTTTATTGTTTTGTTAATACTGTTGTAAGTGAAAGTTGTTCTGAAATGTACCATAGGTAAAAAATAAGCTTTCAGGGATTTTTTATTTCAGCAGGAGAAAAGGTAACATTGAACATATCAAATATTTCTGCACACTGTTGAGTAATGTGGATGTCCGAAACTCTTATTTCTATTCTTGTTTGATCACAGATTACCTCAAATGAAGTTATAGTACTGCAGACAAAGAAAATTCTTATAAATCTCCTGCTGATGGATTTTACATAGCTCAATGGCTATACAGATCACCTCCAAGCATTTTGAAACTTTCACTTCTATTCCTGTTACGTTTTGACTAACCAAACAAAACATAAACTGTTAACGAATTCTGTAACTAAATAGATCTAGAGGTTATGGAGGTTTGTTTTAGTAACCATGTGGAACTCTTGGGGGTACCTTTTAGTGATGCCATCATCTGATTATTAAAATGAAACTCTGTACTCCTTCTTAATCTGTTTAATTTCAGAATAGGCTGTTATTTTAAATACTGTATGTTTTGTGTCAACAGTCCACATTTCACTCACTGGAATGAAAGCAAGAATCTAAAAATGCATGGGGTCAGATATTACTTGTACCATTGAGCTACGTAAAATTTATTTTCCAGCTGTTATGGATCATTCTGAACATGACAATAATCCAAGATAGCCCAGAAATAGATATCTAAGAAGTTCTGGATATGAAATAAGTATCAATTTCTGATCTTTGGATATTTTGAATATGAAATAGATAGCCATTTTTGGGATATTCTGGATCTTTAAGATCTTCTGGAAGTTTAATTATTATAACTATGCTACATATATACAGATACCTGTATATTATAGATGTTATTTACTCATTAGAGAGATCACACCTCAAATTTCTAATAGAGAAATCTATTTTATGTTGGACTTCTAATAGATATACCCAATATCCAGCTATGATGTATTAAAGATTGCCTATGGACAAACTTGGGGGGGGGGGGAGGTAAATGCGGCAAAAATATTTACTTGTACGATATGAAGAATATTTTCAAGGCGCTCGATATTGCAGATACATTTTAAATATATTTAATTTAAATTCAATAGCAGCAAAGTTTTATAATTTTTACAATATAAAGGTTAAATATCAACTTTCTACTTTTTACCAATACTAGCTTTATTCCCAGTGTAATATTGAGTAAATATTAACCAAAAAAATTAAAAATGGTATAAAGTTATGTTAAAGTAATTACTTATCCATATTGAATATATTTCCAATGTATATCAAATACTATAAATGCATTTTAAATATATCTGAGGCAAATATTAACTTTGCTACTTTGTACGAAGTTACATTTGATACATTTGACGAAGTTACAGTTGATCTTTGTTTTCAATTTTTTTTTAACAATATTGAGTTAACATTAAAAAATTTATCAATTGAGGACTACTTCAAAAATATTTCCAATACAACCCTATATTAAGAATATATTTTTTTGTATGTTAAATTCAGTGGAAAAGGTATTAGTATAGTCATACTGAAAGTATAATGTTATTTTGAGAATTTATCAGACCTAAATGCTAATTTTTACCAATATTGGAATTTTATTTACCAATATTGGAAACTGTTTATTCTCAATGTGTTCACTTACTACTTTGTAATATTATTGGTTTTTGATATCAATGTTTTCACAATATTGAGTTAATATTTAAAAGTTCATTGGTAGTGAGACTGCTTCAGAAATATTCTCAATATATAATTAATATATCAATACACACTTCATATGTTAATTAAAATTTTACAAATAATAATAACATTTTGAGCATATATCAGGGCTAAACTCTAGTTTTTACCAATACTGGAAGTGGTCTTTACTCTCAAAGTATTCACATATATGTAAATTTTAATAATTAAAAGTAATTAGTACTTAATAATATTGGAAATATTTCTAATATACACTCAATATTATTGATAAATTTCAAATACTTTAAGATTCAATAGTATTAAAATTTGACTTCAAATGGGCAAAATATTAAATTTATAATATTGGATTTTATTTTCAATGAATTCACAAGATTGGATAAATATTGATGCTATATAGAAAATATCTTTTAATGTTTGCCAAATATTTAAAAAATAATAATAATCAATGCTGTTACCAGATACATTCATATATATATATATATATATATATTTATAAGGAATTATTTTAATTTCCCAAAATAGTGATAGCCAGAAGCAAGGCATATGCAAGGAATAAATCCAGGGCCGTACCCAGACAAAAATTTCAGGCAGGGTCCAAACCGTGGAAAAGGCAGAATTTTTCACAAAAAGACGTCATTATTATTATTTTATTAACAAAAATCAATTTTTTTGGGAGGGGGGAGGGTCCGGACCCCTGGATACGGTCTCGAATAATCACCCTATAAAAAGTGGCGGTCACTCTTAAAAAGGGTCATAGCTCACTCTTGATCAGAGCGCTCCACTCTTTAAGGGATGGCGTGCTGTCACCCTTTCCTTAGAGTGAGGCACTCTTTCCCGGAGTGGGTTTTTGAATTCTCACTCCTAGTCCAGAGTCAGAAATGTCACTCTTCAGAATAGTGATTTCTCACTCTATGGAGGTTGGCTGATTTTTGTCACGAAGGTAGGGTGATATATCACTCCTCAGCACTGGTTTTTCACTCTTGATTATTAAGAGAGTATGGCAATTCTTAAAATATATTTAAAACGAACATTTACATTGTCTGTTTGATTTTTTTTTTTTTTTTTCGTGAGAGTTCATTATGCAAATGGAAAACTCGCCCAGATTTCGATTCTATGGGCAGTGATTCATTAACCCTTTAACGCGCAGTGTTCCCGCTCTGGGAACACCCAACTCTGACGTTTTGACTGTTGCCAGTCACGAAGAATAGATTTGATTTCTGTAAAAATAGTTGCGGGTGACATAGCTCCACGGGAATCCTTTACTTTTTAGCGCATGTCATTTCCCGTAAAAAAAAAAAATGTCACAATTATTTTTAACAGCACTGACATCTGCTGAAAAGTGGAAGAATGCGAGAACAGCTGGATAGATTGCCCAATGCTGAAGAAAGGGCAGCCGTTGCCATCGCTCGACTTAACTACCAGCAAGATGGCGGACGATCGAAACGTTCATCGCGTGCCACAGATCTAGAGACCCTTATGAAGACAGCTGGCTGTGCCCGCGCACAGCCAGCTATACGGCCCTGTACGGT
Organism: Cheiracanthium punctorium; assembly: GCA_038373885.1. NCBI lineage: Eukaryota > Metazoa > Arthropoda > Arachnida > Araneae > Cheiracanthiidae > Cheiracanthium > Cheiracanthium punctorium. Next base: position 103,027 of record JAWZYV010013509.1, read on the forward strand.
CGCATCGTACGACCTGTAACCTGTACGGTCACATCGTTGCGAGGATGCGAAGCAACCATTCTGCCGTCTGTACCTGTTCTGGCTTCATCTTATTGTCGCTTGCCCTTATTGTGGGCCAGTGTTTGCGCAACCGTATGCGATGGATTATAAAATTGTAAGCCCGAAAAATCGCCAAACAATGTCCAAAAAACTGAAACTGTCTTGGCTATATCTTCATTATTTGTCAAGAAACTCACAAATCCTCCAGTTTATTACAAAGGAGAAGTATAGTTAGAATATTCCTTTCGAACCAAGGGCGGATTAAAGGGGGGCGGAGGGGGTGACCGCCCCCCCCCCAAGACAAAAGAAATTAATGTAAAAGATCCTATTTTACTTCCATAAAATGGAAGTATATGCCAATCTTCTAACTAAACGCCCCCCCCCCGACAAGCTTGCATTAATCCGCCACTGGCTCGGACTGGCTCCTTTGGGGACCTTCGGCAAGAGATTGAAAAGGGGCCCGCCCCACACTGAGGAATTTAGAAGGAATAAAATATTAGAATATGTATTATTTGAAAATTAGGCTTAGGTGCCTAAAAACCACATTTAAGTGTTGTAGAGCTTCCGGGGCCCCTGACACTTAGGTGTCCCCCTAGAGCCGCGGGGTTTCTGATGTCCTCCGCTCCACTGCATAAAGATGACTGGGAAATAAATCACTTTTGGTACGATTCAGTTACTTTTTGCAGTGCCCTGCCGGTGCTGGACGTAACGGCAGAACGGCACTGGTAAGGTACTCTGCCAGCAGGTGTGTGTTTGCTGGGAATCATTTACTCTGATATAAAAAAATATTCTAATTACGAAGTAGTATATCCATTTCTGGGAGCCTCTCCGGCCCTTGGGCAGGGTAACTTCATTTCTAAGAAACGAATGATTTTTCTGCTGGAGCCAGTGGCGTAGCCAGAAATTTTTCATGGGGTGGGGGGGGGGTTACGACTAATGTAACTCAAGCATATGTATACGTGTGTGTTAATTTGTAACCCCCCTCCCCCCATTGGCTACGCCACTGGCTGGTGCAGATCATTGATGTCATCGAATCACACGTTAAAGGAAATTTGTCGGAAGTTGGCGGCTCCTTTTGGCTGTAAGAAAACCCAAAAAAGTCAATTTAAAGCAAATAGGTTTTATTATGACAAACTCAGAATGCATGAAGTATATCAGGATTCATGTTTTCTTTTTTTATCAGATGTAAAAAAAATAAAGTTGAGATAGAAAGGGAGAAGTACTCTCGGAAAGAGAAAAAAAGAATGAAATAATCTGAAATTTATAATTATTTTATGGAAATTTAAATTTTAAGAATATGTTTGTATAGTTACTTGTGTACCAGAATACAACTTCATAAATAACAAAACAAACAATATTTTTAAACATTTTTTATTTCTTGGCTATCCAATGTTTAACCTTCTTAGAGCGATCACCTCTCTTGACGACCGATTTTTCGCGGAAGAGAGGGTGGACACTCCCGAGAAGTATCACTGTATACCCATTCAAAAATTAGAAACCCTGGAACTACACTGTAAGAAATACCTGTAATTTTACCACAGGTATTGCTGTAAAATTAAACAGCACTGTGTGCTGTAAATCCACACAAAAATGATGTAATGAGGTTGATAAGCCAATCACGAAGAACATTGTAGAGCAAATTGGCGCAGTGTACAGCACAGCGTGTGGATAAACATAACGCCGATGTCGCAACTGTTGGATTCGACACACTATCATCAACGTTTTTAAACAAAACGAAACATTTATTTCACAAAGACGTACAACGTAACTTACGATTACCGTACTTCATACATATATTTTTAAAAACTTCGTTCAACGCATTTCCTTCCTAATAAGTTTTTTATTCCATCGCTTCTTCGTTGCCATTTTTGAATTCCTATTGCAATTACAAAAACCAATGCTCGTGTTCTAACTGTTTGATAATAAAAATAGTGTTTACACAACGTGTTGGCGTTACATTTAACCACACGTTATGCTGCAATCATTTTTTTCAGTGTACACGTGTACAGCTTGCTTAAGTTCCAAGCTATCTTCATTTGTGGTGTGCTTGGTAGCTTTTTTGCAACTGAAAAATGGTGGACAGCCCATCATGATTATACTGTCCAGACATTTATTAGTTCACTCAAAATGTTTCGTTAAAACCTTTTTTTCAGTTTAGTTTAACAATATTTTTAAAGAAGTCTTGTTACCCTTTAAGAGAACCCCTTAGAGAACCCTTTAACGCGCAGTGTTCCCGCTCAGGGAACACCAAACTCTGACGTTTTAACTGTTGCCAGTCACGTAGAATAGATTTGATTTCTATAAAAATAGTTGCGGATGACATAGCTCCACGAGAATCCTTTACTTTTTAGCACGTCATTTCCCGTAAAAAAATGGTCAAGATATTTTTAACAGCACTAAAAAATGGAAGAATGCGAGAACGGCTGGATAGATTGCCCAATGCTGAAAAAAGGGCAGCCGTTGCCATCACTCGACTTAACTACCAGCAAGATGGCGGACGATCGAAACGTTCATCGCGTGCCACAGATCTAGAGACCCCTTTTTTGACGTAGCTGGCTGTGGACATTTCGATCGTCCGCCATCTTGCTGGTAGTTAAGTCGAGCGATGGCAACGGCTGCCCTTTTTTCAGCATTGGGAAAGGGTTGCGCCTTAAAGGGTTAAGCAGAGAGAGAGACGGGGGAAATTTTTTTCAGAGATTTCTACAGAATGCAAGGAACATTTCTTGATTTGGCGGACCCGGCGCAGTTGTCCCGCCTGCCTCAGGCTCTGGCTCAAAAATTTGTCTATAGACTAGGAAGATAGCAAAGATTTCAGAAAACAAAAACTCTAGATATACTTGTAAGCCGACCAGAAACTTACTGCATAAAAAAATATAATGATAATAAAAAAAAAGCATCCCAGAAACGAAAGATCCAGAACCCAGACTGTAAAAGCAGTAAATGATTTAGCAAGACAGGAAGTCAGGCGCCAATTCTCCCCACTTCAAAAAGCAATTAAAAAAGGTGAAGGATAAACAACATTTAAATTCTCGGAAACAGTCCTGTTCAGAGCCATTTCGAAACACATTTTGAATTGAATAGATTACCTTGAAAGGAAATTGAAAGACCGTAAAAAGTAATTTAGGCCAACAGTATCCCTTACACAATCCAGTAAATGAAATCCAGTAATGATATTTTGAAGGGACATTATTGAACGACTTGATGTGGTTTTCAATTCGCATTTAAAAAAATCATTAAAAAAAAGTACACACAAGACGAAATAAGAAATGCAGGTGTAGATGCAATCAGTAAAAAAAGTTAGTGGAACAATATGTAGAAGAATGTAGTAGAATGATATGTAATCTCTTTCACATTTGTGGTGATGGCGGAGAGACTTAACGTATCGTCTGGGAAACGTGATTAGACAGGTTTTTTTTTCTTTTCGAGACGGCGAGCGGAGGAAAATTACTGCGAGACCAGACTGGGCGTTGTTTTAGCGTCTCCCATAATTTACGGCACATATGGACAACCTCCGGCCAGGGGCCTGGATGTGTCCCCGCTACGGTTTTGATCTGGCCCGCGGGAACATATAAAAACCCTGTACAAAAGCCCATACAAACCATTCAAAATCCCATATAAATCCCAATTACACGGCCCGCGACCTCGCTAACATCCTAGTTTGGGCCCGCAATTTTTCAAAGGTTGCCCGTACCTGGTTTACGCTATGCACAGGCGTAACCAGGGGATTGGGCACTACTCGAAATTTTGGATTTCTATAAACTCGATGTCAATAAATCGAGCTTTTTTGTGAGAAATTCTACTTTTCTCTGCTTTGGGTAAGGTGACCATACGTCCCGTTTTAGGTGGCTTGTCCCATTGTCCCCAAGCACAGCTTCGGGACACCGTAATGTCATGTTTTTAGAAAATGTCCCCTGCAATGTAGAAAGAAAGCAACCCACGGTAACGATTTCAATAACGGCCGCTAAAAATCTAAAATCATCCAACGGCATTGTCTGTAAAAAAAAAAAACCACTGACCTCCCTCCTTCCCCTCTAGAGAATTAAAGAAAACGCCGGGGAAATGTATTGTTTTTGTGTTTGTTCTTTTAATGTTCTTTTTTGTCAACTATTTCAATTTATTATTATTTTTTTAAAGTCATTCCCTCTTTTGCTTATCTGCCCCCCCCCCCACCAACTGATCTCCACTTTATTTTCCCTTTTCACTCTATTTTTTCTAAGAATTTTTTTCCTTCCGAATGACAACTTCCTTCTTACTGTGTGTCCTTTTGTTTACATTTCTCAGTTTCCTTCCTTCCTGCCTTGTGTCGGATGGTGTTTTTGAAGTCGAGGAAGGGCCTACCCCTTGTACACCCGAAACGTACGTCTTGAACTATTTCTTATGGTATATGTGTGTTTTAGAAAAGTTTTTATTCATTTTATTTTGATATTAACATTAACACAAGCTTTTTTGAGCGTTTTCTTAACCACTAAAAGATACCTGGACCTGTCAATTCAGTCTCCCTACACTATTACCTTAAAAACAGTAGATGTCCCGTTTTGAGGAAGAATATAAATACACTATTGCCAAAAAAGTAGTAGATGTCCCGTTTTGAAAGGAAAAAATAAATGGTCACGTTAGCTTTGGGTCACCCTTTCATCCCGAATTCTTTCTTCCTTTTACGTCCCTGGCGCTATGATTTACTTTTCCTTAACCCCTTAACGGTCGCATTATTTTCGAGAAAAATGTCATAAAAGTGCCTAATGTTTTATATTCCAGAAAATTGTATGAAAATCATTTCATGTAGAATATAGGTAATCATTTTAAGGTTTGGGACATTTTATAAACGCGAAATCTATATAAATAAAATTAGACTTTTGTTTATACATTTCTTGGAATTCAAAAACTTTGCGATTTCTATCCGTTTCAAGAATCTGGGAATCCGGTGCGACCCTCAAAAAAAGTTTGTCTGTCTGTCGTTCTGTCGTTCTGTCATTCTGTACGTGACGCTTTTTTTGTTCAAGCATCACGTAAAAACGACTGAAGCGAATGATATGAAATTGGGTGTCATGATAAGTGGTCACTCAACTTAAAACATAGGCGTCGAACTTTTAAAAAATCTTGATTGGATTTTGAGATTTTGCGAAAATCCTTTCAAACTGCGTAAATTTGTGTTCGCGCATCACGCATAAACGACTGAAGCAATTGAAATGAAATTGGGTATCACGATAGGTGGTCACTCAACTTAAAACATAGGCGTCGAACTTTTAAAAAATCTTGATTAGATTTTGAGATTTTGCGAAAATCGTTTCAAACTGCGTAAATTTGTGTTCGCACGTCACGTAAAAACGACTGAAGCGAATGAAACGAAATTTGGTATCATGTGAGGGGTCATTCAACTTAAAACATAAGCGTCGCACTTTTAAAAAATCTTGATTAGATTTTGAGATTTTGCGAAAATCGTTTCAAACTGCGTAAATTTGTGTTCGCACATCACGTAATAACTGCAAAAGTGAAAAAATGATATTTGGTGAAATGATAGGTGGTCACTCACCTTAACCCTTTGAGGCGCAACCCTTTCCCAATGCTGAAAAAAGGGCAGCCGTTGCCATCGCTCGACTTAACTACCAGCAGGATGGCGGACGATTGAAACATTCATCGTGTGCCACAGATCTAGAGACCCTTTTTTGACGCAGCTGGCTGTGATGTCAGTGTTGTTAAAAATAATCGTGACAATTTTTTTACGGGAAATGACGTGCTAAAACGTAAAGGATTCTCGTGGAGCTATGTCACCTGCAGCTATTTTTATAGAAATCAAATAGATTCTTGGTGACTGGCAACAGTCAAAACGTCAGAGTTTGGTGTTCCCAGAGCGGGAACACTGCGCATTAAAGGGTTAAACTATAAGCATCTAATTAAAAATACAATGAAGTCCTCTGTTGGGATAAAACGAAAAATTACTTTCTGAAGTACCCAATATTTCAAAGTAAAGGAATTGTTGCCATCGCGAACAATTTCGATATTCAGGTTTTGAGATAAATACCCTTCCTGTCGACCTTTTATTTACTTTGAAAAGTTTTATATGGCGTCTCTATGCATATGAGCTCGTACATATGTACGATCACGATCCACGTGGCGTCTTTACACATAATCCCTGATCAAGGTGGTTCGCGACCTTTTTCCATTGGTGTACCCCTTATCCCAGCGGTTCTCAGCCTTTTTAACGTCGCACCCCCCTTCAACAAAGGCTAACTTACGGTGTCACCCCACTCCCTTAACATTTTTCAGCGTACATTCAGTTTTTTAATCTTTAACAATGAACATTGAGTCGAATTTCTACAAAATAATGTTATTAGTAAAGTTTGAATGAACATTTTAAGCGAAAAAGCATATATTTTTGAGTAAAAATGAGAATAAATAAGATGAATTTAAAAAAAAAATGCTCGCGCCCCCCTGCAAACGCTCTGCGCCCCCCTTGGGGGTCGCGCCCCACAGGTTGAGAAACGATGCCTTAAGGCCGCCGTCCAGTTGCGTCTTTTTCCGGACGCAGCGGGGGTTTTTTTTTTAATGGTCAAGGCATTGTACAAGGGGGATACAGTGCAGGGTCGAAGAATTTATTGACTTTTAATGACCACCGCCAAAGGATAACGCGTGAAACCACAAAAGCACGCCCACCGCTCAGTGGGGGCACTTTTCTCCGCAGTGCGTCTTCAAGATTCTGAAAAATACATTGGGTTCCCATTATAGCGTACTGAAACGCACTTAACTGGACGTCGGCCCTTACCCAATCATTTTCGTGAACCCCCTGGATCGGATTCTATAGAGGCCATAACACAAGATGAACACACATCAAAATAGATGACTGTTGGTGATTATACAATTTAACCCTGTACAATCTTAATCATTTTTCACTAAAATTCTTTTAAAAACTCCTTGTGTTTCCCAACCATTTGGTTGTTTCTATAAAAAAAGTGAGATTTCTGTCAATATGACGATTAATGCTTTCGTCTCTTTCTTTTACTTGCACATTCATGAGAGCCGTGCCTTTACTTTGTTGCAACTTTTTGAAACTGGGTTCGAAAGACGCCCGTTTCTGTCTTATACCTTGGACAGCATTGAACTTCTTTTCGTTTTTTTTTTTTTTTTTTTTTTTTTTTTTTTCCCTGGGAAAAGAGGATGAAAAAATCTCTTTAAAACCAAAGAGTGAATAGGAAAAGGCATTCAGCGATTTTGGCGTGCAAAACTTTTACACCTGCGTATTTTTATGCTTATTTTAATCCATGATGCATATCCGCCCCTGCCTATCTTCTTTCCGCGAACCCCCCCCCCCCCAATGGGCTTCTATACATACACAAACAAACAAACAAACAACAAAAAATAAAGACTGACCCACATGGTCCCGCGAGTTCCCTTAAGGGGTCTTAGGGGGATTAGGAATTCAAAAAATCGATTTTTCAATTTTAATTTCATTTGAAACCTTAGTTACTTCTGAGCATTTTGACTCCGATTTCATGCAATAAATCCAACGAGAACCCGAGATACACAAAAAAAACGTTTTATGAAAGCTTTATATTTGAACGAAGTAATGTAACTTTAAACTGCGTTTTCTCAAACCGCATTTTTATGAACTATCCGTAAGATAACAAAATTTCCATGATTCGTATCTTCACGAAATTTTGTATAGTTATAACTCGTATCAGTACCTGTAGAATGAATTAATATTAAAAGTGAGAGAGAAAAACTTTTGGAAATTTTTACAAAAATATAAGGGAAAAGTACGATCCCCAAACTTCTTTTGAAATTTCAATTTCAAATACAGTTTTAAAATTCTTAATTTAAATTTTTTTCTTAAATATTAATTCATTCTATAGATACCGATACCAGTTATAACTGTACCTAGATTTCGTGAAGATAGGAATCACAGAAATTTTGTTATCTTACGGATAGTTCATAAAATTGCGTTTTGAGAAAACGCAGTTTAAAGTTACATTACTTCGTTCAAATATAAAGCTTTCATAAAACGTTTTTTTTTTTGTGTGTGTGTATCTCGGGTTCTCGTTGGATTTATTGCATGAAATCGGAGTCAAAATGCTCAGAAGTAACTAAGGTTTTAAAAGAAATTAAAATTGAAAAATCCCTTTTTTGAATTCTTAATCCTCGTATGACTCCTTAAAACATTTCCGAGTCACTCCTTTCATAATTACGAAGTCCGGTCAAAAGCCTGACACAGGAGGAAAACCTGCAAAACAGGTGAGATGGTCTCGCGAGAATCACGCCATTTCCACATTACCCGTTTTCCCTGTTCGGTTCCGTCTTTTGTCGCCCAAGAGCCGCCATTACAGACTTTCTGTGCTTAGAGGGAGAAGTGCGGCTCTCTCTTTCTCTCTAATGATATGTATTATTAGGGTAATGCGGATGCAAAAGGGACGTGGGGGGTCCAACCCCCTCCCCCCCCTCCTTCATCCACCTTTTCTGAATGTGGGGGGGACAGCGGTGATTACAAAGAACACTTCGGTGTTATGCTGGATTTGTAAGGCCGCATTGGAGGTCACATAGAATGTATGTCGAGTAAAAAGAGCCAGTTTTTGAAAAAGAGATTTTAACATCCTGTATTGTTTTTAAAAATATGAGATAGAAATGAAATTTTTCGTCCCTTGTATACAGGGTGTCCCAAAGAGATGATGACGACTTTATCTCTTTTAGAGATAACTCCGCTATGTTATGCTAATTTAACCCTTTGAGGCGCAACCCTTTCCCAATGCTGAAAAAAAGGGCAGCCGTTGCCATCGCTCGACATAACTACCAGCAAGATGGCGGACGATCGAAACATTCATCGCGTGCCACAGATCTGGAGACCCCTTTTTTGACGACAGCTGGCTGTGCGCGAGCACCACCTTACACCACTTCGATCTTGTCACCTGTCACAGTCTGGGGGGTCAGCGAGGGCGGAGTCCAGATAGTCTTCAAATTTAATTTCTTATCCAGATCTGTCCTTATGATGGCTACATTAGCTCTGGTATCGATGACCATGTGGCACGGAGAACCATTTACGTATCCGAGTACAAATAGTCCATTACTACCGCCATTCACTGATGAAATCTGTAAGACTTTTAGGTGGGGCTTTTGAATATCTGGCAACCTCCGCCCCGCGAGATGGCCACCTTCTAGTTTCCCTCCCTCATGTTCTTAGAGTTCTCTTGCTGGTTATGAGACTTTCGGCCACAGTACTTTTGTGTATGACCATCAACGCCACACTTCCAGCATTTTACTTTCTTTGGGCCATCTCCCGTTTCACCGTATCTTAACCCATTCGTGCCTGGATATTTTTGCGACTTTCTTCGATTTTTGCTAACACCAGAAGCAATTGATAAATTTCTGATGTCAACTTTTTGAACAAGGGATGATTTCATTTAAAATCGTTATGTATAAAAATTGAAATGTCAACATCCTACTTGCCATATAAAAATATTTTGTGGAATTGAGGTTCAATACTCGCGAATAAAGGCTAGGAAAAATAAATAACGTTTCCGAATGATAGCGATAATGCCGTCCTAAAAAAGGGACGCTAGGCATAAATGGGTTAATTTTCTTTCCATCAAATTTTCAAGCCTCTTCAATCTGTTCTCGATGCTCGCTGTGTCTTTATCAGCAAGCTCTTGGACCGTGACCGCTCTAACAGCATGCCGATCTTTTCTCACGGCCCGCTGAGCTGCCTCTAGTTTGTTTCATTGCGAACACCAGAGCAGACTTCAAATCTTGATAATCCTCCAACATGAGTGCCTTTTGTGTTTCTGGATCCCGGACGGCTTCAATAAAATGACGCACAGCCATTTCTTCTCGGACATTATCAAGGTGGTCCATGTAGGCTAGATGACACCGCCTATCTATGTCCGAAGCCAGCTCTTGAAGGGTCTCGCCAGATCTCTGCATCCTTGAATTAAGTTGTGTTCTACTATATTCTTTCTGGCACTTCTCTCCGAATTTCATCTCCAAGGCACTAGCGAGGGCGTCAAAATCTCCAATATTCGTCGCTCCAATAGTTTGCAATGCGTTAATTGCATCTCCGCTAAGGGAAGCGGCCAGTTGGTTCGCTTTCTGGGACTCGCTCCAACCATTGGCTTTGGCGATTATTAAAAATTGGGTCTTGTAGGCTTCCCAGGGAGTTTTTCCGTCATAAGTGGTTAGTTTCACTGCTGGGCGGTGTGACGACATCTTCATGTTTTCAGGTAACTTTCCCAGCTTGACGAGAGAGTCCAATTTTTCTTCAATCTTAGCTTCACATTCTTCCCGTATTTTCGAAACTACATTTTCTTTCCAATCCAGTTTTTCCTCAATTTTATTATTAAATTCTTCACGTAATTCTTTCATGTTTTTCTCTTGACCTTCTTCTAGGAGCGACATTCTTCTCTCCATTATCTCTTGATTTTCCTGCACACTCTTTTCGAATTTCTCTAATTTTCCCAAAGCAGTCTCTATTTTCTCCAATCCCGATTTCATTTCTTCTTGTCCGGCTTCAATTTTCTTCTCTAAATCCGCTTTCATCTGTTCTTGTCCAGCTTCAATTTTTTCTTCTCTAAATCGGTTTGTCCGGATTTCATCTCTTTTATCATATCAGTTTTCATCTCCTCTATCAATTTCTTAAGCTCTTTCATTTTTCTGGTCCACACCATGCACTGGAGAATTAAAGTCTTTCTTTAGAATCCCGATTCTGACACCAAATGTTACAGAACTACTCTGCTTGTTTCCGGGGTTCGTCGTTCTAATGTCCAGTTGGTGTGAAAGTTCTAGTAAAAAGTCCACTGGTCAGGATGGAGTACAACTTTATTACTTCTAGAACTTCGTAGAACAATCAGCTATTCAAAATTCACAAACACAATTAAACAGCAATGTGCTTTTGACAGTCCGCTTAGATCTGAAGCTCTCACAAAGGCTGTAATTCTCACACAAAATAAGTCACTTTCACAGGCAAAAAGTCAGTGAAACTATTTAAAGGATATCGTACACAATCCCTTAAGACACAGCAATGAAGAATTTGCACGCAGCACTTTAAAAACAGCTACGGTAAGCAAGCCAAAACACAGCTTCTATAGCACTATCAATTCACAAAGCAAGCGTACTCTCTCAGAGAGCTCTGTTCACAATATGGGCGCTCGCTCACACTGAACTGGGGCCGATGAAACACGCCGGTATATATAGGGGAGGCAGCTTCCAGAAAAGTCTATTTCTCGAGGATTCTACATAAAGCGTGAATTTTGATTACGTCATAGAAGAGAAATGCTAGGTTATTATGCGTTTTTAATACAGGAAAACCAACTTCCAGGCCCCATTGGGAAAATCGCGCCAAATGACCAAAATGTCGCCAAGCTTGGCGATTTTTCGCGAAATATCGCCAAATTTGGCGCCAAAAATAAGTCCCCAAAAGTGAAGAGAACGAAGCCCTAGGACCCATATTTCTCGAGATTTCTAGAAGCCCCATAGAAAAACATAGGGGAAACCGAAACCTCCGTATCTCCGGTTCTAGTTGGCCGATTTTGATGCAACCAAAAACAAACTTTATCTATTTGAAGCGCAGAATACGAATTTTTAAGTGCCGAGATAGGCTCTTGGCTGCTTTGTGGTTTTCCTTTCTAACGCGGCTGTACTTTCGATTTGATTTAACCCTTTAACGCGCAGTGTTCCCGCTCTGGGAACACCAAAATCTGACGTTTTGACTGTTTTTACCTGGCACGAAGAATAGACTTGATTTCTATAAAAAATAGTTCCGGGGAGATTATCCACCAGAATCCTTTACATTTTAGCACGTCATTTCCCGTAAAAAAATGGTCACGATTATTTTTAACAGCACTGACATCTGCTGAAAAATGGAAGAATGCGAGAACAGCTGGATAGATTTGCCCAATGCTGAAAAAAGGGCAGCCGTCGCCATCGCTCGACTTAACGACCAGCAAGAGGGCGGACGATCGAAACGTTCATCGCGTTCCACAGATCTAGAGACCCTTTATTTGACGCAGCCCGCTGTGTCGCACAGCCAGCTGTCGTCAAAAAAAGGGTCTCTAGATCTGTGGCATGCGCTGAACGTTTCGATTGTCCGCCATCTTGCTGGTAGTTAAATCGAGCGATGGCAACGGCTGCCCTTTTTTCAGCATTGGGAAAGTGTTAAAGCACGCATTTACGAGTATTTCCGCATTTATTTATTCACGGACGTATACAAGGAGAGGGGGCGGGGTAGAGGGACTGGTGACCTCCTTAGTCTACGCTCCAATCCAAATATATAAATATTGAAAAACGAAAATATTATTTTTGTAAATTTCATAATTCAGTGCGCAACAAACACAATTTACTATAATGTTTTTTACAGCTATTGAAAATTTCTACCAGATATGTATAGTAAAATTTACTGTCAGTCAAATTTTATAGTAAGAATGTTCAGCTAAGGGGAGCCCCCCCCCCTCCCGTAGCTGAACCCCTCCCATGAGATAGCTATAGTCAATTCATTGACAATTTGCCAGGATAAATAACTATGGATGCCGTCCTCGCAATATAACACGAACATGAATAACGTATGATCAAAAATCCACCCCATAAAAACAATAAAGTACTTCAGAAAAAATTTCCTAGCTATGCCTCTTCAATTGAAGCCCACATTTTTCTCTGAAGTGCATTTTTTAATCTCACAACGCACTAATAGTAAGTGCAATGGCGATTTGAAACTAAAAGGACCATGCAGGGGGCGGCAGATTTCAAGCTTGACCATGGGCGGCAGGCACCTTAATTAAGGGTACCAACAGTCCCATATTGTATGGGACAGTCCCGAGGTTTTGTCCCGTATCTACAAGCAGTCCCCTATTTTCATCTCTGTGATTACTGCCAGAAAATGACAGTTCTTTGTTAAAAATCGCGATTTTTAGGGTCACTCAATTTATTTTTATTTATTTTTTTTTTCAAAGGACAGCAAAAAAATTGAAATATGTGCATGTAAATATAACATTACCAATCGCGCAAACAAATTATCTACTCAGTATAGATTCGCCTTAAAAATTAATTCGATGTTTAGGCACTGATTTTTTCACAAATTTTAATCCCCTCCCCCCTTTCCGGAATTACGCGAGTGTCCCCTAATCAAGGAGGTTTGTGCCCGTAATTGAACCTGAGAAAGATAGTCACCTTACCAAAATGCGGGCCCGTTTATTTGTACGTTATGGTTACGTCACACATGGAACAGAAATTAAATGTTATATTTACGAGTGTTATTTCATAAAGTTTTTAGTTAATTGCATCTTTGAAAACAAATTTCTTCCTTTTCTTTTCTTTCTTTGTTACTTTGCCCTTCCTGCCAGTTCCCGATATAGTTGAACAAATATCAGAATACTCAAAAGAAAAGAAAAGAAAAGAAAAGGAAGAAACTTGTGTTAAAAGATACAAGCTAAAAACTTTATGAAATAACACTCGTAAAGATAACACTTATCAAGACGGTCGTTTCGAATAATACGAAAGATCCACTCTTCTTCGGTTTTAAAGAAAAAAAGAAGATCCACCATTCGCAAAGACAGGAAGTTTACAACAATTCTGCTGGTCTGTTCTTCCTCGGTTATTCCGAAAGAGTTGGTGGTTAGCTGTCAACTGTCCCGACTAGTGATGTAAAATACCCGGTTATTTACTTTCAAGGGTAAATACCCGGGTATATACCCAAAATGGGTATTTACCTGGGTATTTATTTTTGAATTAACACTATTGTTTAAAAAAAGCTTGTATTGGTGGGTAAGGATATTCACACACACACACATATATATAAAGTAAAAAAAAAAAAAAAAGAAAAGAAAAACGAGAAACTTAGGAACCCTTTACAACTTTTTAATTTCATAAAACTTAAAAAAATATAATTATGAAAAGAAGCTATATGATACATGTTGAATAAAATACTTATATTTATAGGCTATATTTAATCAACTGTTGGAATAAAATTGTAAATTGGAATAATAACAAGGAGCAGTGTATTTTACAATTAGAAAAAAAAAGGAAAGTAATTCAACTATACTAAATATATACAGACAGTAAAATCTGAATTACGAATCTGAATATCAGGAGACCGAAAATCAAATTTGTAATTCTGAAAAATTCGTTAAACGGAAATTTTATTATAAAAAAATTGGTATTAATGATTTTTTTTAATAGAAATATTTTGTTCATTAATCTGAAATATTCAGAAAAGTTTAAATTTACCATAAAAAATATGTTTTTAAACCTATTACTTATAACTACTAGTTTTGTAACTATTTGCATGTAATTTTTATTTTAGTGATCATTAAATCAATCATAAGATGCATATGATTCCCTCTCCCCTTCAATAACGAACCATAATAAACTATCACAGTTTAAAAAATAATAAACATAAAATAAGCTCTAGGATATAATACTAAACTTAAAATAAGCTATGAGGTATATTAATCAATGTAACACATTAAAAATATTGCCAAAGCTGTCACTTGCACAAAACAATTTAAGGACTACCATAAAACATCCTTCATTATTAAAGTTAGTGAAAAAAATGCGGTATGACTGATAAAGTAGTTTATGCCAAATAATCAAACGCTCTAATAATAATAAAAAACACACTACAAAAATACTCACAGTCAAATTAAAATTAAAAACTTTGTATTAAAAAAAGGGACAATAATAGAAATCTAATTGGTATTAATCATAAATGTTGTTAAGAACAGTTATTCCATTCTAAGTTGAAAATACCCAGTTTTTAGGTATTTACCCAGGCCTTGGGTAAATACCCGAAAAATATTTACCTACCCAGTGGGTATTTACCCACCCCACACCACTGGTCCCGACCCAGTTGTTTGCTAGCGAAGTGCCAACTGGACTTTCACAACGTCGTCGTTTAGCCAATCAGAAGAATCCCTTGACGCCCCTCCTCCTTAAGGCTGCGCATCGGGTGGCCCCAAGGAGGGACACAGTTAACAACTTGGCTTTTTAACCAATTCGAGGAGAATTACACCCCTGGATAATTCGAGTTACTGCGCCAATTCTAACTTTCCTACCATAGATGATGGAGTGTTTCTTTTTGGCAACTGAAGAAAGATGAACTTTTGAACCACTCGAAAGGATAGTTTAGCTCATTGTTTTTTATATGCGTTATTATGCTACGCTTTTAACCCCTTAACGGTCGCGTTATTTTCAAGAAAACGGTCATAAATAAATAAAATAAACGGTTCTTCAAATTTTATCACAATGTCAGTTTCCGAAGAAACATTCTGAAAATTCTCATAATTATGCCAGTTTATTTCTGAGAGTGAGCGAAAGTCAAGGAAATAAATAATTCTCTGAAAAAGTGTCAAGTTTAATAATAATTTTTCTTTAAATTAAATAACTTTTCAAACTTAGTTGCTTGTCAGTTCACAGTATAAGTCACAGCGGAAGCAAACCGAAGTCCTCCCTTTTCAGGTATAGAACAGCCTTAGAACCGTGTGTTTGATATGCTCAAAGTTTCGCATAATATACATATTTTAGAATAACTTATAAAATATCATTATTATTACTTTTTTAATGCAACAGGATATCTCTTAGAGAAAAGGAATAAAAACAGAACATTCGTTTGTGGATTTTGTTCTGCGAGTTTTAACTTTTTCTTTTTTCCCGAGTAACAGAGAGATAAAGGTTTGCTTTGAAGTGCTACAAACTCAGAAGTGTTTTTAATAGTCGGCGATCGGCATAACTACAGATTAAGATTCGAAACTGGGAAACACAAAAAAAAAAAAATCAGATGTTCTTGAACGAAACCATCATTATACGACTGTTATAAGAAAAAGCAAGAGACCAGATCAGCAATCAAGGAACAGAACAAAGCTGGATTTCGAAATACAGTAGCTTTGTAAAGAATTCGAAGCCAGTTTCCAAGTTCATTATAATGTTCCATTTTATTCTTTTGCTTTTGAAAAAAAGAAAAATAATAATAATCGAAAAAAATATAATCATTTTCAGAAGACGTTTGTTTGTGTAAGTGTATTGTTGTTTTTGAACTGGATAATTTTCCGTGTGTTTGTTTTCTATGAATTTTCTATGAAATAGGTTTGAGTGTGGGTTTCCTTGATCTAAGATAAATATAAAAGAGTTTTTAAATGATTGTACCCCGGATGTGTTATTTTATATCTGTATATTTTTCGTTCATTTTGAATTCCCTTATACCTTTGTTTATTATCTTTTTTGGAGATAATAGAATATTTTAAGTATTTTTTGTCGTTAAATCTGTGTAAAGAAACTTATTTTTCAAACTTTAAAGAACGAATAGAGTATTTTATTGATATATTTTGCTGTGCACACACTCAAATAACTTATTTTATTTTAATCGTGTATAATTTAATTATTAAAATCTTTTTATGGAAAATTAATTTTAGTTTTACCGCTTTTTGTGACATTTATATTTGTTATTTAACTATTAATGATCTTCCTGAATTATATTTGTATAAAGAATATATATATATATACAGGGTGTCCCCAAAAGGTAATTATTTATCTATTAGAGTTAAGGGGACAAATGTAAATTTTAAAAATGTTCAAAAATAAGGTCGGAAATAAGTAGGGATGGACGCGAGACGATTTTCTGCGTGATGAGGCAGAGGTTTACAGCTTTTTTCGCGAGACGAGACACACATTTTTAACATTACGATATGGAGATTTTGCGAGACGAGAATGAGATTTTAGGCTGTTTTGCGAGACGCCAGACTCCTATTTTTCATCTCGAGTCCATCCCTAGAAATAAGACTCCTTTAAGAAAAACTAAAGTGACATTTTTTTTTTAAATTGAACACGAACCTTGTACAAAAAAAAAAAAATACAAATTATTAAAATGTGCCCCATAGACTAGTGAAGTGATGTACAAAATTTCAGCCTTTCATCATAAACATTTCAGAGATACCTTAATTTAAGGGTGTTGTTCGAGGAAACGAAATCTCCCGCACGGACGTTATACACAAAGAAAATAAACTAATTGCGCCAGGGACTCGAAAAAGTCTAGGATGGTTCCTCATAAACTCCACTACAAATCGTAATAAATAAAACAACAGTGTCCTTTTTGAAACTTTCGGAAAAAAATTTTCAACATAGAGTTACACAGCAAAAATTTTCAAAGAGTGACACATTCTGCTCCATTTTCGATTTTTAAGAATCTTTTCTCAAAAGTTCTGTACCTGATACACCTGATTTATGGTTTATTGCTCTGTATGGTACAGCTACTTCTTGTCGGATTACGGCCCATTATCTGCTCGTAGGATCCAGGGCGAAGGGTCAGATACCCTCCGTGGGTGTCTTTGTAAGGGTCTCCTAATCCGTATTTACGCTAAGTTTCGCAGGAAACCATGGAAGACTCCGAACGGTTAGGTCGGCGGACGCGACCTGGTTTTGAACCAGGCACCTTCCGCCTCCCAGTTCAGAGCGCTATGCGCTCCGCCGCTGGTGGGGCCGTGGTACAGCTTGTAAAGAACTGTTAAAAACATTCTGAAGGGCGTAGCAGAATTAGGTTCATTTGTATTTATTTACCGAAGTCACATGATTTTTTTCGAAATACGACGTTAAGCAAAGCCGGGTCAGGGGCTACCAGCATGAATTTAATGCCAAAACGCTTATTGCAAGAATGCAAAGCATTGTTTTCTTTAATGTGTCCGATCCCTGAAACACGATTATGCGAAGTGATTTTTTAATTTCGAGAGCCATTGAAAAGTGGTTTAAGTCATCCTACATTTATCTTCATAGTTTTGACAGTTTTTAAGATATACTTTTCGAATTTTGCCCACTTATCTCTAATGACTAGAGATCCCTTGTTCTTCTAGTTAGCTGGAGAAGGTTTTCTTATGCAGTCAAACTTCGTTAGTAAAGTCACCTGGATAAGACGTCACTCCGCATGTTACATATAAATAAAACTAATACAGCAAATGAAATTAATTCATTCTATTGAATTGTTCATTGCTAATTGAAATTAATTCAATTGCTTATTACAGCTAATGCGCTGTAGTGTAGGTTACTACAGCACAGTCTTTAATCGATCGCACGTGCGAACGGAAAATTTCTCCTCTGAGCCGCTCTCTGGGATAAGAAGCGGAGACAGCTGGAAAGAACATACGGCTCTGCTTATACCATTCCATTCGCACATTTTCATTGAGCACACAGGGCCATTTTTTTGCGGTATTGCTTCCGGATTTTTCCTTGGTTTGTTACGTTCGATTAGTTAATTAATTTTTATTTCATTTTCTTATTATTTTCTTTATTTCTATCATTTTTCACTCCATTATTTGTTTTATAAACTAGTGTAAGTAATTAAGATGGGAGTAAAACAAGTATATCGTAGCTAATCCAATAACATTTTCCAGTATTATCCTTTGAAAAAATATGGAAATAAAATGAATCAACACATTTACTAAAACTTATCTTGGTGGCAGAAACTTATCTTGGTTGAAATGTAAGACAAAAGATGACTTGTTTTCTTTCAGTTGCGTGCATTGTTTTCCTTTAACTGCGGGAAACGCAAATATATATTAATTTGTAAGGTGCGTCGTATCTGCATATTTAATTTTCGAAATTTGTTTTGTTAACCTCCATTTAAATAACAAACGAAACGCCACTGCCCCTAACTTCTCTTTTGTTTCTTGTAGCTAAAGTAATAATAATGATTATTTAATTAATTAATAAGATTAAGGTATTCTAGTTGTCTAAAACTGCCAACGAAAAAAATTGTCTTCCATGGCTGGTCAGAAAATACGAAAATGTTGCTTTCTGTCAAAAATAGCCCCCCCCCCACCTTCCTTCGAATGTGCTAAAGTATGAGCTACTTTACAGAATTCGTTAAACAGAATTTTAGTGTTCTTTGTTCGATTAGTTTACCTTTGTTTATAAACCTTTTATCGTATTTTGGATGCTTGTTTACATTTGACAGAAATGAAAACCACGAAAATCAGAAATTTAGTTGAATGGTTATTATTTTTGATTTAAGTAATGTCACTACTTCACAAAAAGGAGGAGGTTATCAGTTCATCGATATCTATTGCTACTTTCTTTGAATTTATGTTTTCGCGATAATAACTTCATCAACCAATTTGAATAATTATTTTCTAATTGGAAAGAGTTACTTAAGGAGTGATCCATGAAACTTTGGTCAAGTTCTGATGATATAATCATAAAAAAAGTCAGAATAAACCTTATTTTTAAACCTATGCCTAACGTGTTGCCAGTATCAGTCCTAACGGTACTCTGTCAAAATTCGGCAATAAATAACCAAGATTGGTCACTTTTGGTTATTTATTGTTTGGTACCGAAAAATAAATCTCCCAGAATTCACCCAGCTTGGCAATATCTATTTTTGGCAACAAATTGCCAAATCCTACTGCTTTTCAGTTGAATACCAATTAGTATGTGTGCGTTCTTAATCTTTGTGCATGTTCATCGGCAATCTGAAGATATGATCAGTGACAGAATAATGGAACTCTCCAATTCTTATGAGCACATAAGCAATATTCGGGCGATATCGGAATACACGAGTTTTTGGGATATCGTTACGGTGAAGTATACTGGACAAAGTTTGGATATTTGCCACCCATGATGAGAAGAAATATTTCACGGTGCCATACAATCTGCCAACTGAATATACGCAAGGATATGTGGAGAACTGCATTAATGCTAATCTTAATGGAAAATGATTATAAATTACTAGCCGCCTCCGGCGACCAGTTGGTTCGCCATCTTAATAAATCTTATTCGGAGAGAATCCTGTTCCTCACCGGCTTCCTTGGCACTGAAATCTCTCAGATTCTGAATGGAATTAAAAATTAAGATGGTTACAAAGAGGAGTGGCCCTACGGTAAGTGTCGCCCCCTGCTAATATAAAAAAGACGCCCCCTTTTATGCTCTACTTAGTTTTTGTGTTCGAAATGACGCTCCTTCGAAGCTGGCGCCCAGATGCGATGCTTACTGTTTCGGGCCGCCCCTGGTTGCAAAAATAAGATGATTAAATGATAAAAACCTACAAAAAGGAACAAATTATTTTCGTCCTATATAAATTCTGAAGAGCTTCTGGATATATTGGCCTTTATCAAAAAACGAAAAGGAAAAAAAAAAAAAAAAAGTAAGAAAATCTGAAACACTTTCAGATTTTAAATACGCACTAAAGCGTATTATAAACCATGGATCTTCCCTATTTTCGTTCCTTCTTTCATTAAGTTGGAAAGTATATCATTATTCATGAGTGTGATTAAACAAAATTAAAGTTGATATTTCTAACATCCTTTTTCTGGATGTAATACATTAGAAATAGAATGAGAAAAGCTGCGCAGAAAAATGCACAATTCCAACTAAATGAAAATGTAAAATACTTATTCTCAGGTGTATTCAGCAGACGATATAATTACGATAAATTGCGCCAAGCGTTAGAATCATCTCCTCAAAATCGCACATCAACCATTTTATTTTTCGCCAAATTAAAAAGTTACACATTTTAGTCTAGGAAAATTTCCTAATTCTATTTTTCTTTTGAGTATAAAACATTTCATTCCTGCTCTGATTTCACATGCACACGATATTTTAATTAAAAAACAACCTTACAAATAATCTAAACAAAAAAATTGTTATTCTTTTATTTTTACTTCAAGAGTCTGAATCATTTAATAAACATGCCAAATATGGCAACCTAGATATGCTTAAATTCTCACTCATTCCACTGCGGGGTTACAATTGCGCAATGGCGAAGCGAAAAAATGAGCCTTTTGCGACACGTTTTTTATCGATTTCTCCTAATATAATTCGAATTTCGAAAAAATCGCTTCGAGGTATGTCGGGATCCTTCCTTGAGAATTTCCATACAAAATTTGGTAGGTCTACGATCACCCATTTCGGAGCTACGCGAGACACAGACAAACTAACTAACTAACTAACTAGCTGACAGTTTACAATCTGTTTTATTTATATAGATGCGCATACACGTAACTCCCTAAAGGATGGAAAAATCGCTATGGGCGGCAAATATCTGAAGTCTGCAGTAATTTGAACTGTGTTTTCTTTCTTTTTAAAATCATACTTGTATTTTTACTTTTTTATCTTATAAATAAACATATGTATGTTTGTTTGTCAATGTCATGTTTGTCTGTTTGTCAATCCACACCGTTGGACAGACCAACCTCAAATTTGCTCAAATACGTAAAATAATAGAGAAATATCTTATAAACTTTAAATGTCTAAAATCCACCTGTTCTACTTTTTTTTTTAATTTTAATTTTTGAGTCTACAAACTTTAGTTGACAATGGCTCCTGTTAAAAGTTGACGTCAATTTACATATATTATTGAACTCTGCACAAATTACGTCATAATCAAAATATAGTTAGGGATGATTACGAAGAAAAACTCTACATACGTTTCGATCATAACTATATTTGAATTTTACAGGACGAGACAGGCTTATTTTTCGTCTCGCGTTCATCCCCAAATATAATCTCCATATGTGCTGCTCTAATTCCCTGGAGTAGATACTCAGGATTAATTAGTTTAACTTTTTCCACGAGATTAAAATAAATAAAATGTTTCGTTTAGCGAAAACCATGTATATAAGGATTAAGCCAGACTTGGACAAAATCCTTTGTTATTGTTGTTGTTGCATTTCAGATGGCGGGCAGTTGCTCATCAAGCATTTGCCAGTACTAAGGCCTGAATTATTGGCCATTTTATTATGGGGGCACCAAGTATCCGGTCAACTTTACCCTTTAATGCACCCGGGAAACTCTGAATAAAAAGCCCCGAATAACAGATCAGACGAAAATTACGTAACAGCTTTTAATGGTTTAACGATGGAAATTCGAAGAAATGCCTTAGCGAGATTGTTTTTGAATCATTTTTAAGCAATTATGTATGCTCAAAAAAGATAAATGTACTGGAAGGTGTTTTATAATCAATGTATTTAGCGTGATTTATGTTTTTTGTTACTGTTAACTCCACTGGATTAGTTTATTAGTTTTTCTGGTAATACATTTTATAATGAAAGTAATTTTTACTTAATAAAATTTTGTTACGGTAGTTACATTTAGTATGTCTATTTTAAAAAGAAAATCTACTCATCACCAACTTCACCTTACTTCTGAATTTTTGCCAGACAAATAACTACTTTATTAACAAATGCGACGGGAAACTGAAAATTAATATCTATGAGATGCAATGTTACTCGTATTTAGAAATATTCTTTCAAGAATAAGTACGGAAAAGGAATCTACTCTTCTCTTACTAAGCACAGAACATACTGTTTAACAGACGAATATATACGCCAAATTATTCCTTACAAAATTACGAAGAGAGATATTTATTACAAATTAAATCCCAGTGATTAATTTGTATAAGGGACAGTCAAATGAAAACGAGACTTCTGTAAGAAAAGTAAATAAACTATTCATTATTTCAAAAGTTATAGCTGTAATTGTTAATACATCTGTCCCACTGCGATACAAAGCGGACACTATCTTCATGGAAAATTGGGGTGGGTTGCCTGGGGAGCCATAACTATACATAGACGTGCACCTCTTCATCCAAACAAATCGACATCCGCAAATGTCTTTTCTCGGGGCTTTCAAAATATGAAATTCGCATTTAGAGAGTTCTGGACTCTATGAAGACTGTATAAGCTCTTCCGAGCGAAATTTCTGCAGCGGAGTCGAATTCAAATTGGGAATTAAAAACGGGGGGGGGGGGCGGCCGTGCGACAGAATGATGCTGTCCACTGAAACACATGATCACTCGACATGATGTGTTTGTTCACTATACACACCAAACATTCGGGCATGAATCAGACTTTCTCATACTCCTCCTGCTGTAAACAAGCTCACTACACCCAGGGACGTGCTTAGGATTTTAGTGGCCCCGGGCGGAACACATTGAGCATTTAATACGCGAGAAAATGTTTAATATTTCAGGCCGTGGGTACATGCAGGGTGTCGCAAATATGCCCAATTCGAAATTTCTACCCCTCATTTTTAGGATTAATTTCAGCGGGGTGCTGTGAAATTTTCGAAAGGGGACTAAGTACTGCTCGGCCAGAGATGAAAGACCGGGTTTGGCGCGCTGCCAAAAAAGAGGATGCTGCGATTTGTTTCACGGCGTGAAAATAGGGGAGATAGGTTCACATGTGCAAGAAATTCTTTCGCTAGTTGAGCGGACACGGTTGCCAATTTAGCTACTTTGTGGCTAGATCTGGCCATTTCTGTGGCTAGATCTGTCAATTTAGCCACTTTTTGGCTAATTCGGATTTATTATTAACTGGGCGTTCACACAACAATGCGTACTTTTATTTTCCGTCCCTCCGAGAACTTCCTTTCTCCCCTTCGGCCTGCTCCATTTTTTTTTTTTTTTTTTTGGCAGTACGCCAGACCCGGTCTTTCATCTCTGGCCGAGCAGTACAGCTGAACTGCAAAGTATTCTGATGTGTCTTGAAAGTCAATGGGATGTATTCCTCGAAGGGATGGGTGCCTCTAAAATTATGGAACGCGATTATACTGGCAGTTTTCAGCGAACAATTTTTTTTTCTTCTTTTGCCATAAAAGACTTGGTACAAGAGTGTTTTTCTTAAATTAACTTAAATAGATTCGACGCATTCACTACAGTTTTGTTATGAGGGATTCTTTCTGCTTCCTGTGTCCTCGAAAATAACAATTCTTGTTGCGCCAAAAGGAATGCTACATCCATTAAAAGTTTCATTATTTCTCTGTTTTTACTCACTTCACCGTTATGCTTCAACACGCCTGACATGCGTTATTGACTTATCTTGAAATCAGCTTTTGCAAATATTTTTAATTCAGTCCTAGCTATTAAAAATGCCCCTGCCATTTTTCACGAACCATTTTTACTTTATGGAAGTTGCTAATATCACAAAAATCCTAACTCTTCCAAAATCATTTAGACTCAAAAAGGCCGACAAAACAATTAAACTAGAACCTTTCCGAATGGTTTCTTCAGCTTTGAATAGAACACAAAAAGGCCGACAAAACAATCAAATCCGAACACTTCAAAAATCATTTCTTCCGTTTTGAATGGAACACAAAGAAAAGCCGACGAATTAATTTCTTTTCTGGCAAGCGGTGACCCAATTTCATATTTCGAAAATGGCGACTGTAATTCTTTGGCCTTCTCGCTCGATACCTTTTACCGTTTATGTCCCAAGTTAATTCATGAAACATGAGGGTTTTTCTCCCCATCTACTCTTAGAAGCATTTAATATTCAGTAAAGTTTTCATTCATTACAAACATCTCGTATAAAAGGACATATTAAACTGCAGGAAATTTAAGACCTTGTCGAACTCTTGTTGTAGATTTATGCCCTGTTATGCAGTTTTACTGATGGGATGGAATGGTCACAAAGGTATACAGCACGCAAGCAGCAGCCGAACCTCCTTATTCCCTCATAAGGAATGGTAAAAGAATGCTGAGTCTCCTTCCCATGAAAAGAAAAAATTCTTAACCTTTCGAAGCGCAACCATTTCCCAATGTCGAGAAAGTGCAGTCGTTGCCATCACACGATTTAACTATGAGAAAGATGGCGGTCGACCGAATCACCCAGTGCAAGCCACAGAGCTAAAGAATATTTTTGAGAAAATAGTTCGAAACTCCAGACTATTAGAACCCTGAAACTTCACACTTCGGCCCTCAAGCGTGTTCAGTGGCTTATGCCCTGGTATATGGTTGTCCAAGGCCTTACTTACAATCCCTTTCAAAATCCTAAATAACACAAATATATCCCTTCAAATAGAATAAACCACTGTTTCGCAGTGGCCTAGTCGCTAAGCTCCGTTCTCATAAAGGTGCGTTCAGACTAGCGTTTTTACCGTTCTTCTCGTAGCTAATGTTGCAAAAATCGTAAGCACCAAAAATCAGAGCGTTCACACTTGGACTTTAAAGTTTTGCATCGGTTAAGGGGGGGGAGGAGGGGGGTTCTGGGTGAAACGAAAAAGGGTTGAGTACGGTGCATGCGGGAAGAATGATTGATGTTGACATCCTTTCCCCACCTTGAAAACTTATCAACAAAAGAAGAGGGGGGATCGTAAAGACATTAGGAACGGATTTGGAAAGAACTTAAATCCCAGAAAACTGGTTTTATCGTCGCTAACTGACGTCACAACTAAGATCGATAGCGACAATAAGAACTCGAACAACAGAAAGAACGTAGTCTGAACGCACCTTTAGAATACGCTAAAGTGAAACGGCACGGGTTTGGGAAGTGCTTGGGAGGGTGAAAACCCTCTCTCGGCCGCACTGCTGTGGAACCGTGTTCGCTAAAAGGAGCTGGTGCACGTAAACTCTGTCGTGGCTCCAATGTCCTCCATAATCAAACATACTTCTGGGGGCATCAATCCAGATGCTAGAGGTCTCAGTTGGCTAGAGGTCTGAGTTGAAAGATTAGTGCTGGTCTCCTGAGGAGGTATTGCAGTTCCTGATTATTGGGCTTTCATATGTCTTTTCTCCTTTTAGATTTATCAAAAAGCAGAGCAAGTGTAAACATCTACCACCATTTAAAATATGGTGGGTGTAAACACAGGCTATGCATGTTGTGGTGTGCACTGTGAAGCAGGGTCCTGTCCCGTACCCTGGAAACGGTTTTTTTTTTACTTTCCGAACATGTACCATGTAAGGAAAGTATTGTAATCATGAAAAAATTCGACTTCGAGATTTTGGTGTATTGACACGTTTTGAGGTCTTCTGAATTCATTTATGCTATTTTTACGAGATGTATGTGTGTGTGTGTGTGTGTGTATGTGAGTGAACACTATAGCTCCTAAACGGGGCATTCGATTGAGCTCAAATTGGGTATACATGTTATAAACCACCATCGTAAGACCGACATTGATTTTGATGTATATAGGACTTATAGTTTTTCTACTGGGCTACTACAAATATTTCTTTTACATTATGGCTTATGGGAGGAAATTCTTGAAAGTGCGCTAGCGTTTAAACGGTACATTCGATTGAACTCAAATTGGGTATATCTCTCTAATATATAAAATTCTCCTATCACGGTGTTAGTCACCATACTCCTCCGAAACGGCTCGATCGATTTTAATGAAATTTTATATATATATTCGTTAGGTCTGAGAATAGGTTTTTAACTATGTCTCATACCCCTAAGTCATAAGGCCGGTCCACCCCAAAATTTTTAGCCCCAGAGTGCTATTAATTTCAATCAGGTTTTTTGTGTAGACATTAGCGTGTCGAGTCACTTTCCGAATGTGTTTGCCAGATAGCGTGGCCCTTGAAATTAGGCCCTTTTTTTGCGGTATTGCTTCCGGATTTTTCTTTGGTTTGTTACATTCGATTAGTTAATTAATTTTTATTTCTCTTATTACTTTCTTTATTTCTATCATTTTTCACTACATTATTTTTTTATAAACTAGTGTAAATAATTAAGATGGGAGTAAAATAAGTATTTCGGAGCTAAAGCAATGATATTTTTCAATAATATCCTTTGAAAAAAAAAATTGAAATAAAATGAATCAAGACAACACATTTACTAAAACTTATCTTGGTGATGAAATGTAAGACCAAAGACAACTTGTTTTCTTTCAGTTGCGTGCATTGTTTTCCTTTAACTGCTGGAAACGCAAATCTATTTTAATTTGTAAGGTGCGTCGTATCTGCATATTTAATTTTCGAAATTTGTTTTGTGAACCTCCATTTTAAATAACCCACGATCCGCCACTGTCTCTTACTTTCTTGAGTTTCTTTTAGCCAAAGCAATAATAATGATTATTTAATTAATTAATAAGATTAAGGTATTCTAGTTGTCTAAAACTGCCAAAGAAAAATTGTCTTCCATGGGAGGGCAGAAAATACGAAAATGCTTCCCCCCCCCTTCCTTTGAATGTGCTACAGTATGAGCTACTTTCCAGAATTCGTAAAACATAATTTTAGTGTTCTTTGTTCGATTAGTTTACCTTTGTTTATAAACCTTTTATCGTATTTGGATGCTTGTTTATATTTGACAGAAATGAAAACCACGAAAATCAGAAATTTAGTTGAATCGTATTATTTTTAATTTAAAGTAATGTCACTACTTCACAAAAAGGAGGAGGTTATCAGTTCATCGATATCTATTTCTACTTCCTTTGTATTTATGTTTTCGCGATAGTAACTTCATCAACCAATTTGAATAATTATTTTCTTATTGGAAAGAGTTACTTGAGGAGTGATCCATGAAACTTTGGTCAAGTTCTGATGATATACTCATTAAAAAAGTCAGAATAAACCTTATTTTTAAACCAATGCCTAAAGTGTTGCCAGTATCAGTCCTGACGGTACTCTGTCAAAATTCTGTCACACAATTCAAACTCTGTCAAATTTTAGGAGGCTCCATTTTGCCATGTTCGTTTAACTAAGTTGACCATACGCTCCCAATTTTTTTCGAGGACAGTCCCCAATTTCTGTGTTTTTATTCGATTTGTCCTCAAAATGTAAAGAAGCAATTGAAGACATTTTTTAATTATTGCATTGTTGTTTAATTAGATTACTCTTAATTATTTCATTAATAATAAAATGCTCCCAATTTTGTTTCATAATTGGGGACATGTCCTCAATTCTACTTTCGAAAATATGGTCACCTTAGTTTAACCTATTAATGCCCAGCGATCTATTTTTAGACGGTCCCAGAATTTGTTAGTCGCAAAAATATTTAAGCATTAATTTATTTTCCTGTTTGTATTTCCTCAAAATACTCAGAGATAATAAAATAAAATGAGAATCTTTTATTGTCTTATACATATCCTTTACGGCGATCCCTGACTCACTCTGTAACCATTCCGGATAACCAATCCAAGCAGGGGCGTAGCCAGAAATTTTTCATGGGGGGTGGGTACGACTACCACAACTCATATATATATGTATACGTGTGTGTGATAATGTAGTGAAGAATATACATTTTGTATGGCAAAAAATTCCTCATGGGGGGGGTTATGATCCCCCTAACCCCCCCCCCTTGGCTACGCCCCTGAATCCAAGACAAAACTTTTACCGCCATTACTCCAAAAGATCAAAAAGTCTAAAAAGATTAAAAAACATAGAAAGCGTAATAACATCTACATCGTTCGTACGATCCATTTGAAAATTTTCAGAATTATGTATAGAAATATAGAAAACAATCTACGCTACTTTAAAAATCTGAAAATCCACTTGTTCCCTTATTTTCAAGCGATTTTTCGCCCTTTCAGCTCCATTTTATTTCTAAGAGTAAAAAAGGTGAATCATTTGCGTGACAAAATTGTTTGATTCAAGTGACAATGACGTTATCATCACGGTTATCAGACTTTGAAAGGAAAATTGAGATTCCAATTCGTTTAAAATAGTTTTTCCAGATAACATTATTTAATTTCTTTCTTTCTTTTTTTTTAAATGATCGTCTCTTGAAACACTTATATAAGAGGGCTGTGTACACAAAATGAAATCGTTCAAATGCGAAAAGTTTTCCCGCGTTTCCAAAAGAGCATGAAATTCGATTTGGGTATATGATAAAAATGGAATATGAAGTTATTTATTTTTGGTGGACGAAGATGAAATGCATCGAGTGTAGACATATTTCCGTCAAATGTTTTTATTTATTTATTTATTTATTTTCTAGTGCCAGTTGTAATTGCCTCCAAAACGGCTTTTAGTTCTAGATTTAGAAAAATAATTACATTTTTCATACCACACAAACGTAGGAAATTTATTAATCACTTCTGGCATCAGGATAAATTGGAGAATGTACTGAAAAATGTCGAGTGCTAAAGAGTTAAGAGAACGTTCGGATGTGTGACATCAAATTGAGGTTATTCGCATCTTGATAACATATACTGGTATTGTGCAAGGTACGCAGAGCTTTAGGTGCAGATTCTCCCTACTAATTGTCCACAATCTAGCATACATTCCTAATTACGTCACAAATCCGAACGTTCGCTTAAACGATCGTGTCAGAATAGACCCATCAAAGTTTCTTCCGATGTGAAGCCGGGCCATCGTGATTCTACCGGGCCTGCTTGTGCACTCCTTTGAGTCATCCAAAGAGGCCTACGGATGCTCCCTTATTGGTTCCAGCACTTAGATACGTCATATGACGGCCGAATCTAACCAATGAGGAAACGTCTGTAAGCCTCTTTCGGAGTGCACAAGCTGGCCCGGTAGTATCACGATGGCCCCGTGTGAAGAATGATTTGTTGTTGTTGTTGCTGTATTTGGAACATTTATTTCCGGACATGCGTGTTCGGGGCCGGTGTCTTGGAAGTTAAGCACCTGTTCTCCTCCACGCCAACCTCCTAAAGGTTGGCGTCTATTTCAAACTAATGTGAAGTTGTATTTGCTTTTTAATATTTGTATAAAAATTTGAGACATTTATTATGATTGTTTTATGTGACATTTTGGCAAACATAAGGCAGTTTTTAGAGAGAAATATTTTGTAATACTGAAGGAAAAATAAATAGCCCGACCGAATTTTGTGAAAAGGATAAAAAAATGTTGAAGGTTTAAAGAAAAGCTTTCTTTTCCGCCATCTATTTCAAACAAATGAGGGGGTTTTAAAAATACCCCCTCATTTGTTTGAAATAGATGGGTTTTGTACGTAAATACAAAGCAATTATACCCATAAAATTTATTCCTACTTTTTACATATCACAGTGTAGGACTATCATATATAACTGCTTTTTCCCCCGCTTTAAACAAATTTGTTACCAAAGGGAGTCTCTTCGGAGGGCAAATTTTGGAATATCTTGATGGATTTTTGGGGCATTATATTCTGTTCTAAGACTGAACATTTATCGGTGTTAGTGCAACAGGGACGTATGAGTTAAAATATCCAAAGGAAAAAACCGCTTTGGCCCTCTATCGATGACCGATTAAAAGGTCCGTTTGTGTAGTCACCATGTCTCGGTACACACACCCGTTCTTCCAGATGGCCCCTGCAGAAAAAAAAATTCAACGGTGTGAGATCTGGCGATCGCGGCGGCCATAGAACTGATGTTTTGTACTTCCGATAATGTGATTTTTTTCCTGTGATGTCATACTTCGTATTCCCTATTTTTCTTGAAAGCTACGGGTCGTACAAGCACAGTTCTTTCGGCACTGTTTTATGCACTGCCAACGAGAAATTTCGCTATGCACAGATTGGGCAGTATTTATGGGACACCCTGTATAATTTGAGAGAAAATTAATCCATTAACAGTGAAGTCAGTCACAATGCTCGCAATTGTTTAGTATTTTTCCGTTGGTTTAGGAAAAATTCCCCGCTTACTTAACACACAAACGGCCTTACAAGTGCCGATTTTACAAATAATAATTTAAGTACATGCTGAAAATGCAAAGAGTTTCTCTGATACTCTAATCTAATATCCGAATTATCCGATAGTCATAAAATGAATATTATTCATAATGGAAATATTATACTAAAATGAATTGATGTGTAATATGTCCAGTCCAAAAAATGAATTAATATGGAGTACCTTCAAAAAAAGCAATCATCAAAAACATATTTTGAACAGAGTAATCAGTTTTTCTAAAGTTTACCGATTTGCAAATAAAATACATCAATATTTAAATATTAGAAATCTTTTTTTAATTACAATGAACAATATTTTTGTTATTTGGTTTATATTTTCGATAGCTAATTTCAGAATCCCAGTTGTTATCGTGCAAATGCATAATAAAAATTTCGAGCAAAACATTACGTAAGTCTGCTTAAATTAAAAGTAGTTGAATAAATCACAAATACGATTTTTTTCTGTTTTGGATACGAAAATTTTTTGCACACGTTGCTATATGGTTTCCTTGATATAATCAAATTATACGCAGCTCAATAAAATATATTATTAAGTTGTTCAACGTGCTTTTCACAGCTCGACTATCTGCTTTCTTTTTTGCAAAATAAGAGCTGTGCGCTACGCTTTTTTGGCAAAATCAACTGCCTTTTCAAAACCTTTCTAATTGCTAGTAGATAAAGGATTTATTTGTTAAGTAACCGGACGGAAGATCTAGGAACGACAGAAGTGCGTTAATTTCATACTCAAGATTCGTGCTGTTATAAGTTGTTTAGTTTCGTTTAAAGGTACTTAAGTGTGTCATGTGGGAATTCGTGTTGTATAATTCATTGTCCTATTAATATTTCTCAAGAATCAATTTCGTCTGCATTCAGATGTTGTGAAAAGAACATTCGTAAAATTCAGACCCACTACTCGTTTGTTCTTGTTTCAGTTTGACAACACTGCGAAATCTTTGAAGTTACGAACCGCAGAAGAACATTCGATATTTTGCAAGGCTCTAAGTAACTGATGAAGTGTTTCTCTTTCAGACAAAACACACTTTATTGTAGGGTGATTCCAATACGCTTTCTGCACCTATCAAGAACAGTAAGAAAAGACACCTATATCCACCTAATTTATTAAATTCACTGTTTAACAGAAACCATTACAATGTTTATGAAAAAGATAACAACATTATCTGAAGAAAGCAGAGCAAGTATTTTCCAAGTTTATCATAAGCGAAAACGTTACACAATTCGGAAAACCACGCCAGATATACATTCACCCTTAAATATCTACTTGTGGTCCCATGGAATTGGTTTTGAAAAAGGCGTGAAGGTTGCCAGGCAATGTTCGTCTGAAACAATTCTTTCATGGTTCCTCATGGTGTTGTTTACAGCAAGTTTCGTAATTCAAAACATTGCATTGATAATACCGATAATAAATAACGAACGTGTGGTAAACCAAATACTTCATGTAGTTATAATATTTATGAATGTTTTAAATCGGATTTTACTTTCTGTAAGGCGATCAAAATTTAAAGCCACTATGGGACAAATTTCGAAGGTGTATAACGAAGTGAGCGAAGAAGCAATACCAGTTAAGAAATTCAAGCGTATTTTAATCTTGATGATTTTAACTGCTGATTTATTCTCATACATGTACACTATTAATTACCTCTATCTACTCATTCCTCACATTGACTCAAAGCACTTTAAGTACGCATTCATACCTTACCCTTTAGCTATACCGAGCCTATGTGTAAGTCTCCTTCTGTATGTCGCGTCGCTCAGCTACACATTTGTCACAGCCTATTTCTGTTCCATCTGCTTTATGTTGAAACAAACATTTAGTGAATTGAATAAAAAGCTTCAGAACAGCAGGGAAGAAGATATAGAGCTTTTGTTCACCGTGTACTGTGAAATAAGTGACATCGTTTCAGAAGTCAACAGTCTGTTGCATTCCCATCTGTTGCTGTGCTTTTCTGTGACACTTGTTTCAGTTTTCCGGGATACCTATGAGATCACATTTTCTTCGGATCCTGGTGTGATCTCCATGGAATGGCGAATGCTTTTTGCACTGGTTACTTTCTTTCACTTTGCGCTAATGTGCATGTTCGGTTCTTGTGTCATAAATGCTGCAGCCAGTCTCCAAGAGACAGCTGAAAAACGGACAGTAAAATTCCCCCGCCACAGAGATAGCCTCAGAGCCATGGGAAAAGGTTTCGAAGGCTTCATGGTTCTAGATTCAATCGTCATTGACAAGAGCCTCATCCTCTCAGCAATTGGTGTATTCCTCACTTATGGCATACTCATAGCAACCTTCAGCACAAGCACCAAGGAAAACAGCTTACACAGCAATCGTGATTCTTAAACAATTCTGTGTATCGAATAAACTACAAAATCAACATGTCTCCTTACGAGTACACGTAAGTTATTTTGTCTGGAATGGTTCAACTATATTGCAGTCAAGAAAAACAATGATTTATAGAGCCTTCATATGAACATACTTTGATTTACTAATTGCCAGCAACAGCCAAAGAGAAACTACGTACAAATATCCTATTTTTTTGTGAGTCTCGCAGTTTTACATTATCAATTTCGTCGTACGGGAATTGGCTACCGTTGAAAATCTGCGGACATGCATAAACTTGTAGAGCAGCGGCTCCCAATCGGTGGGGCGCGAGAAAAACAGCAAAGAGCAACTGATGATAAATTATGTCCAAAAAATCATCTTATTCATTCTCATTTTTACTCCAAAGCATAGCTATTATTTTTTTAAATGTTTGTTCAGTCTTTACAGATGACATTATTTTGTAGAAAAAGTGACCCATTGTTAAGAATAAAAAACTTCGTGTATATTCGTATCGCCATCGTAAATTATATTTTGCTGGGGCGGTGGGCACAGTATTAAGAGGTTGGGAACTGCTGTTTTAATATATCAGGTAGCATATTTCACTCAGAAAGCAGTATAGTTCATAGTCTTTGATATAAATGAAAATATCTTCTAAAAACCTCAGCAAAGATACACAATAGGGATAGGCCGAAAACTGGATATTTTGGATAAGCGACTTCTAATAGGAAAAAAAAAGTTGAACTTTGGCACCCTTTATTTGGGAAAAATAAAAAAAATAAATAAGTATTTATCTTTCGGTCGTGTATGACCTTCAAAGTTTGAAAAAAGGGTAAAATTTAGAAAAAAAAATATTTAGAACAAAAGTTTATAATATTTGTATTTAATGCCATTCATGTGCTTATTTTAAATACCTTTTTCATATATCTTTAAAAATATGTTTATTTTTTTGCTGTTTTTAGCTCGCGCATATACCGTAATTTTATGTAAAATTGACCAAAAGTTAACATTTTTAGCTCTTTTTACATGTTACAGTATTTCTGCTTTTATAGTCCAGTTTTACACTTTTCTGACTGAATGTGCACTGTCCAGCTCTTTGCTTACTATTTTAATTAGTATACTAGTAATTTATTGCATTAACAACTCAGAACTCACCTCAAAGGGGTGGCTGTGCTTACAATTCTACTCTGCCCTTCCCATCCACCCAGCCATGAAGAACAGTTATTTACATATTTACAATATATTTACATTTACAATAACTATATGATTTTAAACCAGTTCCTATCTTTAGGTTACGGTTTGGAGTTGGACTTATGACTAAGGATGGACGCGAGATGAAAAATAGGCGTCTCGCAAAATCCCGATATCGTAATTTTAAAAATGCTTGTCCAGTCTCGCAAAAAAGCTGCAAATCTCTGTATCGTCTCGCATCCATCCCTACTTATGACGCAGTTTTGGCATTTGTGATCGCGAATATAAAATTGTTTTAATGCATATGCACATCTCTTGTCTTCCCCAAATTCCTTTTCTGCAGATTCGCTGACCAGTTCCAACAATCCTTTTAACAGATTGTGTGTGACATGGGACTTGTAAGAGTTCAAACTTTGGCAATTGTTTAGGTTCTCCAAATGAAAAAAAAAATATCCTGATTTGTCTCATTTTCTATCTATGGAGGAGGAAAAGTGAACACGTTCATAAGTCGAGAACCCGGATTCCAGAACTTGGGGGAAATATCTAGAACGTGTGACACCTGAAAAAGTTATTGGATCCAAAATAGCTGAAAAAATTTATCAGTATTTGGGAAAAAACTTTGTTGACGTGAGACAATTAGTCGAGATTAGCCGGGAAAATGACGTAATTCGCAACATTGAAATGAAACTATAACCACCGTTAGAATGGTTCATTTGCCTCCTTCATTACAATTAGCTTTCATTTAGACATATTTTTCAACATTTAAATGAACAGGGCCGGTGACAAGTTTTCGGGAATTATTGGAAATGTGTTAACTGGCTGTGAAAAATTAACTGTTATTAACTTTGAAATAATTCAATCAGGGGAAATGTAAGTTTCAAAGACTGACTTCAGTAACGACCAAAAATATTTATGGGGTATTGTCAGATCAATACAGAAAGGAAAATGTGACCCTGATCTCGCTGTCAGAAATCCAGCACCTTTAAGTCATTCACGTTGGATAACGTGTGCTAACCGAATTCTGCGGCTGTATATTTCCCAGACGGAACCTACGAATGAGATGAAGATACTTGTAAATTATATCTTAAAAACTTGTGCTCCAGTATGGTTCGATATAAAAACATATTCTGTGAAACATGTACTTGTACACTTCTTGAAAGTTATAATACAAACTGCAAGACGTTTGCCTGATGATCTCCTAAAAATCGCGGGTCCGTTGATTCAAAAAAATTGCCTTCTTTGCTAACACAGAGAACTTGTTATTGGTCATGGCAGTAGACGACATACCACATTTAAGGGAGTTGGCCTACAGAAGAATACTCAAAGCAAGAGATCAACTATCAGGAAACACTTCTGTATCACTATAACAGAATTTCTTCCACCGCTTTTAAAATTTGGAGCTTCGAACTTTAAGGAGTTGATCAAATGGTCAACGTGTTCACTTTCTCCTATTCCCGTAATGAAAAATGTGACAAACCAGGATATTTTGTCATTTGTAGAAACTAAACATTTGCCAAAGTGTGAATTCTTAAAATGCCCATGTCACACTCAAGCTGTTGAAAGAATTGTGAAACTGGCCACCGAATCTACAGAAAAGGTACTTTGCAAAGACACAAGAGATGAATTTATAAGAACAACTTTATACTTGCTATCATTAATGGTAAAACTGAGTTAATATAACTCCAACTTTAACCCTCAATCCAAAGGTAGAAACTTATTTTAAATTACACAGTAATTTTAAATGTTAATATATTGTAAATATGTAAATAACTGTTTTTCGTGGCTTTGCAGATGGCAAGGACACTGTAAAACTCAAGTATAGCCACCTCCTTTTGGTGAGTTTTGGCTTGTTAACGCGATAAATTGCACAACATGAGAAGAGTTGCACAGTGCACATTTATTCAGAGAAGTGTAAACTGGACTATAAAAGCAGAAATAGTGCAACATGTAAAAAAAGCTAAAAAAGTTAAATTTTGGTTAATTTTACGACTTATGCGCGACCTAAAAACGACAAGAGTGTAAATATTTTTAAGGTATATGAAAAGAGTATTAAAAGAAAAAAAACACGTGAATGGTATTACAACAAAAATTTAAATATATATGTAGGGTAGATTACCCGAGCGCCGCCAGGAGGAGCTGACCCGCCGGCGCCTAGGACCTCGGAGAGCCGAGCGTAAAAAAGATTTGGAGAGAGCGACCTGAGACGCGGCCCACGTCAGCTGCACGAAGGCAGCTGGGCACTTTTGTTTTTCATAAT
Organism: Cheiracanthium punctorium; assembly: GCA_038373885.1. Lineage (NCBI taxonomy): Eukaryota > Metazoa > Arthropoda > Arachnida > Araneae > Cheiracanthiidae > Cheiracanthium > Cheiracanthium punctorium. Next base: position 139,115 of record JAWZYV010013509.1, read on the forward strand.
AGCGTTTAGAAACTGCAAAAAGGCAGTAATATGTTAATTATCGGAATGAAGTCCGTTTTCCATTTTACCATTTTGTAAATAAATTGCGTGTAAATAGCTTTTTTCTTGATTAAACGCTAATCTAGTTTTATTTTGTGTCGATTGATTATTGGAGACCCTAGCGAGGGTACCACATATCTATCTATCTATCTATCTATCTATCTATCTATCTATATATATATATATATATATATATATATATATATATATATAAAACATTAAGTTTTACCCTTTTTTAAAACTTTGAAGATCATGTGCGACCTATAGATATACATATTTATTTTTTTATTATTTTTCCCAAGTTACGGATGACAATCTAAAACCTTTTTTTTTTTTTTTTTTGCTATTAGAAAACGCTTACCTAAAATATCCATTGTTCGGCCCACCCTAATACACAAACATCGATTGAAATGAGATGTATAGATATAAATGAGTACATTATTTTTCATTTTTGCCTTTGTTCAAGATGCTAAATACATTTTCTATTCGATAATATTACCTTACCTGATCGTGCATATTTAACAACTGACATTTAAGTAGACATTAAAAGAGTTATCCTATAAATACGTATCTTATGAATATACAATTGGTGCAGATAATATATTACATACGAAAAAATCAATGTATGCTGAAATAAACTCTGTTCAGTCCGCCGAATAATTGTATGGATATTTGATTATCTTACTAAGAGGCAATCGTTAAATAAATAGTGCATTTTGTGACCAGTAATATCAAAATGTTAAAAAAAAACCTCGACCATTCGTGAATAAAATATTACTCAATATTGAAAAACTATTTTACTTACAGTCAAAAATTAATTTCATTATCTGGTCTTCTTCAAGCTTCTAAATTTAATTTGTTAAAGCGAATTGCCTGTCAAAATTTTTGAGGAAAAAATTGCTTTAAAAATCTAGTTGAATAGATCAGCGACACTTTTCTTAAAGCTGCTTTGGATACGAATATATATTGTTACTTGTTGCTATACAGTTTTCTTCCTTTGTACAAATAAAACACAGCTAAATAAGATATCGCATTAAGTTGGTATATTATGCTTTTCACAGGTCGATTCTGTTTTCTGCCAAAGTATTAGATGTATAGCATGTTTCCTCGGGTAATCAAGTGTCTATGACAAATGCCTTTTCAAATCCTTCGAAATTACTTGTAGATAAAGGATGTAATTGTTAAGAAACCGGACGGTAGCTCTAAGAGCAGTAAAATATGTTCATTTCTTATCAAGAATCTTATGCGTGCTATCATAGTTGTTTCCTTTAGTTTCATTCAGGGTTTTTTTTAGTCTATTTAGTTTTTCAAATCCTTCCTAAATTAGATAAAGGATTTGTATTGTTAAATAATCAGATGGTAGATAGAGGTACAAGAAGACGTGCTTACTTCTTACTTAAAATCAGTACATTTATAGCTGTTCAGGTTAGTTTTATTCAGACGTTCTTCGGTAATCCTTGATGTGAAAAGTTGTATGATACAATTTCTTGTCATTTCAGTATTTTCTCACGAATCAACATATTCTGCATTCGGATATTGGGAAAAGAACATGGGTACATTTCAACCCCACTGCTTGTTTGTTTTTAGTTCAGTCTAATAAGACTGCAAAATGTTCATTTGAAATACGGTCACAGACTGCGGAAGAATATTCCATATTTTTGCAAGCCATTACATACCTGATGTATAGCTTCTGTTTTGACAGAGCATACTTCATTATGCGTACTTCATTATGGGGGTAAGTGTAATAAACTTTCTGCGCTATCTTTGACACGTAAAAGTAGATAAGTGAGTCTGTCTAATTTATTAAATAAACTGCCTTTACAGGAAATGTTATAATGTTTATAAAAAGGTCATCAGCTTTATCTGAAGGAAGAATAACAAGCATTTCCCAAGTTTTCTATAAGCGACGTCACAGAATTCGAAAAACCACAGCAGATATACATTCAACCTTAAATATTTACTTGTGGTCACATGGAATCGGTTTTGAAAAAGGCATTAAGTGTGACAGGCAGTGTTCGACTCGAACCAGTGTCTCATGGTTCCTCATGGTGTTGTTTACAGTAAATTTCATAATTCAAAACATTGCAATAATTTTACGGGTAATAAATAACACACGTGCGTTAAATCAAATAATTAATGCAGTGATAACATTTATAATTTTTTTTAATCGGATTTTACTTTCTGTAAGGCGATCAAAATTTAAAGACATTATGCGACAGCTTTCCAATGTGTATAACGAAGTGAGTGAAGATGCAGTAATAGTTAAGAAATTCAAACGAATTTTAATTACGATGATTTTATCTGCCGATTTATTCTCATACATGTACACTATTAATTACCTCTATCAACTCATTTCTCGCATTGATTCAAAGCATTCTATAAAGTATGCATTCATACCTTATCCTTTAGCAATACCAAGTCTATGTGTAAATATCTTACTGTATGACGTGTCGCTCAGCAACACATTTGTCACAGCCTATTTTTGTTCTGTCTGCTTTATGTTGAAAGAGGCGTTTACTGCATTGAAGGAAAAGCTTCAGAACATCAAGGAAGAAGATATAGAGGTTTTGTTTTCCTTGTACTCTGAATTAAGCGACGTCGTTTCAGTAATCAGCAATCTGCTGCATTCCCATCTGTTGTTATGCTTTTCTATGATACTAGTTTACGCGTTTCGTGAAGCCTACCAGATGACATTTTCTTCGAATCCTGGTGTGATCTCCATGAAATGGAGGGTGCCCTATGCATCGATTCATTTTTTACACTTTGTGCTAATGTGCACATCTGGTTCCTCTGCCATAAATGCTGCAGCGAGTCTCCAAGCGGCAGCTGAAAAGTTGGTGGTGAAATTCCCCCGCCGAAGGGATTGCCTCAAATTAATGGGAAAAAGTTTCGAAGGCTTCAAGATTCTGGATTCAATCGTCATTGACAAGAGCCTCATCCTCTCAGCAGTTGGTGTATTCCTCACTTATGGCATACTCATAGCAACATTCAGCACCAGCGCCAAGGAAAACAGCTCATCATTAGAATAAACTAAAAAATCAACATGTCTCTTAGTTACACGCAAGTTGTTTAGTCGAAAATGTTCCAGCTATATTGCAATCAAGAGCAATTATTTATAACAGCTTTTATATGAACATGCTTTGATTTACTAATTGCCAGCAACTGAGAAAAAAGAAAATATGATTGATTGTATATGATAAGCTGGATAGCTGTCTGGACCAGTTTTTTCCATCCGAGATTTCCAGCCGCCGGTCACCGTAAACAAAACCACGCGCAAATGGAAAAAAGTTGCAAAATAGTGTCCTGTGCGTATACTTTTGTACCGGTTGTACACAAATTTAAAATGGGTATAACTTTTCAAAAACTAATGAGAGGATTTTTTTTTTGTACGTACATTTATCCTACCTCATTTTGAAAGTTTTTTCAATTTACATTGCCCACTTATCTATAAAAAAGAGATAAAAAATTAAAGCCCTTTACCACCATTTTGGGACACTCTGAGTATATTTTAGTATTTTTATTCTAATCAAATATTCTTATGCTGCAATATTTGATGCCCATAATATATTACTTTGAAGAAATCAATATAAGCTAAAATAAATTTGAATGGCATGTATTCAGCTCGCTGAATAATTGAATGAATACCTGAAAGCTTAGTAAGTCGCAACCATTAAAAATAGAGTATATTTTGTATTCAGTAACATCAAAATGTTTCTAAAACTTGACAATTTGCATATAAAGTATATTTAAATATTAAAAAGCACTGCTTACAATAAATCATAATTTCGTTATCTGCTCTTTTCCTTGAATAAGCTAGCTTTCAAATGGTTAAAGCTTTATGCGTATTAATTTTCGAGGAAAAATTACTTTTTTTTTAACTGGTTGAATAGATCCTTATTATGACTTTTAGCTGTTTTGGATACGAAAATAATATTGTTAGGTGTTGCTATACAGTTTTCTTCCTTTAATCAAAGCATATGCAGCTCAGAATAATATCACATTATGCCAGCATAGCGTGCTTTATTATCATCCGTTTACAGCTAGACTGTCTGATAAATCAATTCCCTTTTTCAAATCCTTCGAAATTGGAAGGATTTTATTAAATAATCGGACGGCAGATCGAGGTGCGACAAGGCATGTTAACATTAAAAAAGCCGCTCAGTTATAGATGTTCAGTTTAGTTTTGTTCAGAGGTTCCTCCGTAGCCCTTAATGTGAAATGTTGTAAGTTCTTTCCATTTCTGCATTTTCGCAATCGTCAGTCACATCTGCAAACGGACGTTGTCCGAGTAACAGTGGTCAATCTGGAACAAACTGCTTATAGCTTGTTTTTGGTTCAATCTAATAAGACTGAGATATCTTACTTTCAAATAAAGTTACAGACAGCAGAGGAGCGTTCGACATTTTGCAAGACTTTTCATAAGTAAAGTTCCTGTTTCCAAAAAAGAACATAATTTTTTGTGGTGTAAGTCGAATAAGCTTCTTGCGTGCGTTTAAAGACGTAAAAGAAGATACGTGCACCCGCCTAATTTATTAAAAACCCTGCTTTAGCGAAAACTTCCTTATGTTTAAGAAACGGAGAGCCGTTAAAGCGAAAGAAAATATACCACGAATCTCCCAAGATTTTCAACAGCGACAACGGCCCACGATTCAGAAATCCACACCGGATTTATATTCGCCCTTGAATATCTACTTGTGGTCACATGGAATTGGTTTTGAAAGAGGTGTGGGGTGTACCAGACAGTGCTCTGGTGCAACGATTGTTTCATGGTTCCTCGAGATTTTGTTTACAGTAAACTTCCTAATTGGAGGTTGCTTATTGATTACAAACATAATAAACAACAAACGTGTGTCCAATAGCATATCCCATGAAATGATAATGTTTATGAATTTTTTGAGCCGAATTTTGCTCTCCGTAAGAAGATCAAAATTTAAAGACAACGTACAACAGCTTGCTAAAGTATATAATGAAGTAAGTGAAGACGCAATAATAATAATGAAGAAATTCAAACTTAAGCTAATCATGATGCTTCTAGCTGTTGATTTATTCTCACTTGCATTTATGACAAACTTTTCTTACCTATTTATTTCGCACATTCCTTTAAACTATTCTAGGTATGTATTTATACCTGCCCTTGTTGCTAGATCCAGTCCATGTGTACTTGTGCTTCTTCAAACCATAGCAAGGATCTATACATTTGTCACAGCCTATTTTTGTTCTGTCTGTTTCATATTGAAAGAGTCACTCCATTCACTGAGCAAAAAGCTCCAGAACAGCAGGGAAGCAGATCTGGAACTTCTGTTTTCCGTGCACTGCGAAATATCTGTCATCATTTCCGACGTCAGCAGTCTGCTTCATCCGCACCTGGTACTGTCCTTTTCCATGATACTGGTTTCAGTTTTCCGCGATACTTACGAGATGACATTTTCTTCGGATCCTGGAGTGATCTCCATGCAATGGCGGGTGCCCTATGTACTGATTACTTTTTTCCACTTTGTGCTAATGTGCTTGTTCGGTTCCTCTGTCATAAATGCAGCAGCAAATCTCAAAGCGTCAGCGGAGAAACTGAAAGTTAAATTCTCCCATCGAAGACATTTCCTCAAAGCGATGGCAAAAGGTTTCGAAGGCTTCAAGGTTCTAGATTCAATCGTCATTGACAAGAGCCTCGTCCTCTCGGCGGTTGGTGTTCTTCTCACTTATGGCATACTCATAGCGACATTTAGCACAAGCACCGAGGCAAACAACCGACAGTGATCGCAGTCAGCAAAATAACATTCTGCATATATAGACCGAGTTACCTAAAACTTATCTAAAAACGTAAATTGTCATTTCGTGACCACAAGAGCGGTGTTTTGTCGAGAGTGTTTTAACCCTTTGAGGCGCAACCCTTTCCCAATGCAGAAAAAAGGGCAGCCGTTGCCATCGCTCGACTTAACTACCAGCAAGATGGCGGACGATCGAAACGTTCAACGCGTGCCACAGATCTAGAGACCCTATTTTGACGCAGCTGGTTGTGCGGCACAGCCAGCTGTTGTCAAAAAAGGGGTCTCTAGATCTGTGGCACGCGATGAACGTTTCGATCGTCCGCCATCTTGCTGGTAGTTAATTCGAGCGATGGCAACGGCTGCCCTTTTTTCAGCATTGGAAATCTATCTATCTGTTCTCGCATTCTTCCACTTTTCAGCAGATGTCAGTGCTGCTAAAAATAATCTTGACAATTTTTTTACGGGAAATGACGTGCTAAAAAGTAGAGGATTCTCCTGGAGCTATGTCACCAGCAACTATTTTTATAGAATTCAAATCTATTCTTCGTGACTGGCAACAGTCAAAACGTCAGAGTTTGATGTTCCCAGAGCGGGAACACTGCGCGTTAAAGGGTTAACAACTCTGCAACTGAAAAAAACTTTGACTTCTCACAAACTTCATTTCAACAGGCTTTTCTTTTCTAGCTGCCGGCAGTACTCTATAAGTTTCTCTTTTTTTCGAAGGCTTACTATCTACGAACAGTGTATACTTCTAGTTGCCTACATCAACCTTACTTGCTGTAGTGTTTTTGATTTTCAGCTCAGTTATGTTACAAATGATCAGGCGTCTCGTTGATCTTCACACTCCTGAATTGACTGCATGACCTTTTTACAAAAAACAAGAACAATAGAAAACTAGATTATGAAATGCTTGGAACTTCGTAGGAATGAAAGAATTACGTTTTCCTAAAGAAATTGTTCTCCACACAGAGGTGTTTACGTTACCAAAAATGCCGTTTAGAACTATTTGCGCTGTTCCTGGAGATTACAAATCATAGTCTCATGAGAATGTTTAATTTCTGAATATCGAGATGCATAAAAAAACTGCTAATGACCATTGAGAGGACTTTTGGAATCACGGTTTTAGCCTGCAGATACAACACTTGTACACGCTTGTCGTTATGGGTGTCTGGAATCGAAATTGCAATTCTGCTGTTACTTGTCCTGTGCTTTAACTGTTGGGTAACACTATTTGTATAGTTTCATGGACCTGAAAAGACTGCACATAATATCTCATTATTGTTGCAGAAAATTCTGCTAGTTTTCTGGGTTCGTCGTTCTAAAGTCCAGCTGGTGTAGAAAGTTCTAGTAAATAGTCCACTCGTCAGGACGGAACACTCACTTTATTGTTCTAGAACTTCGTCGAACAATCAGCGTACAAAATTCACAATCACATTCCGTCACTAATGTGCGTGCTACAGTCCGCTTAGAACAGAAGCTTTCACAAATGCCGCATTTCTTACAAAAAATAAAACACTTCCACAAGCAAAAATTCGGTGGAAATATACGAGGGATTTCGTAGACAGTCCCTCAAGACTCAGCAATGAAGAATTTACACACACCACTTCGAAACAAGGCTACAAAAAGGCAAGCGAAAATACCGCTTCTATAGCACAATACAATTCACAGCGTAATACAGCGAACACATTCAACGAGAGCTCGATGAACAATGACTTGAATTCTCCGGCCTGTCTGCCTATTTATACCCTCCGACGTACTTTCTAGAAAAATAGCGATGTGTAGAAAGACCCAGAACAATCGCGTTTTGATTACGTCATAGAAGAGAAATAGAGTAATATTGGGCTATTATGTGATGTTAATGCAGAAAAACTAACTCTACAAGCCCCATAGGGAAAATGGCGCCAAATGACCAAAATGTCGCCATGCTTGGCGACTTTTAGCGAAATATCTCCAATTTGGCACTAAAAATAAGTCCCCTAAAGTGATGTTAGCGAAGGCCTACGACCCATATTTCACGAAATTTCTAGAAAATGCTATACAAACCAATAGGGAAACCCAAAACTCGGTATCTCGAGTTCTAGTTGACCGATTTTGATGCAACAAAAAGCAAAATTTAACTATTTGACGCGTAGAATACGAACTTTGAACTATTTTTAACAGAAAGGAGGCAGAACAAATCTAAGGACTCAAATCAATTAAAGTGAGCTAGTGTCTAAAAATGGTGTATTCGATTGGCATCGAATTAGGTACGCATATTGAAGGTCATTGTCTTACATACTGCATAAATTTTAGTGAGTGTACGCCCTACAGTTTTTTACAGGGCTACAAAAAAGGATTCCTGCACATTGCGGCCAATACGCTCAAATCATTCTAAGTGCACTAGAAGCCTGAACACTAGATCCGACTGAGTTGAACGAAATTTATTGAAACGCTTCGTAAATATCAGGTGTTCGGAAAGTCGAGTGGAGTCACTCCAGATTTTTTTCCTTAGCATGCACGTTTGTTCCCCCCCCCCTTTTTTCACTTACAAACGCTCGTTACGCGAGTTGAAAAGATATTCTTTTGGCAAATTCTTATCGATAACGAAACCAGATTACATGCGAGAAGAAACGCCCTGCAGTTTAAGGTGAACATTTGCAGATTATTTTAGATTATTGTAACCGGAAATTTTGGTGGCAACACACAGCGAATTCAGTAGTGTAAAGCAGGAATACTATTTTTATGGAAACACTTGCTTTAAAGAGGATTTGTTTCCCCCATTAGGACCCGTTCAGGGGTAAAACCTTTCTCACACGGTTGCAAATGAACTTTTTGAAGTAAAACTTCTTTAGGCGCAACTAGGGAGTAACTCAGATTGTTTTTCTGACGGAAGTAACGCTCAGTAAAGGAAGTGACGTATATGTCATATACTCCACGCTGACCCTGAAAAAGAAGAACCACAGAAAAACCTACCTTTTCGACCGCTCTGCTGCTTTCGCCGTCTTCATCCTGTAAAAGTACGCAGAACCTGTTAGGGAAAGAAACGGCGAGAAAAACAGTCAAGTGCCGTATCTTTGAGACATCAATCTTTATTTTATATATCAATAAGCGTTGTGAAGGTACATCCAACACAATATTTTACATGTAATCCCAACCTCACAGTAGGTTCCCGATAATCCTTATTTTTAGATGAATAATATACATGGTTTTGGAAAAGCACAAAGAAACGGACCCTGGCTGCAATCAATCCCAAACAATAGACAGAACCTGCAGTCTAAAAACATGAATACAGAATAATAATTCGAAACCTACCAGCAGACGAAATCAACGCTTAAGAACACTGTGATAGAAAAACACAAAAAAATTTACACTACCTGCATTCGAACCCAACAACAGAGGAAAACATCAGTTAAAGAACACAGTTAAAGTATAATACTAGACTATGGACATCCCCCCCATTCAAACCCAACCTCCAGACGGAACAATAGTATAAGTAAACAGTTAAAGAATAATACTACAACATGGACACTTCCTGGTT